>CM077297.1:42787284-43224784 GCA_039654925.1 Anguilla pacifica
TGCAGCGGCACGTCCCCGACGAATAACGAGAGAGGAAAAATCCATTGTCGGTCTCCACGGCAAGGAACGACGTTTACGTCCATTTACCAATTGCGGAAAGACTTGCACCGCAGAATTGTGAGCGGCGCATTTCCTTCGTGGCCCAATGCTACAATACGGCATACGAGGTTCGTCATAATCTCACACAGCTCGGAAAAAACCGCTCGTGAAGAAAGTCTTAACAATAGCCTATTACAGACCCTGAAATATCCCTTTGCTCAAAACTGCCATTTGCAACGCAGAACATATAATGACCTTCCCAGTGCAGTTTACCCAGTATCGCTTTGTTAAAAAAAGTCCCAAACAAAACAGAAAGTAAACTATAAAGCTTCAGACATTGTGGTAGTTTTCCGCGTGAAATACAGTTGGACAGCATAAACGCGTTCAGTACCCAGGCCAGAGACCAACAGCACGCATTACACACGTCTCCTGCTGTACGTAGAACGTTCATTAAACGTATACGGTATACGTGCTCTATACGCAACTCTCACAGTATTAACAGTCTTTGATACAGTTAAACCAGAATACTCAAGCTCTGAATATGAATTTTATATCCGTCCTTGCGGCTCGATTTATCACATTTAAAACGAACAAATTGACCACTGCTTTATGTAGTCAGCGTGTGAAATTAAAGAAAAGCCCCATTTATGCAGGCGGCATCTTACTCTCCCGGTAAAACGCTCCAAACTAATATATATATTGTTTAAAAACACAGTCGCCATTCACTTGGAGCAAAGCACAGTATTTATTATCACCCAAAACAAAATAGCTACTACACCATTCTGAGAAAGCAGTATGTGAAACCTAGAGAGGTAAACCTCAAATCGCAAGCAAAGGGAGGTTAGCTCATTTGATGAAATCTAAGAAACCCGTAGCCTGTCCCACAAAATGTAATGGTGTGCATACATATTTAAAAACAAACAAAAAACTATATTATACTTCGTCGGAGTCATAACATTTAACAATTTACGAATACACCTCCCGCGTATATTAACTAGCAATAAAATGCATCCAGCTGCAATTTTACAAACCCGTCGGTGCGCACAGTTAGTACGTTCATCATCGTGGTTTAGGCTATTAGGAACCGTGGAAGGTATCAGGACGTGAATAAAGCAAGTAGCCAACAGTGAAGCTTACCCAGCGTAAAGTACGGGAGAGCAGTGTTGTCGAGATCATCCAACACGGAGATTCTTCCCGGTAGATCTGTTCTTACGAGAAGCAGCAGACGGGATTCCCCTCCTCCAACACCGGCCACGCTCCCCGAACCTCCGCCGGTGAAACTGAACTCGTTCTCCCTGAGAACGGGGAGTGTGGACACGGTTACGGTTTTAACCTCGCATGGACTCTCCGCGCTGTTTTCCTTGCCCGCCTTCTCGTCTTGCATCCCCGCTCTCGCGCTTCCTCCGGCGGCTTCGTTCCCCGCGAAGAGGACCCCGAGCAGCAGGAACGCGCTGAGTGTGGGTACCCTCCGAGCCATCCCGTTCTGCTAGCAGCTCTCTTGTTTTGAGAGAACCTCATGAGCGGCTCGTTCGCTTATACCAAAGCCTCCGCACTGGAGACACGTCTGTCCAGGAGGCGGCAGCACAGGTGAAGTGCGAATTATTATTATAATTATTTTTTTTTACTTCGCTCTCTCTCTCTCTCGGCAGTACGGTGGTCAGGTGCAGTAAGGTGTTTGATGACCAAGGGAACTGGGACGTGCTATTGGGAAACGCTGAAGTATGAAACGACGATGAGAGTGGTTCTGTCTGCCCTGGAAATGGAAACACAAAGGAGCGGAAAGAACACCTTACACGTAATCTCGATTTGGGCAGTCGTGTCTTTGCGTATCTTACTACTACACTGCGGCGACGAGTTAGCTCTGCGGTAAATTCAGTCAAATGTACCACTTGAATTGAGCGTGAGAATATAACGTAAGCTTGTGAATAAATACAGAACATATGGGATTATTCTGAAATTAAGACATCCAGCATCTTGTTTGAAAGAAGAAATAATAAAAAACTACTAATTTATCACTCAGCAGCAGTCTTTCTTTGTTAATAAAACAATAATAAATAAATAAAGAACGTTCCGATTCAACTAATACGAATACGTTCGTCTTATTGGAGGTAGACCAATGGGGTTTTAGGTCAAAGTGTGATTCAGTTAACCGAAATTAATGAATATTACGTATTTATTAAATTTTAAATAAATACATATTTGACTGTTCTCAAAACCTGTTGTCTTGTCTGTGGGTTTAAAAAATAATTATTATTTTTTTAATAATAATAGTGTGTGTGGGTATTTACTTGACCCCGGCTTTCTTCATTTAACATAACACCAAACTCAACGAATATGGCTTCACAGGCTCACAGTTATAAACAAGACCTACAGACGGGTGAAAAATTAAAGGAAAAACCAACATAAAGTGTCTTAGTAAGGTGTTGGGCGACCACAAGACGCCAGAACTGCTTCACTGCCCCTTGACATAGATCCTACAAGTCTCTGCAACTCTACTGAGGGATGGAAAAACAATCTTTGAAAAGATATTCCCTCATTTGGTGTTTTGATTATGGTGTTGGAGATTGCTGACTAACACGTCGGTCCAAAATCTCCAATAAGTGTTCAACTGGGTTGAGATCTGGAAATGGCCATGGAATATGATTCACATCATTTTAATACTCATCAAACCGTTCAGTGACCCCTCGTTGCTTGTGGATGGGGGAATTGTCATCCTGGAAAAGACCACACCCATCAGGATAGAAATGTTTCATCACAGGATAAAGGTGATCACTTATAATAACTTTGTATTGATTTGCAGTGACTCTTCCCTCCAAGGGGACAGGTGGACCAAAACTATGCCAGGAAAATGCCCCCCACAGTATAACAGAGCCACCGGAGAGCTCAAACATTCAGGCCTGTACCGTTCTCTTGGTGTATGCCACACATGCATCCGCCCACTTATCGAGAATATGCTGAAGGATGACTCATCTGACGATACCACTTTTTTTCCACATCTCTGTGTACCAGTGCCTATGGTTTTTGCACCACTGAACTCTCAAATGTGCATTTGTCTTTTCAACGAGGGGTTCATTCAGTGCAGCCCTGCTATAATATCCCTCTCTATGTAGTTGTCAAGGGACTGATCCAAAATTGAGGTCTGCTCAGGATTTATATACATGCCACAGAGCATGATGGGATGTTAATTGCTTAATTGCCTCACGCAGTACACCAGTATGGAAGCATCCGCATTCGTTATGTTTCTCCACTCACTTATTCAGGGTTTTCCTTTAATTTAATCACCCGTCTGTGTACTGCTTGCATAACACACGCAGGACCAAATTACAGGGCCAGTGTCTACAAAGCAAACCAAACAAAAGAGAAAAAAGAAGTAATTATACTGCTGTTCTTTCCTGATTTTCTCATGCTATATGTAAAATCGTTGGGGGCACAGTATTTAATTACTTTAAATAACAATGATGCCGCCATTTCCTGACGCACACAAAACTAGATTGTACATTGTTTTCAGTCCTTTAATTAAACCAGGCAGATCAGCCGAGAGAGCTATACCAGGGGCCAGAATGAAAGGGATTGTGCATCCAGTCGAACAGCGGGGTGAAAGTCCAGCCAGGCTTGGTTTGGTTATCACACGGGTGGGCGACCACTGTGAAAGCTTGGTCGCTGTCGGATGTGGCATCAGTGGACCAGAAGGGGGCGCTCTTCCTCCCAAAACCCCGCATTAAACCGTCCCTGTGCGCGGACGGGGCCGCCGTACTCTACAGCGCGCTGCCTTCTGGATAAGAGACCGGGATCACATGACACCCTTCGAAAGATCAGGTGTGTTTACCCCGGTGTCCTGACCACACGGTCCCTTGTGTTCCTGTTACTGCGGTTCGCGAATAAAATCGCTTGCATTTATTTTCCAGTCAAAGTTGAAGAGGAACCCAGGGCTGAAGTGTGAGTAGGAGTAGTAGCTGCTGACCTGAGCCATCCTCTGGAGAAGTGTTCCTCAACCCTGATTCTGAGACGCCTGATCCGGCCTATGCCGGTTTTGCACGGCTCCTGGACGCTTAATCGAGCTGTTGAAGCGTGTCGATCGTACAGTTTTGCATCCAAATTGACTGCAGATTTTAGAAGTCGAAAAGAAACAAAAAAAGAACGTGCTCAGCTCAACGCTACTGAACAGTAACTGGGTGCTGGATCGGACGGACTACGAACGGTAGAGAAACACAGTCGGCGCTCGCTAGAAACGCTCGTAAACTATTTCTTCATTCCGCGAATGCGCGAGGGCACGTCGTGCGCGAACGTTTGGGCGCAAGCGTTCTTCAGTGTGCTCAACGTGACAAAACGAACAACAAAGACGAAAGTAGAAAGCGGACTCTGTAGCGCTGTAGGATCAGGGTCGAGGACCGCTGGTCCAGGGGACCCCCATGACGCTCCGTCCAGCGTTCCAAGCGTTATACGCCAGCCTGTCGGAACGCCGCGGTGCCTGCTGAGGAGCTCGTGCCCGAGTCAGCAGAAAGCCTGTCACGTTATTTGTATTTCACGTTTTTTTTTCCCCGTGCATACCACAGCTGTTCGTGGTGCCTTGGGAGCACATCAAAACAAAGTGCAACTCTGCAGTTTTCCTCGTTGAAAAAAAAAGAAAGAAAAAACACAGATATGGCACACAACGAGGGCAATTGATGTGGGTTGTTCCAGGGGCAAGATTTGTATGCAAATGTAAAAGCAAGGCAGGGCACAAAGGTTATAGCTAACTGCGTAGTATTCAGAGTGCTCCTATCAGCATATCTTTTCGATTATATGTTATATATTACTGGCATGAATGCTTTGAAGAGTAGGTTTTTTTTGGAATATATTTTCAACATCCCAAGTCAGTGTTCTAGAACCCTAGTCCTTCCGATCACCAGTAGCGACTCTTACATCAGCATTAGAATGTTCAGTTAAGAACGTCCTAATCACATATTTGTCATCTTAAATCTGAAAGGGTTAAGCAGATACTGTTATCCAAAGCAATTTGTATACTTTTTTCATTGATTTTTCACATAGTGTGCCTTTGCACAGCTGGGTATATACAGTACCAAAACGGTACTTTAAGTGCAGGTACAACGGCAGTGTCTAACACAGGAATCGAACCTGTGACCTTCAGGTTACAATGCCAGTTCCCTCACCGTTACACCACACTGCCACCCTGTTTATGGCTTTCTAAAGGGTGTCAGAGTCGTGCAGGATCCTGTACACAATTCATAAGCTGCCGAGCTCGTGAGGGATTCTCTGTTGTTTGTGAGAATGCGGATGATGCTGCCCACTCAGAACGCAGCATAAGCTGTTCCTGTGTGGGCGGGGCCTTATCTGGTTACCGCGGGCGACGGAAAGGGTCGGAGCCCGGTTCTCCCCGAAACGGGAGCGCTGTCCCCACGTGCGTCCGCTGGCCTCGGCGCAGGTGCGAGAACCGGTCGCGCGTGCGTTCCCACGTGGGCGTGCCTACGCGCGTGACTTTGTGTGCGTGGGGGGGCGCGTCTATTTATGTGCTTCTCGTTTGTCCGCACGTGCAAATATGTACCTAGCGTGTGTGTGTGTGCGCGTCTATTTATGTGCTTCTCACTTGTCCGCACGTGCAAATATGTAGCTGGCATGTGTGTGTGTGTGCGTGTGCTTGTGTGTGTGTGTGTGTCACAGCTGTCACTCTCGTGCTAGTTTCCATGGTCACATGTGCATTTCCACCTGCCCGTTTGTATCTGACTGTGGCGGAGGAGGAGGCGTTGTGTTTGTTGTCACGGACGAACATCAGCGTGCGCGTGCAGTGCTCCTGAAGGCCTGTCCGTTGTGTGCCCGCGCGTGTGTTCTTGCAGTTCTTCGGTACGTGAACAAGTGCAAACGGCAGTGGAAAGGACGCCGCTACTTGCTAGCCTTGGGTGCGCGCGTCCCCTTTAGAATCCCGACAGGCCTGGCGTGTTGCGCGTTGTCTGGTAACGTGCCCCGCCGGCTTCCTATCATGTTGCTAAGTGCCTGTCCCAGCCTGCCTCGCTCGCTGCTGAGCTCAGTGATGCTGCGCATCCCTCCAGAGGCTATTAGCGGGGGGGGGGGGGGGGGATTTGCGCGTTCAGACGTCTGCGCGTCTCGCGGTCCGATCCGGCCTCTTAAAATAGAGAGGCGGGTTGCGGGGAGCGGCGTGGCCCTTCCCGGCAAGGCACCGGCCCCCTCCGGGGCTAATGGACGGCTGTGCCTGGCGGCGTGAGGTTCATTAACAGAGGAAGAGCCAGCGCTGTGATGGCTGCTCAGACTGCAGACTGGAGAGCAGCAGCAGCTGGCAGCACGCATTACAGTACAGTTCATTACATCACGTTACATTACAGTTCATTACATTACAGTGCATTACATTACAGTTCATTACATCACGTTACATTACAGTTCATTACATTACAGTGCATTACATTACAGTTCATTACATCACGTTACATTACAGTTCATTACATTACAGTGCATTACATTACAGTTCATTACATCACGTTACATTACAGTACAGTTCATTACATCACGTTACATTACATTACCGTTCATTACATTACATTACAGTTCATTACATTACAGTACAGTACAGAACAGTACAGGTCATTACATCACGTTACATTACAGTACAGTTCATTACATCACGTTACATTACAGTACAGTTCATTACAGTGCATTACATTACATTACATTACAGTACAGTACAGTTCATTACATTACATTACAGTACAGTACAGTTCATTACATTACAGTTTATTACATTACATTACAGTAAAGTTCATTACATTATATTACATTACATTGCATTACATTGCATTACATTATATTACATTACAGTTCATTGCATTACGTTACTTTACAGTTCATTACATATTACATTAAATTACATTATCGTAAATTACATTATATTACATTACATTGCATTAAATTGCAGCATGTTGCATTTAATTACATTGCATTACTTTTTGTTATATTACATTGCATTACAGTACATTACATTACTTTTAATTACCGTGTATTACATTTCATTGCAATACTTGAAATTTCATTACATTACAGTACATTGCATTTCTTTTCATTACATTACAGTTCATTACAATACAGTCATTTTAAATTGACGAACAGTAGCGGAGAACATCGGCGTTACTTTCAGGAATACAAAAGTACAAACATTTCAGAAGAGAATACATGTTTCAGCTGTGGAAGAGGCCTGAAACTAGAAAAAAACAGAAACTGGGAAATAAAAGCACAAATTTTTATTTATGTATAACTTTTTATTGCATTGTGCTTTGCAGTGAGACGCCGGCTGCAGAACAGACTGGGGCTTATTGTCTTCCCCCCCTGATTACAGGAAGCAGCCTGAGTCAGTCCACAGTTCCAGGAACCGAGTGATTAAAACCTTTGGCAAGGAATCGCAGTCAAAAAGATATCATGTTTCTATCGTTCTGCGGGTTATGCAATATAACAGATGCATTTTGCGTCTGTCGTGCTGCATAGCACGGTAGGCACCAGAGGGAACAGAAGATGGGAATGGACTGGGAGGAAGCGATTACACACAAACATGCAGACACACACACGCGCACATACACACACATTACTTTTACTACAGCATGCACTGTAGAAATGTTTTTCAGATATGAAAATATGGATTTTTTTTTTAATTTCTTGCATAAGTCTGCACTTCTGGCCACGGATATACTCGAAAGCTGCTGAGGTGTGCAGAAGTATACGACTTCAAATGAAATACTGTAGAATTACTGAAATACACGACTCCAGGGACGCCGGGGGTCAGGAGTGTCAATGTCTGCTTCCTCCCGGCGATCCAATGGCACCGCCCCTGCTGCGATGTAGTCGACGGCAACCGAAAAGAAAAGAGGAAAAAAAAAAGTGCAAGAGTCAGACGCCACCAGACGGGATCACAGAAAACTCCTACGTGACACAGATAAATTCATTACGTCGCTGTGAGCGCTTCCCCTTTTATGGTTTCCTAAAGTTAGAGTGCGCAGGGGTGCCGTTAGAGAGAGAAAACACGGTGCGTCTGGACGAGCAGTTACTTCAGCTGAACCGCTCGCTCTGCGAGGGAGAGAACTCTCCACGGTGCTGCTCGACTAACGCAGAACGTTCTCCCAATGTTACTGGAACGTTTTGTCAATGTTGTTAGACAAAGGTTGCCACTACATGGCAGCAACACCGTGAATACGTTTTTGTGTTAGCTGGGGATGCGGGCTCCTGTCGATAGTGCCGCTAAATTTTCAGTTGCCGAATTTGAATGCGCTGCAGAGCGATTGGCTGGTTTGATATTTGTCAATGCTTTTGCAGTGTAATTAGCCTCTCTCAGACCAGAAATGTTTTCAGACAGAGCGCTTCCGACGATGCAGAAAACCAGGAGCTTCGATCAAAGGAAGAAGAGGGCTCAGTGCAATTCCTGGTCACGTCAAACAATCAGACAGAGACAATGTGGCGTCTTGATTTTTATTTTTTTTTTTGATGTGGGGGAAAACCTCAGTCCCTTCCTGCCAGCTAAAAATCCAGGCAACTGAACATCCTTCTGAGAAACTGGCGCTTATCCTCTGTGTGAATCTGCAGGAGTTTCGCTGGTGACTTTGCAGAACACTTTAGTATTTATATAAAGCATTTGCCCCAGATATTTACAAAACAAAACACACTCCAACATTGTCCAGATTGTGTTACTAAAGAGTTTTAATGTGATATAAACAGATTTTAGCCTTTAAAAAGGCTATACACAGATTTGCCAGTATTATCTTCATAATCTCCAAAATGCTAGACAGAAATGTAATGAGGAGATTTTATTCATCCACAGAATTCTACCGAGGCAAAGACGATGCTGCAGAATAACAGGCTTTGTTTTCTGCATGCAGCGGCTTCATTCACACTTCCTGGTTTCCACATCTGTTATGAGCCTGTGCGATAATTAGCACCGTGAGCAAAGGATGCTGGGTAAGGAAATTTACACGCATGACCGGCAGCACTGACGGATTCCTCACGGCTGATATTTCCTGTAGTACTGCGTGCTATTCGTCACATGCACCTGTGCAGGATTGGGAATTTATAATTCTGCAGTCGTATGACTCCTGGATTGGATCACAAACACAAAAGTTGTCTTAAGGAAGTGTTACAAACAAAATATGCGCATGTACTCACGCACATGCACACCCACACACACACACACACACACACACGCACACAAAACAAACTTCAGTGAAACCAGTTCAGTCGATAAAACTGACCTTTTTGGTCAAGAAAGCTTAGAAGTTTATATTCATTTCAGGGATCACTTAATCACATCTTTGAAAAATGACAGTACATGGTACAATTTGAGTTAAATCAGCCGATAAAAGCCTTTACTCAGACAAAGTGCATTTGAACCCAACTGGATTCACATAAAGTAGTTGTATTGGAGCCAACTTTACAAGGAAACATTCTACCATCTCTGTGCATCTATTTTAAATCGAATTGCATTTTCCTGTTAGATGAAGGCTGGACATTGTGGATATTTTCCTGTCTGAAGTATTTTTTTTTTCTTTTTATATCATGTACAAGTTCCGTTCATTTTTGTTTGAGCATCAACCTGTCAGGGTTTTTTTTTTCTTTCTCACGATTCATCTCGCACGCAGGTATGCAGATTTCATATTTACTGCATGATGTACGCACGCACACACACACGCGCGGTTCCATCTCTTGTGGCTCGGAATATTCTGGAAGGTGAGGTGCTTTCTCTTTTTTTTTTTTTTTTTGTTGATTTTTCAGACGTTGTTGATGTATGGCCAGGCCGCAGGAACCGCTGCATGATTAAATGCGTAAAAACAATTTCGGAAACGGGAAACATGCAGTAAATCACAACAGCCTGGATAACGTGTTTGCATGTGGCGAGAGAGAGAGAGAGGAGAGAGAGAGAGAGACAGCGAAAGAGAGAGAGGGAGTGAGGCAGGGAGAGAGAGAGAGGGGGAGAGAGAGAGAGATTCTGCAACCCTGTGCAGAACGTACGATTATTTATTGGTGTGCTCCTGAAATGTGGGCACTCAGGGTTTTTCTCCCCACCAAAACCCAGGCCAAGATGAGAAAAAGACTAAAGATATTACATCAGACCGCGCCATGGCGATATCAGCTGAAACTACCCTCCAGTACGGCACTTTGGTGTAGTTCAAATGCATTCCTGGAAAATGAAAGCAATTTTGCATTAACATGGCGCATTTCTGCCTACATAAGAAACCGTGGTCCACGGTCATTCACAGCTCAAAGAAAAAGGTAATGCATTCTAAAACATAACCTCAGAAATGTACCAATCATTGGCACTTCCATGTATGACTTTTCTGCGTGCGTTATATATAAAAAAATCACAAATTGACACACTTTAAAATGCCCTATTCATTCCTGCATAAATGTAAGTACATACACGTCCATATACACTGAATTATTGCCATATATTTCATTTGGATGTATTATTCAGCATCAAGCTAAACCTGTCATTCTTTTTCCCGGGGAAGGGGAGTGATGTTTGTGTGTGTGTGTGTGTGTGTGTGGATGGGTGGGGGGGGTGGGGTGGGGGGGGTGGTTGTTGCCCATGGCAGCGCGTTATTTTGGTCCGGCGCCCACCGGTCTTGTGTACTTGGCGGACGTTAATGTCGGGAGCTGGCTGTTGGTCTCGCCGCCCACCATATGAAAATATTTACACAGATCAGCCCGAGCGGCGCGGCCGCGAAAGGACTGAGGACGCGCGCGGGCCATCCCCGGCCTCCGCGCCGCCGACAGCTGTGCTAACACGCAGCGGGAGGGACTCACGCCGAGCGCCATCTGACAGGAAATCTACTTTAAAAAGGTCCAAGCCGGCCAAGCCCTGCGCACAACTCTTTCATAAAAACTATTTTAATAACCCCGTTTTAAAAATCCAGAATAGAATCCGTTCATCCATTATCTATACCCGCTTATCCTGAGCAAGGTCGCGGGGGGTGCTGGAGCCTATCCCAGCACGCACTGGGTGAGAGGCAGGAATACACCCTGGACAGGCTGCCAATCTATCGCAGGGCACACACACCATTCACTCACACACTCATACCTATGGGCAATTTAGAGTCTCCATTTAGCCTACCTGCATGTCTTTGGGAGGAAACCCACGCGGACATGGGGAGAACACCCAAACTCCACACAGCAAGACCCCAAGCCGAGATTCGAACCCAAGACCTTCTTGCTGTGAGGCGACAGTGCTACCCACTGCACTACCGTGCCACCCTTCCAGAACAGAATGACAGAAAAAATGATTTTATCTCATAAAGTACACATGACAGTTTTTCTTATTATGGATTAGTCATCTGGGGCTTTTTAATCACATTTATTAGTTGTCGAGTCAACGCAACGTGGAAAGTACAACGTATGAACGAAAAAAGTAAAGAAACGATTAAAATTTTTTCCCCCATTGCAGACAACATTCGAAACGTGGTCTTTTAAGACGGAGGGATGGATTAAGGAGCCTCTTTGTCCTCCCGAAAGTACGAGGCGGCTCCTGTCGGAAGCACAGGGCCGCGGGTTTGGCGGTCGCCGGCGTTCGGGGCGGAAAAGGTCACGCGAAAAAAAAGGAAATCAAAGGAGCGAACGTATAACGGCTGGAGGACGTTACACAAACCGGAGGCCTTCTGAATGGGGACAGCCGAACGCCGTTCGCCGAGCTGCAGAAGTCCTTGCCTTTTGTTCGGTGTAAACGGAACAATAGCTGGGTTCGTTCCAGCTTTCGCGGGGGCCGGGGCGCTCCGCGTGGCCACGGAATGGGAGAGGTCGGGGGCCCGAGATTAAAACTTGAAATATGACGCGGGACGGAAAGTCTTTCTTCGGGAAAACGCGAAGGGCGCAGCTTCGCGGAGGAGGAGGAGGACGGGGGAGCTGGGGGTTGCGGGGAGGTGTAAAGTGGTAGGACGCTGCCAAGCCGGAAAAGAATTATGCCATTTAGACAGAAGATTTCACATAACGGTGAATGCATTGCGCGCGAGAGAGAGAGAGAGAGAGAGAGCGCTCTGGGAAAGGAATAAATCACCTCTTACCGGGCTGCGTTGGGTGTCCGAATGCTGAATGATTGCACTTAACAGACGATTCATACACTCTCTCCCCCCCAAAACACTCCACCAGAAGGAACACGGAATTCAGAACGAAGCCGCCGGCCGCCGAGATTCATCACGAGAGAATAATGATGCACTTTGGGAAACCGGAGGCTCCACAGGAACCGAGAACCGGAGGGCCCTCAGCCATCGGTAATAGCGCGGCCTCGCCAGCAGGGGGCGTCCGTCCGAACGCTACGCCGGTCTTTCACAAACCGATCAGGCGATTTACATTCACACTCAGCCGTTGAGTGGAGTGTCTTATGTAAATCACACTTTACGGCCAAGACGTGACCTTCAGGAATATCTAATAGTCTACAAATATTAGATGGCTGAATGTGAATACAGCAATACAAAAAAAAAAACCAAGAGTATACCACAAAAATAAAAAGAAACATTCTCGATAAGATTTGGAGAAATTACTCCCAATTACGTAGGTGAGAGGAAATCTGTTTGTCTTTGAATACATTTCGCATTTTTTTAATGCAGCATGTCTGCATGTGTCTCCAGTGAATGCCATATTTCAAC
This sequence comes from Anguilla pacifica, assembly GCA_039654925.1. Classification (NCBI taxonomy): domain Eukaryota; kingdom Metazoa; phylum Chordata; class Actinopteri; order Anguilliformes; family Anguillidae; genus Anguilla; species Anguilla pacifica. The sequence continues at coordinate 42,799,944 of CM077297.1, forward strand.
TCATTCGGTTTATTTACGTCTGAGTTCAACACGCGTGTAACCATGGAGACATTTATGTCACGAGTCACGGTTCTTGTTTGATCCCTCTTTCTCTCTTTCTGTTTCTAGTCGAGCTCGGAGCTCAGCGTGCAATTGTGATTGGCAGGACCTGTTTCTATTATATCGCCTGTACTGTTTTCCTTAAAGGCATAGCCCTGCAGTTTGCATTGTTTCGGTTTTTTATGTTTCAGATCAGCTGGGTTTTAGGGTGTGATGAAGGATAGTTTAGATGCTTGCAGAAGACTCTGATGACCTCCTGGCTTTCTGATGGCTGGTACGGGGGACATTCACGAGGTCTTATTATAAGACAAGAAAAATGCACTTCAAGTGAATCCAAATGCGTCTGCATAGTGATACAGTATATGTGCATAGGGACTGTACATATGTATATTGAATGTAATGCAATGTAATGTAACGCTATGGGGGGTTTTTTTTAATCAAAAAATCATGTTTAATCTTATTTTCAGTTAGAACCATTTCTTATGGGACCTGCAACCTGAGACCACTTTGGTCAAGGAAAGAACTACCAGCGCAATACAAACAGGGATATTTATGATTAGAATTGTGAATTAAAAACTACAGAATTTAATTTACGTGCTCATGACCTCTGAAAAATACAAAAAGTGTTTGTGTAAACAGCTGCGAGTTACCTGAAGTGTATTTTCTCGTTTTAAAACACAAACTTGAAAATGTCGCTATAACCGGCCCTTGCAACAAACTCAGGTCATCAGAAACCTTCTGCAAGTGCCTGAAAACATCTTCCACTGTGCTCTGCGCAACTGAAGCCAGATTCAGCTACGCTGCCAGATGTTGTTTGTTCCGGATGGGGAGCAGCAACAAATAGAGGCCAGGGGATGAAGCGTTGCTATGCTATCCTGTTTGAGGACAGCCAACTGCAGTTTCTATAGACTCGGGTTATCTGAAGGTAGTGGGTGAGAGTTACACAAAGATGTTTTGGTCGTTAATTTTTTTCCACACACATGCACACGTTGGAATGAACCATTTTCAGTCCTCTGGGTGCATTCAGATCTGACGCCGCATTCAGGACATTGCTCCTCGATCGAGAAATTTGATATCTCAGCACGATGCTCTTATCTGTACAACTTAATCTCATCATCCAGCGTATGCAGACTAGACATGTGCCATAGCCTGTAAGGTGGCCAGGCCCTACGTGAATCATCCTGTCGGGGGAGTTTCATCTGTGCCCTGGCACCCCCTATGCCCTGGGTTTCCCACAGGGGGTCTGGGGACCCCTGGGGGTCTTTGAAGGTACTGTAGGGGGGTCCCTGGCCAGACTTGACATGCAGTGACGAGATATAGATTTGTGAAAACATTGAAAGATATAAAACCTTTTTTTAAATAGAAAATATAAGCCTTTTTAATTCATGGTGATGACCCAGGATGCCTTTGTGGCTGGGTGGGGGTCCCTGGATCAGAGAAGGTTGAAAACCCTCCTCTGTGCTGTGCTCCTCGATGTTCAGCTTTCTCAAAAATATGAAAGGAGGGCAGGTCTCCTCTCTCTTTAAAAAAATGGTCCATGGAGACATTTTAGTCATTTTTGCTTCCCGTGACTCAAGCTCCCAGAGTGCATTGCTGTCTTTGTCTGCTACAGGGAGATGCCAGTGAAGTGCTTGCTTTGAGATTGCATTACGGCATAAAATCAGAAAAATGTTTTTGCCGACGACATCAGAATTTTTAAAAGTTGTGTAACTAATTTGGGACTAATTAAGTTGTATACTAGAATACTGCTATGATAAACATAGGCAACTATATATGGATTCAGCCACGTCAGGTGAATTTTTCCATCGAGTCATAACTTGACTATTGTGTTTTTATCGTTCATGTGGGTGTCATATGCCACGACAAAACACCCCTGGGAAGACGGCGAGATAGAGGGAAGCAGCGCTCTTTCAGGTCTTTGAACTTTTATTTTAACGCCTCTGAGAAGGCCATGGAGAGAGAGAGGAAGAGAGAGAGAGGGAGGGAAAGAGAGAGAGAGAGAGAGAGAGAGAGAGAGAGAGAGAGAGAGAGAGAGAGAGAGAGAGAAAGAGAGAGAGAGGGAGGGAAAGAGGCAAAGAGAGAGAGAGAGAAAGAGAGAGAGGGAGAGAGGGAGAGAGGGAGGGAAAGAGGGAGAGAGAGAAAGAGAGAGAAAAGGAGGAAAAGAGGGAAAGAGAGAGAGAGGGAGAAAGGCTGGGAGAGGGGGGGAGAGAGAGAAAGAGGAGGCATATATATATACACATATATATATATATAAACGAAAGCATTTCCCGTCACCCTCTCAGGATCTGGTAACAGAAATAAGAAAAAGAAAGAATAAACAAAAATAAACTGAAGTCAAATTACGCCTTTTGGCAAACATGCAGCTTTTCAGCCTTTTCGTTGCTGGTTTCCTTTTTTTCTCTCTCTCTCTTCCTTTCCAGTCTCTGTGTTCCAGGACCCTGCTGGGAGACCAGTGCAGTTCATATGCTAACAGGCTAACAGGCTAACAGGGCTCACCTGTGTGTGGTGGTTGCCCTGACAGTAGGCCCGGACCAACACCTTCCACACTGGGATAACTGGGATAAGCCTCCATTTAAAAATATTTAACAGCATTTACTAGATTGAGCTCTGGATACTGTAAGCTGTTTGAGGCTGGCATGCTGTTCTTAATTGTATTAAATTATCCAATATCCAATATTATCCGATCAGATATGGGGGATTATGCTGTATGATGACTGAAAAATTAAACTAGGGAAAGTTTACCCACAGTTTCCTCCTGAATTATTTTAGTTTATTTAAACGTTTTATTGCTCCCTTTTTATGAAGTACAATTTTTGTCCTTCTTCCATATTCTTTACACAAGCATTGCCCCAAAACGCTCTGTCTTGTCTTACTCAGTTTGTGTACTTAGAGCGCTGCTAGCTTCACAACCGCAAATGGGAAAGGCGATCTGCAGTGTGGTAATCCCCTGCTTAGCTTCTCCCCACAGAGCCAGCCATGCTCACAGCAAAGCTTATGATAATGACGACAACAACAAATATTTATATTCAACAGGCGCACGGACGGGGAAAAAATATTAAACAGAGCGCTTTTTTGAAATGACAATTAAGGAACGCATTCATAGAAATTGCACTTATTCAACAATTAAATTGTGCAATTGTTTTCATTAATAATAAAAAGGTGAAAATATATACTATTTTGGAATATTATTTTCTTGTTCATCTCGCAAATAGAGGGTGCTCTTAACGTTTTTTTCTCTCAATTCATTGTACCGCAATGTTATAGCGCCAGAGGTTGTCATAGACTAACTGAATTACTTGAGTTGGATTTATGTAATGTGTGCCACACCTTTCTGTACTGTGTCCAACATCATTTTACAACAATGTTTTGCAATAGGTGGAAATAATGTGTCATCCACCTTCACGATGCATGAGGACCATCTTGAGCCAATAACCACACAAATATATAACGCTTCAAGTGATGGATGAATGGATGGCTGGTATGTACAGCCAGATGAAGATTTGGGAGTCCATGCCACACATTCAACAAGCTCTTGAAAAAGCCACTACCCCCTGAGTGGGAACTTGATTTTTTATGTTGGATACACTGCATCAGAGACACAAGGACAATACTTTCACCATTTAAAAAATCCCTCTTATTCCTACTTTCAAACAGACGCTGGCTCGACGTGCGGCTAGCATCGCACAACACACGGCTAGCATCGCACAACACACGGCTAGCATCAGACAACATGCGGCTAGCATCGCACAACATGCAGCTAGCATCGCACAACATGCAGCTAGCATCGCACAACACGCGGCTAGCATCAGACAACATGCGGCTAGCATCGCACAACATGCAGCTAGCGTCGCACAACACACGGCTAGCATCAGACAACATGCGGCTAGCATCGCACAACATGCAGCTAGCATCATACAGCACGCGGCTAGCATCGCACAACACACGGCTAGCATCAGACAACATGCGGCTAGCATCGCACAACATGCAGCTAGCATCGCACAACACGCGGCTAGCATCAGACAACATGCGGCTAGCATCGCACAACATACAGCTAGCATCATACTGCACGAGGCTAGCATCGCACAACACACGGCTAGCATCAGACAACATGCGGCTAGCATCGCACAACATGCAGCTAGCATCATACAGCACGCGGCTAGCATCGCACAACACACGGCTAGCATCAGACAACATGCGGCTAGCATCGCACAACACACGGCTAGCATCAGACAACATGCGGCTAGCATCGCACAACACACGGCTACCATCATACAGCACGCGGCTAGCATCGCACAACATGCGGCTAGCATCAGACAACATGCGGCTAGCATCATACAGCACGCGGCTAGCATCATACAGCACGCGGCTAGCATCGCACAACACACGGCTAGCATCAGACAACATGCGGCTAGCATCGCACAACATGCAGCTAGCATCATACAGCACGCGGCTAGCATCGCACAACACACGGCTAGCATCAGACAACATGCGGCTAGCATCGCACAACATGCAGCTAGCATCAGACAACATGCGGCTAGCATCGCACAACATGCAGCTAGCATCAGACAACATGCGGCTAGCATCGCACAACATGCAGCTAGCATCATACAGCACGCGGCTAGCATCGCACAACATGCAGCTAGCGTCGCACAACATGCAGCTAGCATCATACAACATTATTACATTACATTACATTACAGGCATTTAGCAGACGCTCTTATCCAGAGCGACGTACAACAAGTGCATTAGTTCAAGGTGCAGAGGTGCAAAAGAGACACACTAGAGTGAAGTAAAGATCGTAGTGCCAGAAGTGACCACATAGATCAACATGCAGCTAGCATCGCACAACACACGGCTAGCGTCGCAGAGCATGCGGCTGGCGTCACACAGACGCACATCGCACACCGACTGGAGCGCTCGCAACCCCTGCTCTAAATCCCACAACTCCGTCTGTTCCTTCCTGCCTCCACGGTAAATGTGAAGTCTTCAGCATGAGTCAAACTGCACTTTCCGCTATCCTTACAAAGCATTAAAGTCACCGCGATTGCCCCAGCACTAAGCTTCCACAGAACCAAACCTCACTGCAACTTCGCCGGATGGCATTTTACATTTTACAAAATTTTATGTCTCTTACTTTGGTTCTTTAAAAGCAGGATTTCACGGCAGCACGTGGAAATAGATTCATCCAGAGCAACAGAGGTTACATTAGCAACTGCCATCAAAGAAGCGGCTTGACAGCAAGTGGTATCATTTTTTTAAGGAGAGTAGAAAGCGCTCTCCTGATGTATTTTTTTCCACTTTGCAAATGTGGGGTGAAGAGAGGGCCACGCATGGAGAAGGGACCGCAGTACAGGAAGTGCCAGGTGGGAGTCAAACCCGGAGCCGAACAGGGGGGCTCGTATATGAGCTGAGAGTCGGCCGCGCCGGCCACCTCGCCCACGGGATCCATTTTGTGCGAGAGCTAACCTTTAAATCCGATGTTCTGCCAAGCGCAGTCAGATGTTTTCTTTCCCGGGGGTCCGAGAGCGTTTGCCCCCCCCCGCCCCGCCCACCCCCCTCCTGCCCCCTCCTCCCCCTCCTGTAAATACCACCTCTAAGGTAACCTAACCCCGGAGGAGGCAGCCGCGACCCTCGTCTCGATGGGTTTGCGTGGGCTGTGGCGCCCACGCCAAGGAAATGAGACCTTTTCACTTTAAACGCTGAAGGTCAATATCATTCCAATTCAAGAGCTAGGGGGAGGGGGTAAGGAGGGAGGAGGGGAGGAGGGGAGGAGGCGCCTTTAATAGTATGTCAATAGCAATTACCAGAGGAGCTGATTGCACACCGCCAATGACATCGCAGCATCCATGCCCTGTTTGATTGATGCAATTCCGTACTTTGTTTATTTATTTATTTTAAAGTCCACGTCATTTGCATTTCTTTCAGCTTGTCTCCCCCGTGAAATACATGCACAGTATCTCTGTCCCTCTCTCACACACACACACACTCACACACACACAAACACACACACACACACACACACAGGCATACACACAAACACACACACACACACACACACACACACAATCCCACACACACACACAAACACACACACACACACACACAGGCATACACACAAACACACACACACACACACACACACACACACGCAATCCCACACACACACACTCTCACACACACAGGCATGCACACGCACACACCACACACACTCTCACACACAAGCATACACACAAACACACACACACACACACACACACACAATCCCACACACACACACACACACACAATCCCACACACACACACACACACACTCTCACTCTCACACACACAGACATGCACACACCACACACACTCGCACATACACTCTCACACACAGGCATACACACAAACACACACACACACACACACACACACACACAATCCCACACACACACACACACACACACACACACACACACACACTCCCACACACACACGCACACACACACTCTCACACACACAGGCATGCACACACACACACACACACTCACACACACACAGACTGGTTTACCAGCGAGAGAGTCTGCCCTTTATTGTGTGTCTACTCCTTGTAGTATTGATGTCTAAATCCATGGGGGGGAGGGAAACTCCTGGCTTCCTGTCCAGTTCTGTCACTCAGGGCTCCAGATCGCCCTGGAGACCGCGCCGCTAGGGCTAATCCACTCTTCTCCCCGCAGTCGTCAGCACTGCAGAGCAGACCCCGCAAGCACTGCTCGCGTCTTCCCACCGCAACCACGCCAACACCCCCTCTTTGTGTCCCCTGCAGCCGCTGTACCCAGAGGCTGCCCATGCTCGTCCGAGGAGCGAGCGTCAACAGCGCCTCAGTCAGAAAGGAAGGACGTGTTGATTTTTACCTTTCACGCAAGCAGGGTGCGGAGGGAAAAGCCGAATCAGGGGCTTCAGGGCTGGGGCCTACAGGCAGAAATCTCTCATCCTCGCCATTTCTGATTGGGTTTATTTGTTTAAAGGCGTTTAACAGACACTCACTCCCACAACGATTAACACAGCGCGCATGCGCTCGCTTAGAATCAATTTATCCGACGGCAGTGCCCCACCCGGGAGTCAAACCCGCAACCCCAAAGCCCGGTTCCCTAACCATCCGGCTGCACAGCCTCCCTGTATTTATTTATTTATTTATTTTCTTCCACCGGAAATTTTGAACGATATCTTTATTACAGTATCGCAGGATGCGAATCAATGATTCAAAGCCTTCGCAGGCATCAAAAGGGATCCTCGGCGGAGTCGCCGGAGCAGACGAGCGCCAGATCTCCTCTCCGCTTCATGTGGCAACCCGTCTCGCAAGGCGAGCTCCCGCAGAGATGAGTAGGTGGGGGGGGCCGGGGGGGGGGGGGGGGGGGGGAGGATGTGGGAGACGCTTCGCCTGCAGCTTGCAGGAGCCTCGGATGACCAGCAGGGGTCGTCGGGCAACGGTGAGACATGGATCCCTGTGGGCTGACCTTCCTCCGTAACCCTGGGCGACACTGCGGCCAATTACACGTCGCCCTGTGGCGCTGCTGACCGCAGCCAGTGCCCGTTCGGTCGAGATTCTACCGTGGGGTTCATCCGCACAAACTTTAAAAATCATTATTAACAATTAATTCATAATTTTTTATTACTATTCTACCCCAGACCTTGGTGTTTATCCAGACACACTTTTAAAATTATTGGTAACAATTAATTCATTATTTTTTATTGCTATTCTACCCCAGACCGTGGGGCTGATCCACACGCACACTTATTTTTGACTTTTGATTATACATGGTAGGTTGACTGAGCACACATGCTCTTTCACAGCAACGCCCTGTTAATGCCTCCCGCCCCCCGCACTTTAACACCTCGCTTGAGTCGCAAGAGGGCATCGCCTCATCGGTGAGTACTAATGTCCAATCCTCCAATTGCACGTGAAGTTCAGCGGGTTCTTCCACGTTTAATAGCATGCACGTTGGGAGGTGAGATCCATAGATCTCACTGTACATTACAGGCGTTTAGCAGACGACATTTGACATCGCATTTTTTTACATATATACATATATACTGAAGCAATGCAGGTTGGGTGCCTTGCTCAAGGGTACAACGGCAGTGTCCTACCTCGGAACCAAACCTGTGACCTTTCGGTTACAAGACCTGCTCCTTACCCATCATGCTACACTGCCTTCCCGCTGCCGCACTCGCTTCCGCCGCGAGGTCCTCTCCGATGCCTTAAGACGATCGCTGATGTGACACAAGACCCCGGCAGCCTTCCAGAGCGCGGCCGGGCACGACGGCACTAATCGCGATTAGATCCGCTGACAACAAATTTAAGCGTTTGACTCTTTTCCAAGAACAGTAATAAGATGGGTACTCATTTAACGGAGAACGGCTTTGGTTCTTCTTTTTTTTTTTTGTTGGAACCACAATTTCTGCCATCTCAGACACGGGCTATATTAATTATATACATTTCACACACATTTGCATTACAGGCATTTAGCAGACGCTCTTATCCAAAGCGACTTATGTAGCGTTTACATTGCATTCCATTTATACAGCTGGATGTATACTGAAGCAATGCAGGTTAAGCACCTTGCTCAAGGGTACAACGTCAGAATTCTATGCAGGAATCGAACCTGTGACCTTCAGGTTACAAGACCAGCTTCTTACCCATAACACTACACTGCTGCCCATGTAATTGCATGCACAAAGAAGAAAAAAATAAAATAAAATAAATACATTGGCAAATGTTTTTTTTTCTTATAAATGACTTGGCTCATTTCAAATGTAGTCATTGCACTCATACGCCCAAATCAGACACAGAGAATGCTCATGGGGATGAAATCACGTTTCTTTTTATTGCAGGGCTTTGTACCCCCCCCCCCCCCCACCCCCTCCCCGGGGCAAAGTGCTGTCTTTCTTGTGTCAAGCTCAAGGACTACAAGAGCACGTAACGAATAATCCACTTACCAATTATCAAAGCCAAAGCACATGGGAACCCGAAAGTGATTATTTATTCGATTTTCCTTCTTGAGGAAGCAGAAGGCTATAATTGTTCTGAAAACATAATAAATTAAAAAAGACACAGACCCACGGACACCCCAGACCTGTACTCCGGGGTTGGGAAAAAATAGCGGTGATTTAAAAACAAAAAAAAAAAAGAATGTATTAAATGACGCTCGGCTTCATGAAGCGAGCGCTAATTAATAAACCACTGGGAAAACAGTACAGTCCGATCCCACTGACAATGGGAATTACGGTCTAATTGAAAAACTGACAAGGATGCAGAAGCAATCGCGTTAAAAGACGGCGCTTTCCGTCGCAATAATAAAAATGTTGAAAGGAACATTTTTAATGCCCTGGTAGGACACTGACTGGAGAGCACACGTAGCGGAGATGAATGTTGTGAGGACTCATGCATAATGCATGCTGGGAGCCCCGCGGTTCGCGTTTACCTATCTCTGTTCATATTACAACGGAAACCCGTCAGATATGAACAGACGCGGCTCTATTGAGCTCGGCGGGCCTTGAAGGGATTCTGGATGTCTTAATCACCGGAATGCTAATGAGAGGTGATCAGAGCTGCTGCGTAACCCTATGTGCATTTTGCACGGGCGCTACGTGCTGTAGCGCGGCAGTGCGGAGTTATGCATCTTAGCTTTATAGAATCTTGGTCCCGACGCGGGTTTTAGCCCCCGGGCCTGTTTCCGCCATCTCTGACCCCGCCGCGCCCGGAGAGGGAGCTGACGCGGCTCGGAGAGGGCAGCGGGGTCTCCCACACATCTCACTATCCATCCGTCCGTCCGTCCGTCCGTCCTGTCGCCTAGAGACCGCACCACTAACCCCCCCCCACCCCCCGCCCCTCGCCAGCTAGCGCTCATTAGCCATGCACAGCGCCAGCTTCCTGCTCGCCCGCACTTAATAAAATCACCGCTCCAGACCTAATTAAATCCGCGCTAATTGCAATTACAGGGGAGGGTAATTAATAACGCGTTCTGACGTTCTGGCTGCGAGTTTTCGGGGCGACTGGGGGGGGGGTAGGGGGGTAGGGGGGCGTGCTGAGGGGAGAGCTGCTTAATTCTCCATCTGGTAGTCCTGTCATGCGGACTCGTCCGGGTCCCAACGAAGGCGGCGAATCAAACGCTTCCCTGACGCTCGCGTCGTCGCGGCCCCGCGATGCGTGCGTCGCGACCGATTGGTGCAAACGAACGGGGGTGGGGGGGGGCACCCAGCATCCAATCACAGCGCTGCCTCATTTGTATTCTGACCGCGCGGGCCTGAAGAGAGGAACTGTGAAGAATCATTAAGCACCCAACATGGGAGATGGGGGGGTGGGGGGGTTGGGGGAAGCGCCGGAGGGGGGTTCGAGGGCAGACACCATGAAGATCACGGTCAAAGAATGAGAAGGTAATCCGACAAAACGCAGTCTTAAAACCTCATGAACACAAAGCACAGCGCGTTTCATGATTTTCCTTCTGCGATCCAATCAAATCGATCCTTCTATTAAACAGCTTCACCCCCCAACTTTCTACAGAATCTCTGGTTATGATGATTATTACTATGAATGTCATCTTTTTTTTGGGGGGGGGGGTGGTTGGGGGTAGTCGAAGCTTCAATATAACACAAGACAAATGTAAAAACACAACGTCGTGCCAGGGAAGAGAGGCTGTAGATCGCGCAGTGTAAAATGAGTGCCGGCTCTGTAAAGAAGATGCATGCTCTAAATATGCAGCAAACCGCATGCTGCAGAGCGAGCGCAAGGCCAGCAGCGCGACTCTCAGACCTTTCCCTATGTGAACGGCCTGAAAGGATGCGCTCCCTTTGCTCCCTTTATGAGCGCAGGACCGCAACTTAAACGATGTAGATATTTCACGCGCGGGCTTTATGAGCTGCCAGTCCTTCTCGCGTGAGGCTTTAACCGTTCGCTTCCTGGAATCCTCCCTGCTTTAAACTAATCTGAGTGCGTGTCCCGATCGCCCAGACACCAAATAATACAAAAGAAACACGTCTATCGGCGTGCCCTTTGGCTGATGTGTGAGCATGTACATGTAAGCTTGTGTGTGTGTGTGTGTCTGTGTCTGCGTTAGCGTGTGTGTGTATGTGTAAGTGTGTATGCGTGTTTCCGCAGCCTTGGTGTGTGTTCACATTCAGAACAGCCCGTGTTCTTGGTGAGATGCGGAAGACGGATTGGCTGGAGATGCGGAAGACGGATTGGCTGACCCTGGAGCGAGTGGCCAGGGGTTCGATCGCGCGCCACGGTGCCCTCTGTGCTGTGACTCCTTCTCGGTCTGCCTTTGATATAAACCACACCGAGGGGTCAATCGATGCACTGGAACACTTCCTATATATATATTACACCCTGGGGCCTGTGTTGCCAAATTTGAAAACGGTGAACCTGCCCAAAGCCATTTTGCCCTGCACAATAACATGGAAAACCAGACCATGGGGCCCATACACACACTGTAATAGTGACTTCACAGATACCAGACGATGGGGGCCATCCACACACTGGAACAGAGCCTTAACAGATACCAGACCGTGGGGCCCATCCACACACTGGAACAGTGCCTTCAGAGATACCACACCTTGGGGCCAATCTATGCACAGGAACAGCTGTACTCTGAGGTTGATTACAGAGTAGTTTTGTAATCAAAACTGCTACGCTAACAACAGGCAACACTATTGCTGCTAAGCTAACAACAGGCAACACTATTGCCGCTAAGCTAACAACAGGCAACACTATTGCCGCTAAGCTAACAACAGACTACACCGCGCCAAACTGTACAGCCGGCCGTACCTCGTTTCCCCCTCCCCTCACCCCTACGCAGCTGTTTGGAAAACCAAAAAATAAGATGGATGGCCCCGTGTCTGTATTTAACAGAAGGGGCTGCTAGCAGCGCGTTTTTTCTCCAGGTGAGAGACCGCAAGGTGCGTGGATCCGCCCACGCCTCCAAGCTCCGCTGCTCGTCCTCGCTCCGCGCGGGTCAGAGCAGGGTGCCCGCTGCCCACGGAGCGCGCTCACTCCACGAGGTTTTAAAAAGCGCGTTTGACCCCCCGGGTCCACTCCGAACAGCCTCCCGCAGAACCGACGCGGGGGGGAAGAGTAACGGCAGCACCACACGCACATGCATGTTTCATACTCCTTACATGCCTGTGAAATTGCTCTTCATAATGCATGAGACAGATGGCTGGAAACAGCATGGTGCTCTCTGACACACACGCACGCACACACACACACACGCACACACACTCACACATATGCAAGCACACACACACGCACGCACACACACTCACACATATGCACGCAAACACACACACACACACACATATGCACGCAAACACACACACACACACACACACACACAAATACACATATGCAAGCACACACACACACACACACAAACACACACACACACACACCCCTGTGAATGCTTTCATGATGCAAGCATATCCCCCTACACACACACATGGAAACACACCCACCCACACATGTACCTGCACACACACACACACACGCACTCACACATGCCCACACACACATATGCACTCACACACACTCACACACACGCACTCACACATGCCTACCTACCAGCAGTCCAGCCCTGTTAGTCTGAACCTGTTCCAGAACTGCGATTACGAGCCAAGCGAAGCGGTTGGAGAGTCAAAGTCAAGGATATTGACTTGAATTCAGGCCTGGTTTTCACACATCAGACTTATTAATGTCCAAGCAAGCTTTAACCCTGGGTTTCATTTTTCACCATGTGGCACATCGTATAGTCTCTGAAAGGAGCTGTAAATTCACAGCTCTGTCGTAATAACTTCATAATGAGAAAAATCCGGGAGATCTGGCCAGACCCCCTACTGTACCCTCTGCGGACCCCCTGTAGAAACCTCAGCTCCTAAAGCATTTATGAGCTCACTAATGGCTGGTGCAGGTTGTTACGGTGCCGTGCCTGTAACCCTTGCTTTAGTTACTCAGCTCATCGTGTGAGTGTGTATGTGTATGCGTGTGTGCGTCTGTTTGTGTGTTTGCGTGCGTATGTGTGTGAGTGTGTGTGTGTGTGTGTGTGTGTGTGTGGGGTGGGGGTGGGGGCGGGGGGAGTTGTCTATAGCTAGATGTCTTTGACAAAAATAAAATCAGAAATACTCTCATTGCCAGATTCTAGGGAGGAAGGCTATTTTGTTAAGAGATAAATCTACTGTAGCTTAGACAGTGAAATACGAGTACAAAGAGAAAGACGTTAGAAATGCATCCCTTGCTATACACAGATGGATATTACCCTCTGACTTCTACTGATTCTCACCTGATTGGATCATGCAGCGATGTGCCGACTTGAAGCCATGAAATGGTGATGAACGTTTCTAACCACTACTAGCTAGCTAAGGTTGCAGCTGGTTAATGGAATGCTCTGTTCACTGCTAGCTAGATATCTATAAAATACATCTATAGAAAACTGTAATATGGAGTGCTAGCTGAGCTAACTAGCTTAGCTACAACTACTTACCCAAAGTGAGGTATGTGATCTAGCTAGCCAATACAATCTCGCTATGACATGGTAGTTAGCCAGTTTGCTAGCTTGGTTAATTACCAATTTAATTTGACCAATTTAATGTGCCAACAGCAGCACTAGCTACATCTTTTTTAAATCTTGCATTATTTCCTACTTTTAGTCAATCTTGGCTGAAGCTAAGAGGATTTTTGATATCATTCTGTCTGAATAAATGTCTTTTCTCCCGTGCATTTCTCCAAACATCTCTTTATTTTGATTGCTTTATAGTTTCAGACCCATTGCTGCCACCTTCTGCACAAATAATGTATGCAACATTTCCCCTTGAATTCAACAAACTACGTTTGTTGGCACACGCGCATATTCCAGATCAGATAATTGGTTTTTACTACATAACACTGTTTTACAGTCTAACCCATGAAGTTCTCTTGATGTGTACAGATTTCTGGTTTAGGAATGTTTAATACTAAGAACCACTCTCCCCATCCTCTTCTGTGAATCTGTCACCCTTTGGCGGAAGTACACTGTTCTGACCTCTGTAGTTACGGCATAATTGTGGGGCGATATCGTGCTTGCGGACTACGTACAGGACCAAGAGTACCATCGTGAGGTGGGGTCCCGTCCCCCGGAGATTAGTCCGCAGTGGAATCAGTCTCGGTTGTTTGTTCGCCCCCCCCCCGATTCGTGAGCCGCCGCTTCCTCCTTGATCCGCCTCATTTAGCAAAGATCTGATAGAGGATCAAGATATCTCTGCGCGTTCGTGGCTAATAGATGATTAAAAAACCTGAACCGCAGCTCTTCTTTCGGGGTCAGGATTTATCATAGAGTCGCTGGCTGCCCGGTAGGTTTTTCTGGCTTTGTTCCAGTGAAGAGATTATGAAAGGGACTGCTGTGATTGTAATGGAGATTAGGCACCTCCCCATTCAGTCTGACTGCTGCACAGCCTACCCCCCCCCCCCCCCCCCCCCCCAGGAAGATGTACTCCACACTGATCTGATAAGGCTTCTTTGAAGAACTTTACAAGGTGCTTCAGCTTTTCTTTCTGCCTCTGACGGCGTGAAGATTAGCCTACTTATACATAATGATTACATTTACATCCATTTCAGCCCCTGCGATGTTCACCACATGGCTAAACCCCCACCCCTCCCCATATCACACGTTTGGAGTCATATCCTGCTTCAGTGCTCGAGTACCTTTTGAGGCTTCTACAGTTTCTATTATGTACATTTCCCACATTGAAGGCTACCTGGTAGCTTCTGTTTTTGGTGTCCCTCTGGCTTGCTGGATTTTTTATCAGGTGGACTTTCATGATTTTTCTTAGGATAACCTTATAAATATGTGTGTGTGCATGTGTTCAGGGAGGTGGATATGGGGGGGGGGGGGGTATTAGGGGAGAATGGACCCCACTGAGTCACCACAGGGCTCATATTTGGGGTTGAGGGGTCTCAGTAGTGGATTAGAGGGTATGGGAGTGGATCACTACAAAAGAACACCGGGATACACCTGCTTTTTCCGCCTCTGATGGAACGGCGAGGTAGCAGTTTAACGTGGGGGGATACAAAATATTCCGCTGATCAGCCAATGGCGGTGCTACAGAGCTCAGTTTCTATGGAGACTGCCCGGGAACAATCGCATTACATCATGGAGCGATGATCAATTCAAAGTCTGCCGCGGGACTGGCCTTGGCCTCCGAAGCAGCAAGTTAATCATTTTTTTCGCGGGGCCAGCCGGCTGCCAGCGTCACCGGTTCAAGTCCCAGTCAGTCTGCGGCTCGTAAGATGGCACAACAATATACTTGAGTAATGCAATCTAATTTTGAAGACTGACTCAGGAGGAGGAAAAAAAGAAGAAGAGTAGTTTTATTATTTAAAAAAAAAGCCTTTACTGAGACAAGCCAGAAATACCATTCCCCACTATATCTTTCATAAACACAGTACATTATTTCATCAAAGACTACTCAGGTATGGGGTTCGGTTTGTATTTGTTTTATTTGCACAAGTGTGGAGTACCGAGGACAGAAGAAACATCAGTATCGGCAGAGCCACCATTTACCAATCCTTTTATGAATACATTAGATTACGTTAGCAAATCAGGCTTCACGCTTGGATGTTTGATGCAGGATTCACCCGGTTAAAGAAGCATTTCGACCCAGTTAACTTTTCCCACAATACGGGAAAGACTGACAGTTTGAGGAGTCACCGACGCCCTATGAGTGGGCGGTTCTACAGAGCATCAGACCAATCACGTGAGTGCACAGACATATAATGACCATGGCAGTGCCAGTTTTGGTCAGCCACCCCACATGGAGGGGTGTTATTAGACACAGTGTCACCCAGGGGTGGTTTGGGGAAGGGGTTACATTTCAGGTACAAACACAAAGCAACCATGGCCTACTGGAGACACCGTATTGAAAAAAAACAAACAAACAACAAAAAAAAACAATATCCGGAACATTCTTCCAAGAACACACACTTGCTTTCACTCTCCCGAACTTGACAGAATACACCCCGGGGGATGAAGCAGGTCTAGGAATACAGTCGGTTGTTCCAGGTAGAAAGACAAAAAGGCAAAAATAGATAAGATTTAAAAAGACAAAAATAAGACGTAAATTGATTTTTTTTTCCACATACAGAAATGTGTGGTTTAAAGTGCTGTGGGGCCCAATGGCCATTTGAGCTACATGCTGAACTGGAAGCTAGCGCCTTTTCCACAGCAGGTCTTAGCAGCCCTCACACCGGTTTGGATCAAGCGGTGACCTTTTTTAATAAAATATTTATTTTAATAAAATAAATTATTTATTTTGCTTGGATTGTAAAAAATATGCCCAAATTGATGAATAAAAATGTTATTTTATTTATTTATTTATTTTTAAATAGCACGATGGGATTGCAATGGCCTCATCTGCCATGCACGACCAGACACAGGTTTATAAACAACCTCAAATATCTTTTTACATGCGACCCCAGGCAGTTTTGATTAGCCGCAATCGGTTACCATGGAAATAAACCTTGCTTAATTTTCCTCGTGGCCCCGTAAGACATCCTGATTTAATGAAGTTGAGGTAAGAGGGAGAAGGGGAAGAGCTCCGTACCAAAGGCCTTGGGGCTCTGCGAAGAGCAGGGAATTGTGGGTAGGGCAAAATGCAGGAACCATAGACGTGCATACTGGACAAGACAGCAGAGCACGTCCTCAGCTTCAGATGTGAAGAAGAACGTGGAAGTTGCCAAGATGGCTGCATATAAAGCAAAGCTGAGATCGTGGGCTATTGCGAACAAGCTAGTAAGATTCAACGTATTTGATTCCGCATTTTAATCAAAAGGTCTCAAGTTGGCTAATGTTATTTTACTGCTAGTTTTGCTACTGGTAGGTAGCACAAACATATACCTGTCATCTATTTTATCATCATGTTACTACTTACCACTGTGCCATATCTACCTTTCATACTATTATATAGCCACATGTAAGTTTTAAGTATCTCTTAAAAACCAGTATCTCTTAAAAACTTAATTTTTTTCATTTGATACTACAATTGTGTTGGAGGTGCATCACTGGAGTTCAAATCGATTTTTCCAGGCAATCTGAATACCTCGCCTCATGTAAAGGGCAACCTGGCTTTAGCTAAACTGCAGGTCAAACAAAAGGTCACTCAGTACTTCCTTTACAACTAACATCTCTGCTAAGACAATCTGCCGTCGGTTTACCGTGTTTTCCCCTTCAGACTTAGCCAGCTCACTGAAACTGCCTCGCTCTACATGTTAGATATTAGAGGCTTTTGTTTTTTATTCACCAAATTTTCTCAATGAAAGCTTGTATCGCGGTACAAGCTCACATCGTTTAATGAATTCCTGAGCTCCTTTTAACGAGTGGGTAAATCGAAGGCAGTGGGGAAAATATGGTAGCATGATAAAAGACCATGAAGGGAAATCCTTCAGTAGAGGCTGCTCTTTGTATACTTTTTATACTAAAAGTAATGACTGAATGCAGCTTCGTCAACTGTTTCTTCAAAGAACAAAAAGACATCATTCATATTACTTCTTTTATGGCAAATGGTCTGAATTCATGCAACACATTTTCCAACAACTGCACAAAGCTCTTTACAATGAAAGCCTCTCATTTACCTATTCACACACACACACACCCGCAAACCAACGGTGATCAAGGCAGCCATGCAAGGAGCGAACCTGCTCGCTGGGAGTCTTGCTCACGGCGCACACAGAGGACCGGGGATCGAACCGACAACCTTCCAGATGACCGCTGTACCTCCTGAGCGGATTTCGCCCCTTACGTCCTCTTATCCTGTGCCCACCCACCTTGATCGACGCCATGACTCCGTTTGTTTTGTCAGTGCTTAACGTTGACTCACCAGGAAATGCAGGCGTTGTTTTCGTTTCCTGAAAATTTGGGAGAACTCCATGATCACCAAAATGAATGTGTGCTGTGTTTATTGCTTGGGGGGAGAGGGGGAGAGGGGCGGAGATATTATTTGCAAGTCAAAGTTAAGAATGAATGGACAAATGTCGACTGCATATGGACCGGGCGCTCAAGGAGTAATCACCGAAAGAAAAAAACAAAGCCTGTTTCTTTAACCTGCTCACCTGGCTATTTGCTTTGCGGCCGGCCTTGTCCGGGAGGCCGCGGTGACTAACGAAGCATTTCAGCGTGTCAAACCGCGGATGAAAAATGAAGATGGGTTCATTTGGGTTCCCAGATGCAAGGAGTGCTGAATCAAAATAGAACGCTGATGAACGGATGCGAGGTTATAAATAGGGCAGCACCTTTAGCGTAGCTAGAGATATCGAGCTGCGCGGCTCACAGAAATAGCGCAGCTACCGCATTTCACAAAATGAAAACAAATATAACATAACATAACATTCTGTGTGGTGGGCTTTGATTTCTTAGTAGGAATTGCAGGAGAAAAAAATGTCAGTGTTACCGTTTGTGAAAAAGGATGTGTCACGAAGGAGGGAGAGGGGTGGGGATTGCCGACCTGTGCACGTGCACACGCACACAGTTACTTCCCAGACACGCCCACAATACAAAAAACAAGGACAACAAAAACTGGAACACAACAAAAGCCCCACGTACCCAAAGCAAAACAAATTTAAAATGAAATCCCACCCCAACATACTATAAACAAGTGTTTACTATCGACACGCATGCACGCACACAAAAAAACAATAATGTACAAACAGTTGTACTGTAGGTGCTGGACAAAACTGGTTAGGCCAAAGCAGGGCCTACAGAAGACTACTAACCCTACATCTGCTACAAAAAGCAATCTTTCTCCCAATTAAAAGAAATTGCGAGTTTTCTGCAGGTTTCCTACTCTGACCTAAAACCTAACAAAAATGCATTGAAAAAGGTAAAAGAAAAAGAACATTCCCCATCCAACATCACACAAAAAGACGAAGGGAAAAAAACAAAAACCACAAGTCTGCATCAATGTGCATGGGCCAGCCACAAAACTGCTCCACAAAAGCCTCTCCCATTCTTCAGCTGCAGCAGGCTTATGTAGGGCCACAGACAGGTGGAGACAATCAGGCAATCAGCAGCTCAATAAGGAGGAGCACTAAGTCACAGGTAGAGACCGAAGCACAGAGCACGTGCAAGGGTTTAGTTTAAATCACCAGCGTGTAACACACGCACACACACATACATACACACGCACATACTGGCACACACACACTCACGCACTCACACGCACTCACACACACGGCTGGTACCAGCTCCAGTCATGTCCGCCAGCCTCAGTCGGCACTGGCACGGTCAGGGTTCCATGCTGCCGGGGTCCTCGATGCGCTGGATCACTGCTTCTTAAAGGATGAGCCAGCCAGCTGCCCCCCGACTACATTTCCACTTTAAGGCAATTAGCTGCGACTGAAGCATAGCCATAAAATCCCTTTAAAACGAGCGGTCCCCACCGCACCCCCCCCCCCCCCCCCAAACAGTACAACAAATATGGTCTGATAATAACAGACCCAGAGCGCTGTTAGCTACTCTTGCACAATATACATATTTAAAGTAATTGAAATATGAAAAGCGCAAGGGATATCATTTAATTAGCAAACGCTATCTCGCGCAAACATTTTGAATCCTTTCTTCTCTGTTTTTTTGAGGCTATACTCGCAGGATTGCCATCTACTTTTGCTTTTTTTAAAAATTATATCTGGCTCTTAGGCTTGCTGTGATAGGCTACTTGGCGGACAGGTCTTTATCTTTCTGCTGTATAGAGAGCGATCAGAGAAACTGAATTCTCGGTCCCTCCGAAAAGCTTTTTTTTTGTCGTCATGCAAAGCAGACGTTCTAAGATCGAGAGCTTCCTTGAAAAATTGACATTTTCACAGAATGCGGCGTGGTCGGTGTTTGGTGCTTCTTGAGCCGGGGTCCGTTGAAAAGTTGAATATGCACCGCGGATCTAGGCAGTATGAATCAGATCGTTTGTCCCAGCGCATCAGCTGACTCAACTCAGTTGACGTGCAGTTGTCACGAGAGGTCTTTGTAACGAAATGTCAAAGGGTTTTTTTTTTTTCTTCTATTTATTTATTTATTGGACTGACATTTGTGTTAATGCCGTTTGCTCTGAAGTGCCAGTGCGGTGAAATGTCAAAATTCAGAAGGAGATATTTGATTCGAAGGGTGTCATTTCAATAGGAGGTGCTATCACGGGTTTTTACTGTCACTTTAAAGCACACAATGCAAGCTTTGGGAACTTCACAGAAGAATATGCTCTCTTTATTGAGCCCATGCAATCTGTTCCCGGACAGAGTGGTCGACAGAGTTTTGTTGACCACTCATCATATGGAAAAATCCTCCAATAAATATGTGTGAACCCACAGTGGCCATGCGTCTGTGTGAGTGAGTGTGTGAGTGTGTGTGTGTGTGCGTGTGCACGTGCATGTGTGTGTGTGTGCGTGTCTGAGTGTGTGTGTGTTTATGTGAGTGTGTGTGTGCACGTGTGTGTGTGTTTGTGTGAGTGTGTGTGTTTGTGTGTGTGTGAGTGTGTGTGTGTGTGCATGTGAGTGTGTGTGTTTGTGTGAGTGTGTGTGTGCGTGTGCCTGTGAGTGTGTGTGTGTGTGTGCGTGTGCCTGTGAGTGTGTGTGTGTGCGTGTGTGTGTGTGCGTGTGTGTGTGTGTGTGCGTGTGTGTGTGTGCGTGTGTGTGTGTGTATGTGTGTGTGTGTGTGAGAGTGTGTGTATGTGTGTGTGTGTGAGAGTGTGTGTGTGTGTGTGTGTGTCTGAGTGTGTGAGAGTGTGTGTGTGTGTGTGTGAGGTCAGCTCCTCATCAGCGCACCTGCAGAGATCGCCGTGGCGATAAAGCGATGAGTCAAGCGAGCCCGTTAATTAACACGCCGTTCAGACGCCGGCTAAAAATCCATCACTCCGCCTGCGATTGGCTGACCTTTCCCGCCGGCACGGCGAATCGGCCGGCGCATTCATCATCTCCGCGCGGTTTATCATCCCTGACCGAGGCCCGCAATCTTAAAGCTCCGTTATTTTTAGGAGATGCGCGTTCGCACGCCTTTAATAAATACGTCGCCCGGGTCGGTCCCCTCCACGCTTGTTATTCGTCGGAAGCGTGCGGGCGATGGTTCCCGCCAGGGCACAGTACCGTTGACGGTACATTACATTACAGGCATTTAGCAGACGCTCTTTACCAGAGCGACTTACACAACTTTTTTACACAGCATTTTACATTGTATCCATCTATACAGCTGGATATATACTGAAGCAATGCAGGTTAAGTACCTTGCTCAAGGGTGCAACGGCAGTGTCCTACCCGGGAATCGAACCTGTGACCTTTCTGTTACAAGTCCAGTTCCTTACCCGCTGCACTACACTCCGTCCGGTAAAAGGCGCGTCGCTTTATTAAGCTAACAGGAAACAGCCGCCGCGCTTCACCGTTAGGCAAACCCGCGCGAAAACCGCACAGCGACGCGATCGCGCTAACGCTAATCGGGCTAGCGCTGAGCAGCCAAGCGTGCCGCTTTCCGATTGGCTCCCGCGGCCCTTTCTCCCGCGTTCTGTTTGGCTGACCCGCGGTGAGACGGGAGGCCGGCCGCGGCGCTCGCTCTCGGACCGCCGCGACGTAGCGAGAGCGGACGGGACGTCCGTCTTTCCCGAGGAGCATCGATTTCCCGTCGACGGGCGCGGTACGCGTCCTTAATTGAAGGCGTCGTAAAAGTAGACCTCAGACCGCGAGGCGGCGGCCTCTGGGGTTCCGATCTGCGCAGGGGGGAAGGAACCAATCAGAAGGCGGGGTGGGCGGGGTTTCCTGGCTCTTGTACGAGACTGACAGAGACTCCCGTCGCCGGTTCTGCCTGGTTCGGAAAATTCTGGTTTGTCACGCTGAGGAAGGCAGGACTGGCAAAAGATGCCTGACAGGCAGACAGACAGACAGAGAGACAGACTGCCACAGAAGTCTTAAAGGATAAATAACATGTTATTTAAAGATACTTGACAGACAGAAAAACAGACAGACAGACAGACAGACAGAGAGACAGACTGCCACAGAAGTCTTAAAGGATAAATAACATGTTATTTAAAGATACTTGACAGACAGAAAAACAGACAGACAGACAGTCAGACAGAAACAGATTACCATAGCAGTGTTGCATGATAAATAAACTTAAAAAAAAAAATAAACACGAGTTTTAGCCTTGTAATGATCTTATTTCTTTCTCTATAGTAGAAAATATCAGTATGTTTTAAGTTACATTTTGCTTGAAAAATGAAATTGTCTTACCCCATTGGCAAGTCTTGAAATGAGTCACAATTTCACACCTTAGTGACAATCTTTTTGTCTCTTATCGGGAAAAGTGACGAAAATAGGATTTGAAGTCTAAATATAAGGCACAAATGCTTGACTTATTTTTTTTATTTTGTTTTATTTTTTGCAGTGAAGTGTTCTTATGAAAAGACACCTCAGACAGAAAGAAGGACATAGCAGTGTCAAACGGTAAACGAATTGCCCTCATGTAAAGATGTCTGACATGAAGAAACATGGGTCCGCGTTTATAAAATTGTCCTTGGATTTAAACCTAAACGTAATATTTAGATCATTTCCCAAGTTGTGCTTATGTTTGATTTATAACAGATAAAATGACCGAGACTGAAAACAGTTGCTTACATTACTTACTACTATAAGTAAAATATCTGTGCTTACGCACCCGTGAAATATTAATCAAATCTCAAATTAACTTGAATTTGACCTTTCATGAATGTGCTGTACAATTACCCTGTAAATGCAGCCAATAAATAATTTCCCTCTCAATAAGGTTGCATTTAAATATTTCTCATACTCTTTATGCCAAAAAAAAGTGAAGTTAAACTTTATGCTTAAAGTGTGAACAAAGAGCACTTTTGGGAGTAGCACACAGCCATCAAACGTACAGTACGACCACATAACCAGCAGGTAATTAACGTAAGTCTAGTATAGCCTTTATGTAGACATAAGATCGTATCGACATCAAAGTGGGTTTTTTATAAACGACTGTGCAAGGGATTATTTAAGATTCCATCCTAAGACCATTTTATACAGTGAACGAGGCCCCTGTTTGGATAGAGAGCGGTGCTTGTGGCAAGGTTCAATTCCCATGCAGTGCGATGCGCTCGTACCCAAGGTGCAGTTAACCCAAAATTGCTTCAGTGAATCTCCAACTGCACAAATTGCATTTAAAATACATTTTAAAAATAAAGTTTTTCCCAGTTTCAAAATGCCTGGAATGTAACACAAGTTAATTACAATCGGTCATTTTTTCCTCAATAACCAGCCAAACATGTTCCAGCAGCGTGTTCCATAGTGTTTTTACTGATGTTTTTGTTTTAATGATTTTAGAGCATCAAACGAATATCCTGTTAATACTGCTGGCAATCTACGAACGTAAGACTTTGCCCAACTCCTAGGGAATATCGCTGGCTGTGAAGATGAATTCTGAAAGCTCCCGGTCGGGGGCGACTGAAGTACCCCAGACTTAAATAACAACAATAAAATAAAACGACTCGCTTTCCAGTTCAGTCTCATACGTCTCCCTTGACCGATTCGGACCCGTGAAAACGCTACGGATTCCTTCCAGTCTGGCTCCCTCCGTTTGAAGTGCGTTCGCCCTTCGTCAGGCGCAGATGCTTCACCTTCTCCCACAGCGTCCCACAGCCTCTCCCTCCCCCCGAAATCTTTGTCCGGCAGAAAGAGGCTGGCGTCAAGACGCTGGAGACGGATCGGTTTGAAGAATGAAAATTGCGTTCTCTGAAAAAAATAAAAATAAATAAAATCGTAACAGCGAAGGAGGGATTCGAAGGCGAGGAGCCTTGAAGAAGCAGAGCCTCCATCTCACTGGCGAAACCAAAAGGCGCCGTGTGAACTGAGATTGGAAAAGTGCGATCATCTCGGGCAAAATGAGACGCATTTCATATTTCACTCAAGTCCAGAGTTTGGGCTTTCAAATGAGCCACTTATTGAAACTGTGGCAGTTTGGTCCGAGTCACGCAACTCTGAAGGTCAAAAAGCATTGGGCTAAACTTTCGAGAAAACAGCCACAGACTTTCAGCTTGTGAATTTATCCATCAAAATATATATTTAGATTAAGAGCTGCCATCATAAATTCATCTCAATCTACAGGGGTTACATATTTCATCCACACATCCATTACCTGTACCCGCTTATCCTGGATAGGGTCATGGTGGGGGGTGCTGGAGCCTATCCCAGCATACACTGGGCGAGAGCCAGGAATGCACCAGAAATCTATCGCAGGGGTGTTAGACATTAACCACTTTAAAAAGACGACGCAAAAAGAAGGCAATTTTGTAAGAAAAAAGGCCATTTGAGAATTTGTTGCATGAATGTTATACAGTACGTAATATTTCAACAAGAGAGTGGAATTTCATTGTTTGGTTCTTGTGGGTCCTGTGCTTCCACTGAGCACCTTATTAATCAATCTATGCCTCATTGACCAGAGTGAGTCACAATTTATTTATTTAAATGAAAACAAAAAAGAAAAGAAAAGAAATGAAACCTATACAAAATTTATATCAACAGGGAGATGCAAGGTGCGGTCGACCGAACTGAATCAACCAAACGTGACCCCCCCCCCCTTCCCCCAGGGGGGTCAGTACCAAAAACGACCAGCTCTCAGCTGTGGGCCCTTCTCTACCTATAAACCTCTCCACTTTCCGCTTGTCTGAATATAAGAAAACACAGGGAAGGAGCAGGGGGTTTGTCCCACTCTCCTTTAAGAAAATAAAATAAATAAAACGTACATTAGCATTCACAGAGCATACGTACGTAGCACGAGCATCAGCAGGCAGCACAGGCTATATGGCTTTATCTTATCGCAGCGGACCTTTGACCCCTAATGATTACCATGGCAACGCGTTTAACTCGTGACCGCAAGGTCGCGTCGAAAGGGGGCCCGCGATCCCGCTAGCCGGCTAACCCTAAGAAACGCACAATAGGACCCCGCGTAACCCTAAACAGACCCCGTGACCTTCAACGCAAGACGGACGGCGAGAAGCGGCGTTCACGTCTTGACACAGCACGGAAGGCGGGGTTACTGTTGCACGTTTTGAGCTGCGGTCTAAACTCGAGCGAGTGGAGCAGTCTCCCCGGGGGTTCTCGCTTGGTGTGTAAGTTCAACAGATATTGCAGCATCGACAGGTCAAGCGTTTGCCGATTTCTTTTCGCTACAACTCTTCTGCAGCAATTTAGCGATGGATTCGTCCGCCATTTTTGCACAAAATGTCCACACATTACAAGCAGAGGAGGCGTCAGAAAAAGTCCTGCCATGTGTTACTTCGATCCATAATCTCAGCCAGCTGAGGAACCGCGCTAATTAGCATATCCAGGCGGTTGGACCAAAATACTGGAGAGGACATTTGCTTTCTGAACCTGTATTTTCTACCTCTGGAGATAAGATGCTCCCAGTGTTTGCTGGGATACCGCTGTCCCTGGAGCAGGTCCAAACAGGACGGGGAATGGCGGGAGAGAGAGAGGAGATGACGGCGGGTTCCTGAAGGGAGCAGTGAGAGGCTTTATTTGCTTGGACCGGATGTACACGATGAGACACACCTGCGCCTTGCTTCTGAAAGCAGTGCACGGGTACCCCCCCCCCCCCCACCACCACCGCGTCCCACGTGAGAGATTCGAGGTTCGAGAGAGGTTGTCATCCTGGCTGTCCCGCGGGACCCCCCCCCGGCACGGGCCGCCGGATTCAATTACTGTTTGAGCCCCGAGAAACATTCTGAGCGGATTTGAGTAAGCCGCTCAGGACCTGACCCCCAGACTCTGATTGAAAGTGCCCCCCCCCCACCCCCCCGTCAACAAAGGGCCTCGTGTCGCACTGAGAGGAAACCAGCTGGTTTAGGGACACGTTCACCTGGAAGCCGCCATTTTAGGAAAACTGGAAAACAGGCCGTTGGAGGGCAGGGGGAGGGAGGGACGGAGACTACATTCTCAGTTTAAGAAGGACTGTGAAATAGGTCATTACATTACCTCCACACATGAAATTAGTAATACTATTTATTGTACACGTGCACACACACACACACACAATACATATATATATATATATGTGGAAAATTCGGCAAGTCAGTATCCTTCCACCAGGAAAATGTAATTGAAATGTTTTGAGAAATCATCACGGTCATTATTCATTTCTAAGATAGAAAGGTAGTTCATAATTTTTCCTTCCTGTTTTATACTTTCATCAACATGTTAAAATGAGTTGCTGTAAATTCTGTAGAAACTTCAGAAGACTAACTGTATAAATTCAAAGTAACAAGTCATTGAAACATTCATAATAATTCTATTACCACTTTGCAATGTAAATTATCCAAGAAAATTGTATGCCCATAATAGACTGACAGGGATTGAGCAGTTTAATAATAATCTTTGATATAAAATACACAGCTGTCCTGCATTATGTCAGCCTTCACAAAGCAGTTATTAATGATCATAAAGTAATAACGCTATGAACGTGAATGCATTATGATGGACTTGCCCAATAGAATGCAATATCAGCAGAGGAAAGGGAATTTTTTTCTGCTATTCCGTTCAATCAATTTTACGCAGCAAACTGAATTCTCAATTACATTTTCATCATTAATAAGATTCCAATGCTGCAGAAAGACTTAAAGCTCTATTCTAATAGTCTTAGCGTATGGTCAAAAGTGCCACGTGCAAGTGCGTTTAATAGCCAGGCCCACATTTGCTAGTTTGACGGCAGATAATTGAAGAGTGAACTAAGGTCCAAAAGAGCTGGACTTAATGGCTTAATTAATTAATAGGCGTGTCTTGGGCGTGTCACGTGATAAACCAATCACAGCGTCATCCTCCATTTCCCTTAAAGCTACCTGTGTTTGCCCCTTGAGGGATTGCTAACGTAACGATGGATTTAGCAGGACTTTGAAAAGCCAAATTTACCACTGGAAAAATTTACCACCTACAATACCTATGTAGGCACATTACATACAAATTTCGGCTGCATAAGTATAGCAATAAGCCAACAATTCCCCTGACCGCACCTCATTATAAGACGAACCCGCCCAAATAGGTCCAAGGTCAACTGCTATTTTAACATTGGGGGTGCTGGAAAAGTACAACATCGCTGGTCTGAAACTAGCAAGGACTCTTGAGTTTGGGTGTCTGCCTCATTACACCAAGATGGAGTCCTAAAACCTTGAGCTTCATAATCTTGTCATGGCCCCTTCTCACCACCAGAGGGCAACAGAGGACTTGTCTTGCACTGATTATGGAATCATTGATGTAATTGTTGTTGACACCTGTTTCTCGTGTTGCCCCCCCCCCCCCCCCAACCCTAATCCACCCCCTCATTCCTTTATTTGTTGCTCATTCTTGGAGGTTCCAGCCTTATGTCATGGAGCCTCCTGTTGCTTACTTTTCTGGCAATGTTGCCAGATTGGGTAGAATCCTGCCCAATTGGGCTACTTTTTTTAAAATTAATTTATTTTTTTTATGTTATTGTGTGAGGAAAAATGGCTTTTGGTGGGTTTGCAGTTTTCAAATCAGGACACGCTGTTTTCTAGTTCCTGTCCTTTTTTAAAAAAACTGTTCCTTGTACGTGTTCATTTTGCACCTGTGCTTAATGTAGTTCCTATGTTTATTTTTGTTAATTAAATTGCCTTTTATTCTGGCCTTTTGTAGCAGCACATGGGTCCACAACTCAGTGTCGTGTTACAAATCTCTCGCGTCCTTCACACAATGAATGCTTAATTGGCCCCCAGCGCTTCCTTAGCAAAGTTAGCACTTGATCTTAGCACTGTGCTAACAGAGCCTCCACCTCCTGAGCACATTATTCCGAAGCACACCTCCGAAATAAGCACTTCTGTCTAACGTGGACATGGCTTCAAAAGCATAGCCATTAAAAGGCTACTTTATGCAGCAAGATTATTTTTATTTGATTTGATGACATAGAAATGGGTTTTCTTTGACTAACGACGGCCATAATGTTAGGCCTCAAGTCTCCCCGCAGCCACACGGACACTGAATTAATTAATTCGCTAATGTGTCGTATGTTTATATAAGTACAATAAAATGTACGCTTTCGAGTTTTACTGCGTAATTATTTCAAGGTTTTAAACCTTCTGAACGGCGCATTTGGCAGCCGTGAAATGCGAACGCAATTAGAGATGCGGCAATTGACCTTTGACCTCGCGTCCTTGAATATTTATGTCGGCGGTCGTGAGCGGTTTCGTGGGAACAGCCTCGCGCGTCTCGCCGAAAGGCCTGATGGGCGAGTACCGAGGGAAAGAACCGGGGCCCTTCGGAGCGGCGAATCAGGAAAGGCAACAACACGACGGCAAGGGCAGCGACGACAGCCTTAAACGCAAAAGCCTTTCCGCGAACGAGGAGGCAAACAGCCGCCAACTTTAGCGCCCGTCAACAAACGTTTTTCTTCGAAAAACAAAACGCCGTCGTGCTCACGTGAGTCCGACAGCAGCTCCCTCGCCGCCCGCGCTGCCGACGTGCAACTTATTTCCGCGTCACGGATTGTGTAACCGTGGTTACCGCCCTCTGGGGTTGAGATTCCGTCGTTAGCCTCGCGGGTTAGCGTCTGGAGACCAGGTCGGGGCACTGGAAAAACAAGAGGAAACTGCAGCCGTTACGAATTCATTTTTTGCAAGTGAACTTTGGCTTTTGGTGACACGACAGTTTGTGAAGGAAAGGCAAAGACTTTAATTTGACGGTTGCCCTCTGGGCCAGGCGATGATGGTCAGGTAGCCCAGGGGGATTTGGGTTGACCTATGTGTGAGAAGCACTCCCATAATCTACATTACACAGGACAATGCAAGACAATCGGCATTACTACCACAGAACGACATAACACAATCAACATCACTACAACAAAACAATACAATGCAATCATCACCACTACAACAAAATAATACAACACAATCACCATCACTACAACAAAACAATACAACACAATCAACATCACGACAACAAAACAATACAATGCAATCATCACCACTACAACAAAATAATACAACACAATCACCATCATTACAACAAAACAATACAACACAATCAACATCACTACAACAGAACAACACAACACAATCACCACCACTACAACAAAACAATACAACACAATCAACATCACTACAACAGAACAACACAACACAATCAGCATCACTGAAACATAACAGTACAACACAATTACCACCACTACCATAGAACAATATAACACAATCAACATCACTAAAACATAACAGTACAACACAATTATCGCCAGTAAAATAGAACAATAAAACACAATCAACATCCCAACAGAACTCAGTGTACCAAGGCTACAAGATGGACACCTGACAGTGACAGAAAGTGGAAAAAGATGACAGCAACTGCATTATCCAGACAGGCACATGCAGAGACCACCCACAAAACACACTTACTGTACCTGAATAGAAACCATTAACTGTAATGACATTAAATTGGCGGGAACACTATACCAGGCAAGTGTGGACACACACACACACACACACGCACAGACAGACACACACACACACACACCTGCCCTTGAAATGGAAAAAACTAAAAAAAAAAAAAACTAAAGTATTGAGATCAAATATCATATGGGATCATTCACCATGTTTCCCAAAAGAGCGTGTTTATCTTACTTCTGGCTCAGCTTTTTTGGGTCTCGAAAAAAAAAAAATTGGATTACACGGCAATTTAGACGACGAGCTGACAGTGTTGTTGAAATGTAATCCGCGCACTCAAAGCTAATATGGCTGCGCTTGCGTTGCACGACGCGCACGTCCACCCTCCTGTCTGCGTTTGTGATGCCGCCCGGAAAAACGACAAAAACACGACAGACATACAGATGGTGAAGTGAGAATATGAAATTAGCCTTTTGTATATTAATAATAGCAGAGAACGCTCACGAAAAACCACTCTCGCACAAAATAAAACGTTTCAAGGACATTTGATAAAAGCAAACGCCTACCCGTACTCAGAAATTAGCCAGTCGGATCCTAACAGACCCTACCGTTTTACAGCATATTCAAATGCAAAGCATTAGCCAGGAGCAGCTTTGTACAATGTCGTTGTTTACTGCACGCTTTGGTTGTGACTTTGAACAGACAATATTTATAAGGACATCAAATTTGCTGTCACCAAAACAAAGGGGTGTTTTCCATAAATAGGTTTAAATCTGACAGTTTTTTTCCGGTGGTAATTTATACTGATTTCATCTGCAGATGGATATAAAACTGTTGAGGTTTGAAGCCCTATAGCCATAACACACTTCGCTTAATATAAGTGTGTGCGTGTGCGTGTGTGTGTGTGTGCGCATGCATGTTTACATGCTTCACACAATCATTTCAGGTGCTAAATGCAAATGGTAATTACTACTCATGTCAGATAGAACCCTATAATTTAATGGTCTCAAGGTGATCTCATTTCATTGTGAAATGCAAATATTGGCCAGGTACCCCTCGAAAAATGATGAACATCCCAATGGTGCTCTGTCCTGGAGTAAATAAATAAATAAATAAATAAATGAACAGCTTTATAATTCAACTTTAACACTGTGAATGGCTACTCAGGGGTCTGTTGTGCCTGGATCAGAATCGGAACTCTAAAGAGAGAAGGAGAATTCTGGGTAAAGCATCAACAGGGGGCAGTGTGGTGCCACGTTTCAGGCAATATTCAGCTGTGGCTCATTCTCACTGGAGCTGCTGAACATGGAGAGGTTAGAAAAGAGAGGGAGAGAGAGAGAGCGGGGGGGAGAGAGAGAGAGCGGGGGGGGGGGGGGGAGAGAGAGAGAATGAATGAAACAGAAGAAAGCAAACACTGCAACAACGCCTCAGCTGGGACTGAATGCTTTTAGGCGGCTTTTGTAAAACCATTAAATCCGATTTTCTCCCGAAATGGATAAGTAATTTGTAATGGAAGGAGCGCAGAGCCCGGTGTCAGACTAAATATATCGGCTGGGGGCCTCGGACGGGGAGGAAACAGAGGGATTTCGGGCTCTCTCCGCTCACCGCTTGACATTTTGCGTGTTTGCGCAAACTCGACGGCGCAAATTGGCGTAACAAATTGGATCCAATAAAAGTGTCTGCGCTCGTCTGCGAAACAAACAAACGCGCGGCGCGCATATATCCAGAAGGCATTCCCCCCCCCCCCCCCCCCCCCCGAGCACAGGCTGCCATGTTTCATGTTTGTGATAAATTTGCCAATATTCATACAGCACCTTTCAAATATGACTGTGACCCAAAGTACTTTATGAATATTGGACATTAATAATATTGAGGAGACAGAAAGAAAAAGAAAATAAAAAAGCATGTAATCACGTACAATTAAAATACCACACAAACATTTTATTTACAAATATTATTAATATCCAATATTTAAAAGAGAAAGAAAGGTAAAATAAAAAAGCAAGTACTCAAGTATAATTAAAATACAAAAAAACGTATAAATAAAACAAACAAATTTCAATAAAGGGAAAGGGGTTCTTTGAAAAAAGCATATTGCAAAAGTGATTGACGTGACTGGAACTGAAGAGGAGTCTCTGTTCAGAAACACGATGCCCAACGCCCTTCAAACCAGCGAAATCAAAGAGGACTGGATCGGTGCCCTGTAATCTCTGAAATGACTGTAAGCTTCGGGTTGTAACTCGGTAGCTGTTTCGTAGGTGACTTAGTTAATGCACCTGTCTTAACTACTGCTTGTATTTTTGCATAGACTGCGTTGTTGCTGTTCTCGTTTGTGTTAGTGTCAATCAGTTTAACCTTCAGGGTCCAAGTTGAACTATACGGTTGTTCCCCGCACTTGGACCGGTACTTCTCTCTAGGGTTTTCGTCATACTTGTTCCTGGTTGTGGTTATACACTTTGTTGTATGTCGCTCTGGATAAGAGCGTCTGCAAAATGCCTGTAATGTAATGTAATGTAACAGGACAAGACGGTCAAACTAGCATAAGGAGTCTCTGCTCTCTGAGTACCGGAGTTTTGGAGCATGGAAACTAAAAGCAGGCTCTCCCCTTGCTTCCGAACAATAGATTATTATTCAGTTTGAGTATGGAATATTTGGAATAATATTGATTATATTTCAGGAGCAAGGTGGATGCATAATGAGGCAATAGTAAATAAATTAATGAAGAAAGAAGAAAGGGTAGTTCTGAAAAACTACCCGGGCTGTTGGATTTAGAGGACTTTGCTTTTGAAGGACCGCAGGAATTCAAAAATGGCCACTCGCTGCACGCTGACACCCTCACCTACACAGAGCACACGTTTCTCCACCAGAATTGCACAATTGCGCAATTCAAAGACTTTGCTGAGATTAGTGGCAGATCAGTGTAGACGGGAGATTTTTGAAGTCACAGGATAACAGGATAACACCTACTTTCATGGCAGCAAGAGGGTAGGGATTGAAGAAGGGGATTGTTTTTATAAGCTGGTCAACACAGTAACCGTTTGGGACTAAATTACAACTGGAGGAAATTCAGAACCTTGGGAACTGGCTGGGAACACTGTGATCAAGGCCGTAGCTGCCATTGACCGCAAGCCTCATATCCTCAGTATTTATTCTTGTTCAAGTCCATTTTCCAAAGCCTTTATTTCATTTCATTCTGCAGTGAGAACATCAGTTGCCATTCATTTTGGAGGGGAATGAATGGTCTTTTTCTCAAAGCCAAATCTAAAGGCATATGTACAGCATTGACACCCTAATACGCACCCTCAATTAAATGACTAAATTAAAGAGAGAAAAAATAACATACCCTGGCCTTGCCCTCCACCCCCACCCTACCTCTCCCTGCTTCAGCCGAGTCTCTCGAACTTGGTATTTTTTTAAAGTCCTGGTTATGCCCCTGACTGTGATTATGAAACCACCACATGGGCTGTGTTACTGTGCGTGTAAAGTCCTCGTTATTGCTAAGGGAGTCCCCACAAGACATGAATGAATGACATGATGCATGTATGAAGCCTTGTACAACGTCATTACCTGGCTTCCAAGATGAAGACAATTTTTGAAGTCATTTTCTCTCAAGTGGTGCACTCTCTCTCGATGCTGGTGCACTGCGATGCCAGCATACAATGGAGCAGGCCTTCTTTTCTTTCTTACCGAAAACACACCATCTGACAAAAAAAAGCTTCTCTGGATCACGGTGTACACCGCGGGACGAAATGTAAAAATACTCATTCCTTGTTTTGCAAGCGACAGAGGAGATAACAAAAACGTAATATGGAGTCAGATACACAGAGAGAGATCAATGAATATCGAGCTGGACGATTACTGTGATCTTTTTTTTTTTTCCTGTAATATCCAGCAAATGCAGTTGAGTCACATAGCGTGCATCCCTGGAGAAAGGGCCCCTTTATTAAAGCACTCCTTCAAAGAATCTTGGCCCTGCAGTGTTTTTCCAAATCAGAAATGAAAAGTCGAACATGAATAGAAATGAAATGATGTGGACCGCTGTCTGTAACATCTTCCCCAGTACCTGTACTGCCTGAGCACTGCCTGGCTAGAAAAGCTGGCTAGAATAACTAACATTTTGAAGGACTATTTGAAAGGGGAGACACACACACACACACACACACACACACACACACACTGTTCCACATGGATTGCTCTGCCATTTTCAATTCATTCATGAAAATGTAAAAAAATAAAAAAAAAACGAAATAAAACATCCTGTTTGCTCAAGCAAGCATCAGAGTTGCAGGAGAATTTGCACATCAGTAACCACATTGAAGGTAGAAAGGAAACTCTCTTCTTACCTCTCTCTGTAAGCCATCACTCCAATTGTCTGGTGCTTGAATGGTCTGTTGTCCAACATGGTATATCTTTAAAAAGAAGGCAAATAGCAAATACGGACATATTGCTTTGTTTGTGCAGGAAGGGAGAGTATCTCCGATTGTGGCAAATTGCACCTGGCAAACCCAGCAGCTAAAATATGTGCTTTGTTTCGTTAGTTATTATTAAAATGTAAACTCGTCATCTAATCTTTCTTGCAAGCTGTACAGAATCCTTGAGACCACCAAGGTCATTTGAAAGGTATTAACGTTTTGTGTGTTTATGCATGAATGGATGTCTTATTTAAATCCTGAAGGAATCACGAAGCACACCCATCACAACACCCCCCCCCCCCTTTGGCCCACAAGGTTCTACAAGGTTACCCTCTTTACCGTCTCTCTTCCTTTCCCCATGCAAGGCTGTTTCCTAGTTCAGTAGTTCCTGCTGAGCTAGTTCCTGGTTCACTACTTCCTGCTTTGCTAGTTCCTGCTCCGCTAGTTCCTGGTTCACTACTTCCTGCTTTGCTAGTTCCTGCTCCGCTAGTTCCTGGTTCACTACTTCCTGCTTTGCTAGTTCCTGCTCCGCTAGTTCCTGGTTCACTACTTCCTGCTTTGCTAGTTCCTGCTCCGCTAGTTCCTGGTTCACTACTTCCTGCTTTGCTAGTTCCTGCTCCGCTAGTTCCTGGTTCACTACTTCCTGCTTTGCTAGTTCCTGCTCCGCTAGTTCCTGGTTCACTACTTCCTGCTTTGCTAGTTCCTGCTCTGCTAGTTTCTGCTTCACTGATTCTTGCTTTGCTAGTTTCTGCTTCACAAGTTCCTGCTTCACTTGATAATGCTCCTTAGCAAAGCATTTTCCCAGATCCCATGAGCAGGTATATTAAGATTCAAACTGAAATTATCCCTTGGCATGAAAAAAAACTACAAAAAAAAAACTTGAATCTGGAAAAATGTAACGAAAAGGAAAAAAATGCACACACTCAAATAAAATATGCTGGGGCAGGACAGAGGTGACATATGAGAAATGGGAATAAAATCCACACCCTGTGATTATTGCTCCCCGAAAAGCAATAACCAGCACCGGGTCTTTGTAAGGACCTGTCAAAACGTTGGTCTTTGCGTGCTGAATGAACGTTTTTTCTGGGAGCAGTAATCACGGAATCTCGGTGTGCAGACTTTGTTCCCATATTTCAGACAAATTTGACATCGGTTCAAATGCCCTGAAATCAGAAATAATAAAAGCCAAGCACCTAGAAGAGTGAGATTTTTTATTCAGCTTACTCACTGAGAAATGAACTTACATTTAAAATCAGCGGGCTATCCATTTTTACCCTCTGAAGGAAGCAACACAGATTAACCAGTATGATGTCAGTTGTTCATAAAGGGCCGGAACAATGACTAGAGCCATTCTGGATCAACTCTTTCACATTGGGCACCATCTCTCTGACTTAGAGGATCTTTGTTTTTTTTTTTTTGGCCGAGGTCTTTGTTTTGTCTCCACAGCTCTACACACTGGAAAAATGGTCAGAGCTACAATTTAAATAAAATTAGGAGATCTTCCCTTTCTATTGCGTTGTCTTTGGTCTGCTCGCCAGCTCTCTTCCTACTGCCTGGGGCGGCAGTGCACTATAATGGGTAAGGAACTGGCCCTATAACCCAAATGTTGTTGAGGTCCCAGGTAGGGCACTGCTGTTGGTCCCTTGAGCAAGGTACTGGTCCTGTTTTCAGTGTATATCCAGCAGTATAAATGCATGCAGTGTAAATGCTGCGTAGTTTTGTCTAAGTCACTCTGAATATGAGCGTCTGCTGAATGCCTGTAATGCTCACAGGACTCCCTGCAGTTATTAGATTTTTGAGACAGACCACGGGGAATGACCTGGAGTGAGCTCAAAAGAGCGGTAGCCAACATGAAAGGAAAAGTTGGTGATTGTAAAAGAAAGTTTGTTTCTGAAGTGCGCATCGCTCCAGACCGAAGATGTCTTGGAATTCAGTGGAAGTTATACTGACGTCTCACCACATCGGAAGAAGGGTTGGAGGTGGAGGGACAGGGGGGTTGAATTTGGGGGGGGGGTGCTCCTCTGCTCCCCAATACGGATACTGAACAGGGTGGGGGGTGGGGGGTTTGTGGTGAGAGCTCCTGGAACACTCCCCCCCCCCCCCCTTTCCCCGCCACGCTTGGCCTACGACCCGATCCCCGCGACCGCTTTCCCACCGGCGCCGATGACAGCGGCCATTTGTAATCGTCAGCCGCGCGTTTGACCGCTTCACTAAGAGGAGACTGAACGGCCTCGGAGCTGCTGACCGTGTCGGGCAGGGGGGGGGGGGGGGGGGGGGCGGGGGGGCGGTCAATTCTGCGGCATCGACCGGCGGCCCGCGGACCCCGCGCGAGCATCGATCCAATCTCCCCCCGGTTGATCGCGCTCGGTGCGCCGTGCGGTGTCGTGAACCCCCCCCCCCGGGCCCGGCGCGACTTCATCGGGCCTCCCCGCGGGTAGCGCCGGTTAGGCTAGCGTCCCGCCGCTAGCTCCCGCCGCCGCCCGTCCGCCGCGGCAGCGGACGCTTCTCCCGCGCAAAGCACGTGACGACGATGTCCGCTTCTGAGTCCCGGCATAACTATGCGGTTGCTACGGTAACGGCGCATTTCGGGCATGGCCAGAATTGTAGACTTTCCAAAACGTGCACGCGTGGCAATTGTTCATGTTTGCCATTGTTGAAGTAATTTTCATTAATATTGTTTATGATAATTTCCATAAGGCAGGGTAACCTCTTGCTTGCATAATACACACAGAGGTTGGCAGAGGAATCTTGCCAGATCTGCAAGACACACTACCAGATACCACACAATGCACACCAATGTACACTTATGAATATTCACACACACACACACACACATACATACGCACACACACAAAACACACACAGCCACCACAGTCCAACAGGACTTTGTGATACATACACCTTAATTATACTCAATAAAATCACTAATATACATACTTGGAACATCTAATTGCACACGGAATATGAATATCTAATCCATGATTATATCTTCCTATCATATATTCAAATATCAATTAGTGAGTGAGCCAGTGATATTCAGAAAGCATAATCTTAATTATGGCTCATAATTTCTGTAAAATAGGGTTGACCAAAACTTTAGCACACCGACAACAACCAATGCAAAATAAAACAGTTATGCTGTAGGTTTACATACATTTAGCTAGCAGCAGATGGTGATACATTTTAATGGGGGTGTGGGGGGGGGGGAAATTCAACTGGTTGGGGGGTCCGGATTCTCAGAATTGGAATCAGTTGATGGGTTTAGGCTTTGGGATGGCTGTAAAAAAAAAAATGTGATAAATCCTGCGTCTGAGTTTGGTTCTGGGGTGAGAGATACGTGCACATGGGACACCATGTTTGATCAGTGGACAGATGAAAGCTTTGATTTGTCCAGGCCCGGGGGTTGTGCATGTGCATTAGTCCTGTGATCTTTTTCTCGCGCTCATTTAGAAAGCTGGGAAAATTCAATTTTCTCTGATAAATATGGCCGTCAAGCTCCACATAAGAGCCCGGAGTGCCAAGAGGTGATCT
Source organism: Anguilla pacifica (assembly GCA_039654925.1). Taxonomy (NCBI): domain Eukaryota; kingdom Metazoa; phylum Chordata; class Actinopteri; order Anguilliformes; family Anguillidae; genus Anguilla; species Anguilla pacifica. Next base: position 42,837,329 of record CM077297.1, read on the forward strand.
CATCTTCAGCCACGGTTACCGACCGAGCCCGCGTGAGGCTTAATGAGAGGTGAGGCCAGGCAGTGTGTGTGTGTGTGTAAGAGAGAGAGAGTGCGTGTGTGTGTGTGTGACAGAGTGCATGTGCGCGCGTGTGTGAGAGAGAGTGTGCGCGCACGTGTGAGAAAGTGTGTGTGTGAGAGAGAGTGTGTCTGTGTGTGAGAGTGTGTATGTGAGAGAGTGTGAGTGTGTGTGAGAGTGTGTGTGAGAGTGCATGTTCGCGTTTGTGTGTGTGCGTGAGTGTGTGTGAGAGAGTGCGTGTGTGAGTATGCATGCATGTGTGTGTGTGAGAGAGTGCGTGTGTGTGTGTGAGCATGTGTGCGAGTGTGTGTGTGTGAGTGTGAGTGTGTGTGAGTGCAAGTGTGTGAGAGTGCGTTTTCGCATATGTGAGTGTGTGTGTGTGCGTGAGTGTGTGTGAGAGAGTGCGTGTGTGAGTATGTACGCATGTGTGTGTGTGAGAGAGTGCGTGTGTGTGTGAGCATGTGTGTGAGTGTGTGTGTGTGTGTGTGAGAGTGCGAGTGTGTGAGCGTGTACTGTATGTGTATGTGTGTAAGCATGAGTGTGTGTGTGAGAGTTTGTGTGTCTGTGTGTGTGAGAGTGTATTGTATGTGTCTGTGTGTATGCATGAGCGTTTGTTTGTGTGTGTGTGTGTTTGTGTGTGAGAGAAAGTGTGAGTGTGTGTGTGAGAGTGAGAGTGTGCGTGTGTGTGTGAGCGTGTGTGTGTGTGTGTGTTTGTGTGTTTGTGAGTGTGAGAGAAAGTGTGAGTGTGCGTGTGTGTGTGTGAGAGTGCGTGTGTGTGTGAGTGTGTGTGTGTGTGTGCGTGTGTGTCTGTGTGCTGTGACGGACTGGGATAATACGGCTTCCACAAATAGATGCCGCTGCATGGAAATAGCTTTTGTAGCCATTTGTACACGCCCGTGGCCATGATGTTATCAAGGCCTTCCCTGTGATGGACCAGGCTCAATATCGGTCAAGGAAGCTCTGCCTGTCCGAGTCATTAGAGTGGTACACTCGGAGCTGCCCGTAATCCTATATCTGTAATCTACTCACTTTGTCTGCGCTGAAAGCTTTTTCTCCCTTACCACCAGTCATGGCCACCATTCAGTGGTCTAACAAGCTCTCAGTGTGAGCAGAATCTGATACAGCGTCAACATGCTCTTCAAAAGCCAGACATCCAGGACACGTGAAGAAGAAACTTCCTGGTGGCCTCACCATGTTTTCCAAAAGTCATATTATTTACCTGATGATTTTTGATCAATAGCTAAAAGTTAAAAAAAAAGGAGGGAGTCGTTGTTGTTGTTGTCTTTGTTGTTGTTGATGATGATGGAATCTGATGCTGGGTTTAATATTTGTGTCACTGCATTTTCGGAAAAATATTTAAAAAACAATTGTGTCAATGTACAGTCGCCCATTTTGACCAAAATAGTTTGGCCAGACTCCACTCTCTTGTGTCCGTAACTAACATCACTTGAAATGGTGAAATGGGGGAAAAAGGAGAATATAGATGCTGATCCTACAATAAGAGCAGCTTTCAGTCCAAACCTGGCCATCAACACCCCCAAAAATTCCCACTTTAACATTATACACTTTCACATGATTCACAATAACAGAATTTCAATTTCATTCTTGTAGATAGTGTGAACTATGTGAAATTAAAAAATCCCATTTTGTTTGTGGTTGCTAAGATACTGAAATCAATTGTTTGTTGAAATACATTAATATGCATAATAAAATCAATTTAAATATGGTTTACAGTATTGGCAGACAATACATTTATGCAGTAGCTGTGGCTTTGTATTGGTGTGGAACCACCTGATCAAGACTTATTTTGCTATAATTGACACCCTCTCTGTACTTTTTCCCTCACGAAGAAGAATCGCTCTTGCATTCTTAAATTTCATCATTCTTGGAAGCCTAAACGTTGTTCATCTGAATTAAAAGTTTTTTTGCTATGTAATGAGGCTACAAGTCACCGGGTCACACTAATCCGTTGAATGTTTGAGGCACAGCTAACCCAAAACTGGACAAATAGCAGCACGTCACTTGCCAAGCATGGGCCCATCAGTGTGGCACACAAGAAGGCGAGGCAAAGGAAACTTCCTCCTACACCACGGAGGGCACTGTAGGGCTCAGAATTTTGTCCCCAGAACATCGACAAGGAATTTAGTTAGGAAAATGGCGAGCATTGTTGGGCCGAATGGCCTGTTCTCGTCATTTTATTATGTTACGAAAGAAAAGGAGATCATGCTTTTACTTATTTATTTATTATTTTGTTTTTTTACTTCTGCATTAAATTGATTTGTTTTATATTATCAAACTGCGGGGCAACATGAGTAGGATATGATACAGACAAAAACTAGAATAAGAGAAATGCTGCAGAGTTTCCTACGACCGCTGATTTCCTTTTCCTCGAGACCGGGCTGCACACTGTGAATCTGCCCCAGCATACCCATACAAACCAAATATTAGCATTTCTCAGAGGTACATAAATGAAAAAAAGGGTCCCCCCCCCCCCAAAAAAAAAAACAACAACATTGGGTCCTGATGGGCCCCAGTCAGACACCATGCTGGCCTTATTTTTATGGTAATGCGGGACCATTATAAAATTACCGGGTGGCTGATTCGATGTCTCGCGCCTCATTGGCTCCTCGCGCGGCTCCTCCGTTCGTCCTCGTCTTGTTCCGCCGCTCAAACGAAATGCGTGACGTTTGCCGTAATTTCCGGAATAATGTAAATTATTCGCCCCCCCCCCCGTACACGAAGACTTGTCTTCACGAAATGGGCCCCTTTAAACTCCCGCTGTTTCTATCTGCACAATGGTTAAAGCGATGCAGACACATTCGTTTAGCGTCTCATTTGCTTTGGAGAGCGCAACTTTTCCCGCTTTTATTTAGCGAAGCCCAGGTGACTGAAGGTCCTCCCTGACGTTCAGTAGATCAGGTGAGAGCAGTCGGCCGGTGGGAACGGGGATGCGCCGTGGAAACTGATGAATGCTGGGAGAAATACTGAAGTCAGGCAGCGCTCTCAGATTGAGGAATATTAATATTACCGTTTCGCGTATTACTTGACAATGGTTTGCGGAGATGATCCGTTTCTCAGAATGTATTGCTTACAGGGGAAATGACCGAGGTTGCCATCTTCCCACTCGCCTGTTTGCTCTGTTTTATGAGAGTTCAGCATGTACTGCTAACCAGTGGAGCCATTTTGCCCTCTATAGTCTATAGAGTGGCAAGTGAAGTTCTCGTCACATTGCGTCGCACACTGAGAAAGATTCTACCAGCTGTTGATATTGCTCCTGAACCGCAATCAAGATATTCTCCAAAAGTCATCCGGATACATCTAAAAAGATTTGTTTCGGTACTGTATGTGCTTTTGACCCTGAAGTTGAATGCTTTAAGATTTTCCTTCTCTCTCTCTCTCTCTCTCACACACAAACACACACATTCCCATTAGATTCCACTTCAAGTGCACGTGCGACAATCTAAGCAGACTTAGAGCTCTTTAAGATGGAAAAATTCAGGAAACAGCAAAAAAAAGAAAAAAGAAAAAAAAACATTAAAAATTTATTTCAACATCCTGGCAACCCGAACCTATGGGAAAACATGCTTAAATCTCATCAAAGGCCTGCCTCCATCATAGACAGGACCCACACGCTGCCCCGTGTCAATTTTATCTTTTCTCTGCTGCCAGCTTCTCCTCCCTTGCGATACTGGAGTCAGAAATAGAAAAGATAATCTCTGAGTTTAAACGGATGGCCGAGAGACCTCGCGTCGAGTTCTGAGCTTCACAACACGGAACATTCCGTGGACAACAAGCCGCGTTCTCCTGCGTTTTTTGCGACTGCAGCGCACGGGACTAGACTCACAGAAAATCAGTCCTTAACCTCAGCTCACAGTTAAACCCAAAAGGTGTGGACAAACGACTGAATCGAGGCCAGAGGTAAAAGAAGCAAAATGTGGCTTGTTCTATGTGGGAAAATATGGGTTAAGATCATCATATTCAAATAAAAAAAAAGAACTAAACATAACTCAGTGAAGGGTTGTAGCATGTTTAGCAAAACCGATACTTGTAGAAATAAATGATTGACATGACCGTAAGTTATTGACATGACCATTGTGGCTCATGTAGCAGCTGGCAGCAGGTTCTGGCTCTCAGAGTTCTGAAACAGCGCAAATGCCTGCAGATTAAGACGCTGCAGACTCTGAACTAGTCACAGTGTGTCCCACGTGATAAATGTTACACCAAGAGGGAAAAACAAAATGTTGGAGTACTACTGCACTTTTTCAAGATTAAGAATTTAATAAAAGGCATTTTTGCCCCAAACACAATGTTCCTACAGCATACTAACTTTGTAGTGCAGTATATTCAGTGAACTGCACCCATTCCAAACTCTGCAGTAGCCGCTATAACTTCGACTCGATAATAATTTGTAGTCTTTTCCGTTTCCTGCATTTCCTATTTCCTTTAATTATTTGTACAATGTAAGACTGCAATACCCACAAGTCAACTCTCCGTTCACTTGGAGCCATGTATGGGAAGATGTGGATGATTTGGGCAAGCCTGAAGATGCGCCCCTCCTGAAACCAGGTCACCATATGGCACATTTAGCGCCTTGCAGTGAAAGGAGGCCCCTTGCTGCATGGTGCACTAAATGACTGCAGTTAAATTCACAGTGTATTGAAGAGAAGCCATGCAGCCTGAAGATGAACTTACTGAATCCTTTCCGCCAAAGTCGCCAATCCTACCCCTATCACTGTGAATCCTTACCCCATCACTGTGAATCCTTACCCCTATCACAGTGAATCCTTACCCCCATCACAGTGAATCCTTACCCCTATCACTGTGAATCCTTACCCCTATCACTGTGAATCCATACCCCATCACTGTGAATCCTTACCCCTATCACAGCGAATCCTTACCCCTATCACAGTGAATCCTTACCCCTATCACTATCACTGTGAATCCTTACCCCTATCACTATCACTGTGAATCCTTACCCCTATCACTGTGAATCCTTACTGCTATCACTGTGAATCCTTACCCCTATCACAGTGAATCCTTACCCCTATCACTGTGAATCCTTACCCCATCACAGCGAATCCTTACCCCTATCACTGTGAATCCTTACCACTATCACTGTGAATCCTTACCCCTATCACTGTGAATCCTTACCCCATCACAGTGAATCCTTACCCCTATCACTGTGAATCCTTACCACTATCACAGTGAATCCTTACCCCTATCACTGTGAATCCTTACCCCTATCACTGTGAATCCTTACCACTATCACAGTGAATCCTTACCCCCATCACAGTGAATCCTTACCCCTATCACAGTGAATCCTTACCCCTATCACAGTGAATTCTTACCCCTATCACAGTGAATCCTTACCCCTATCACTGTGAATCCTTACCACTATCACTGTGAATCCTTACCCCTATCACAGTGAATCCTTACCCCTATCACAGTGAATCCTTACCCCTATCACTATGAATCCTTACCCCATCACAGTGAATCCTTACCATTATCACAGTGAATCCTTACCACTATCACAGTGAATCCTTACCCCTATCACTGCGAATCCATACCCCTATCACAGCAAATTCTTACCTCTATCACTGCAAATCCTTATTGCTATCACCATTATGTTTGTGAGTGTGGCTGGTGCTGTCCGTGGTCCTGAAACTCTCCAAGGGAGGTGAGGGGACAACAGGAGCGAAAGTTTGGGGTCGGGGTAGGGGTTGCTCAGTGGGAGGTATGCGGTTGGCAGCGGGAGGTATGCGTTTGGGGTCAGGGTAATGGTTGAGCTCAGGGGTGCTCCTGTGTCACCCTTCCTGGTGCCAAAAACTGTCCACACAAAAATGCAGACGACCAAGTTTGTAATTATTAATCATACTCTCCCATTGACAGTGATCTGACTATTATAAGTCTGAGGGAAGAACACACACACACACACACACACAGAGCAAGGCGTTTCTGGCAGCATTTTCTGCACAAAGTGGGAAAGGGACCACGCCATTACTAATAAATGCATATAATAAATAGATGAAAAACGCTGATGTCACTTTGACGGGAGGCCTTCTGTTTTTATTTATTTAATAAGACCACTATCCAAACAGGGCCAGCGGAACAACGTCAGTCAGCCAACTCTGAGCGCTGAAAAAAATAAAAATAAACGAACGAACCATCTGTTAACAATACCACTTTAATAATCGAATCGAAGTCAAACCTAGTGCGGATAAAGGTTTGGTTTTACAGAGACCCAGCAGGACGGCAGCTTTAAACCGCTGCTCATTAACACAGCTCTGAGTGATTTGAAATGAGCAGCGCTGTAATAATGGGGAGCGTAAGAGCAATGAGAAGCGAGCAAGAGATATAACCGCTCATTTCTCACTTTAGGGTTCGCTGGGTTTCTGTCTGAATGAGGGCCCCCCCCGTGGCCCCCGCCCTGCTGATGGAGTCGACGGATTGCGCGCGGCGAGAGCTTCGGAAAGCCTCGGGTCATCGGAGCCGCGGGGAAAAGTAATTGCCTCTCCGGGGCCGGCGACTCTCCTTCTCCGGGAATCCGATTCCGGTCTCCCGAATCCCCGCCCGGAACGCCCGTCCCGCGCCCGTGCTCACTCAGAGGAGGTCAGAGGAGTCCCCCGTCCCCCCCTGTAATTCTCCTGATTTCGGGGAAGGAGCGGCGCCCTCGCCGGGAGTGCCGGGGTCGTGCGGCGCCCCCCTCCCCGCAACCCCGATTTTTTGGCTTCCGGACACGTAGCGATGTGATTTTATTATTATTTTTTTTTTGGGCTGAAACAGATTTCGAGAGCTCCCAGGGAAGCGGTGAAATGAAAGTCTTTGCTCTTAAAAACACAAAAACACTCCAACGCTTTTCCTCAGAGTGCTAAATGAGCAAGTTTGGAGGAGGACTACTTAAACAACTTCTCAACTTCTACGCAGACACACACACACTACATGGCCAAAAGTCTGCGGACACCTGGCATCCAACTTCTCATCCAAAAGTTGGTCCACCCTTTGCTGCTATAACAACCTCCACTTTTATGGGAAGGCTTTACACTAGATTTTGGAGAATTGCTGCAGGGATGCAGAGAATCAGTGGGGTCGAGCACTGATTGGGCGATTAGGCCTGGCTAGCAGTTGACTATCCGATTGATCCCAAAGGTGCTGGATGGCGGTTGAGGTCAGGGCTCTGTGCTGGCCAGTCATGTTCTTCCACACCGTTATCATCAAAATCATTTCTATATGGACCTTGCTGTGTGCCCAGGGGCCATTGTCATGCTGAAACAGGAAAGGGCCTTCCCCAAACTGTAGGGAAAGCACAGAATCATCGAGAATGTGATTGTATGCTGTAGCATTAAGATTTGCCTACACTGGAACTAAGGGGCCTAGCCCAAACAATGAAAAACAGTCCCAGACCAAGGGGTGTCCAGATGCTTTTGGTATTAGAGTATATGTGTGTGTGTGCGTGTGTATTTGTAAAAATAGAAAGATCCTAGACCAATGGAAACATTATAACATGTCAGAAAAAAAACTGCCATAATCAATTGGCCTGGATTTAAATAGCATTTCACTTGAAATAGCACGATAAAAAACAATATTTATTTGCACATAAAAGTGGGAATTTTTTTTGAACGAATCCATGTCCTTGTGTTTACCACAATTTTATTTAATACCCCCGAAAGTGAACAGAACGCGGTCCTTGACCCTAACCCTTATCGTCAAACGTCTGCGGCGAAAAATTAATGAGAAAAGTATGATAATGATAAACCCTTCCTCGGCTTTTACATTCCGCAGCGTCGCTCGTTAATTTTCCTGGCAGAAATCCCTTTTCGCCGTAATTGGCTTTGCTTACGATATTGCATCCCTGTAACCTTTTCTTACAGCTGGACCGAGGCAGGGAACATTGCCTGGGGTTATGACCACCATGTTCCACCTGGAATACGAACCTCCGCTCAAATGTTCGGTGCCATGACAACGCGGCTGCACTCTGTCTAAGGAGGACTGTTCTTAAAAAAACAAAACAAAACAAACAACGCTGGCCGTTAATATAGTGCTTTCCAGACGGTACAGCGAGGCGCTGATTACCGGTCCTCTCTCGTCGCGGTTACGCACACAGCCCCTAGGGATCGCATTGCCGGAATGCCAACACGAACTTCCCCGGTTTCAGCTCTTCGGGCAGCTGGGCTAGGAGCCACGAAGTGCGTTGTGCGTGCTGGCCAGACTTCCCTCTGAACAAAACGAGAAAAACTTTCCAAGCGTTCTGTCCAGCGCAGCACTGCTAATAAATCTGCCAGCACTTTTGGGGTCGGGAAATATTCTTTTTCCATTCCCAAGACAAAGTTTTCTAAGAAAAGGTTGACATGTTTAAAGGATCGTCTCAACTGTTTGAGTCCAAGGTCCATGCTTTCAAGGATAATTATTCTATTTTTTAAGGTACATGCTCCCTAATTTTTTTTGTCCGAAAACTATGTGTGACATTGTCGGTGAAATTACTTTGTAAACCACCCCCCTTTCTGTGAGGGTGAACTCCATGGGCAGAGGCCTTATCTGCCGAGGTGAAGTAAACAAAATTGACATTTGCCCAAGGTACATCAATGCATTACGATACTTTTTTTTTACGATACGATAAGAATTTTAAAATAACTGCAGTGTCTCTTATCTGTCTGAAAAATCCCAGAGGAAGGCTAGCGCCGAAACGAGTCGTTTAAAGCAATAAAAGAGCTCTTACTTCCTCTCTACTTCAACTGTAGCTGGAATTTTTGTCCTTGCTGCTGTTTTTTCCCCCACTCCATACATTTTGAGAGTTCGGTGAAGTAGCAACGGAGTCCCTTATTTTGCCACATAATGGTGTAAATTCTCGTCACGTTGTGACAAGGTGAACGGGATAAGCTAGCAGTGAATATACTGCTGTCGGCCGTAAGTTGCCGGTATCATGCATAGGCCTACAGCCGTATGCAAAACTTTGGACATCCCCGCTCAAATTGCATTTTTGTTGACTCTCTAAGTGAAAAGAAGTTAACGCAGCCTCTGCAGAATAGGTTACAAGCTTAAACGTGACCTTTCTGCAGATTGTAATGCACAATTACTTTTTTTGTTCGCTTAGAAAATCAACAAAACATGCCTGTAGCAGGGGCTGTCAAACTTTCGCATACCACAGTGCTTCTGCACAGATAATAAACGTAGTTAATAAGAAACGACCATCGCCGTAAGACTGACTAACACACCTTAATTTGATGCTCGCCCATATAACTCGTTCGCAACCGTCTCAGTTTCCAGGCGCTGGACCGGAAACAGTTCGCACCGCCAAAAAAAAAAAGAAAAAGAAAAAAAAAGTACAATAATTGAAATGATCCGGAGCGAAAATCCGTCTTGCTGAGACGATGGTTTTTATTCATCCTCTGCCCTCTGTGCGCACTCGGAGTAATTAAACACATATAATGCACCGCTTTTCAAAATCCCGCCGCACAATGGAAGCTGAGCAATTACGGATGGAGTGCTTTTGTCTCTCTCGCTCCCCCTGTATTATGCTTATTCCATTAAAATGTAATTAATACCCCAGGAGGGTCAGCACCTCTCATTACTGTGGGACGGAGCAGGAAAGACGAGTGCTGGGAGGGAGAGGTGCGGCACTTCAGTCGTAAGCACAAATTACATACCTCAAATTTTGCTTAATTCCCAGCCTTCTTTCTTGCTGATTGAAGCTAATAGGGTTTTTATTTTTACAATGCCGTAACTCTTTAGATGCGGGTGAGATCTTCAGATCTACTGCTACTGACTGACAATTTACTCTTAAGATTCAGAGTAATCCTCCCGGTATTTTATTGACGTCAGCAGGTTTAGAAGAGTATTTCACCCTACTCTTGCATACATATATTTGTATACAGTATATGTGTACACACACGCACGCGCGCGCACACACACACACTTTGAAACTCAAGGAGGATCTTCACCAGAACAAATTGTTGCTAACGGAAACTGGGCATGACATTAGAGCTACACTATATCCAGACCTAACCTATCCTGAGCGTTTCAGAGAACAGGTGATAGAATTAGGAGATTACTCAGGACTAACTGTGTGATTCTTTCGAAGATTACTCATGACTAACTGGGTGATTCTTTCGTAGATTACTCATGTCTAACTGTGTGATTCTTTCGTAGATTACACATGATTAACTGGGTGGTTCCTCTGTAGATTACTCATGTCTGACTGTGACTAAATGGGTGGTTCCTTTGTAGATTACTCTTGACTAATTATGTGGTTCCTTTGTTGATTACTCAGGCCTAGCTCTGCAGTTCCTTTGTTTGAACCTTAATCTCATTGACCTCATCATTGAGAATAACATGAATTTGTAAAACTAGGAAAGCAGACATTTTAAATATGCCTGTTTTCGTGTATGTTTTGCTCAGAGCTTCCACAGCTGAGCCATTCACTGTTGAAAGTCAGAAGCAACAAAGGAAACCTTATTTTCATCCTCTTGTGTTGTATAGCATTAGCACAATTCTGCTTTCTTCAATTCTATTTTGTAACAGACACCTCGGTGTGAAAACTATTTGCGTGTGTGTTGCCATTGGCTTTAGGGCTTGTTATTGATGCAGGTGATATTTGGATGTTGTTACATGTTTTACCTGAAGGGGGCAGCAGAACTCCACACAGCTTTGCCACGAATCACCAGAACCCTTCCACCTCACAGTGAAAGTTACTGTGGAACAAGCCAAAACCAGAGGGGGTCAGGGGGCTCATTTTCTGACGTGGGCCAACAGAAATATTAGAAATAAAAAAGATGTATATAATTTATGTATATACTATGAATAATAAGGTTTAAAAAACATATATATTATTTCTACGTATATTGAAATCAGCGGTTCATACACAATTTTTACATTAGTGCAATAACATTTCTACATTCTTTCGTTTATCTACAAGTTAGGAAAATATTGATAAATCAACTATTGATTGATCTAATGATTTAATTGACTACTGTATGCGTGTCTGTGCGTGTGTGTGCGTGTGCAAAAACGGAATATTTGCTAGATAATGCATGGTTTCGCCCCAGGTATAACAATGCACTACAGCCATCTTTAAAATAGAATCTGTCCTGCTGTGTAGAAATCATTAAACAAATGGCTTTTTGGCCCGCAGTTGACTTTCAGGAACAACGCAGGAAAGTAAAGGTATTCTCTAACCGGGACAAAGCCGCCTCCCTCCTCTGAGTACTTTTTGTCCTTGCGGAAGGCGGTAACCAAGCAACCTTTCCCAGTGCCACATCCCCGTTCCATCGTAGCCTCTCTGTTAAAAAAAAAAAAAAAACACTTCATCATCGTGACCACCGAGCGCTGCTTTGGGTTTCTGCATCCAGCACAATGTCTCTCTCCACATGCACTTCATTTTGAGTCCTGCACGGGAACATTTTCAGGGTCAAAATGAACCGTGGAGTACATTTAATCCTGTCTCAACTCGGATAAACTCAGAGTTTCATTAACGGGCTGAACACACGTAGTGTCGTCGTTATTGTTTCTGCTGGTTTCTGTTAAAGGCCTCTTTACCGAAAGTTTAATGGAATTTATACCTTTAAAAAAAAACAAAAAAACTTTATGACCGTATCTCTTGCTTGCTCTGATACCCATACTGGGAAGAATATGCCGTCACTGCTGGATTTAATTTGATGAACCCCTTCCTGACATGGCATTTAAATAGCTCTTTCCCCTCAATAGAGTGTAACTAAACACAAAGAGCATTTTGATGAGCTCGTCAAATATTCTTACTGTTAAGTTCTCTCGCAGAAGGCCAATTAGAGATCAATGCAATGGGCACAGTCAGCAGGAGATCGGGAAGCTAAAACGTTGTGATCTGGCTAGTAAGTGTAGCTATGCTAATCAACTGTATCATGTATTATAAATAATAAAGACCTTGCACATCTTTATTGTGTATTGTGAGATCATATATTTTCAATGTGTATGCGTATAATACAGTATATACACATTCAAAGTATACCATAGAATGCTAGTATTAACTGACAAATAATAGTTCTTAGTAGTAATAATGGTGCTGTTGATAATTGTTAACAGCAGTTTTGGAGGACTAAAAATATGTGTACTTCAGTAAATTAAAGAAAATATATTAAAAAAGAAACAACACAAACAAATAATGCACCATATATTAAAGCATTATACAGGTCACTTCAATTCAGATAAAGTATATTTTGGGATTAATTGGTTAATCATTAGCATGTATTATACATTAGGCTTCAGTTCTTTAACAGTAAACAGCAGAATGGCAAATCTTGCACAACTAGCAATAAAGCAAACAGAAGAATGACAAATACATTTTGCTCAGACACATATAAAGGTTTCCTCCTGCTTGTCAGGACTTGTTAGTGTTATTTCATCTGAAAACCACCAACCACAGGCCTGGATCGTATGGCAGAATGAACACAACAGCACCTGCTTATTCCAGTCTTTCACAAGGCTTACCCTGGTGGCAGACATCTCCCGCTATCAGCAGAAGGCAACGTTAGCAGTTGGCTAACATTAGCGCTAATAGGCCTAATAGAGAGGCTTTTAAGGAGAGGCAAATGGCAGTGTGCTTGCACACGCCGAAACGTCAGGACTGCTTTCAAATGCCTAATGCTTCACACAGCCAGAAAAAAACAGCACAGGGTATGATGATTTTGTAAACAAAAAAATGGAACAAAAATAAATAAAATAATTCCATCATTGGGCCTGTTTGTGCATCAAGAAAAATTGTGAAAACGCAACACCTCATTTAAATTACAACAATAACAGTAATAATAATAATAATGACAACCATAATAACAACAACAATAATAAATATAGCTGCGAGCAGCAATGAAGGGGCCAAGCACTACAGGGGTGCCAGGAGGACAAGCAACCAGAACAACCCCTGTCCAAGACACCAGTCCATCGCAGGGAGAACAGCATAACCCTCTACCATTCTGCAAAGTTTTGTAAAAACCGACCAGTCGGTTATAGGGGCCGCAATAGATTCCATGGCAGACAGCATTTGAAGCATTTTTCAAAGAAGTCTCATTTGTGGAAGATCACAACTCTAGGACAGAAAATGTCTAATTTGCGGAAGATCCAATGGGCGGGGCTTATGGGTCCTTATTGGAAACTTGTTACCCTTGACGAGTTGCACATATGTGCAAAATTTCATGACTGTAGCTCAAATGGGGCCGGAGATATGCTTGTTCAAAATTATTCAAGAAAAACACCTTTTTGTTCATGACAGTGCCACCTTTTGGCCAATCGGCTTCATATTTGCTCCCTGTCTATTTGGAGGTCCCCAAAACATGTATGCCGAGTTTCGAAAACATCGGCATAGCGGTTATGCCAAAACAGAAAATGAGCTCTCTAGCGCCACCACATTGCTTGATTGGGCCGAAAATGGAGGGTTAGCCTCCCCTTATGGCTGCTGATAAGCCTACCAAGTTACATGGTGGTAGGTGTAACCGTTCAGAATTTACACACCTTCATGTTACAAGCCACGCCCTCCTCAACATTCATTGGCTAATTGTGGCCATTTAAATATCTTAATCAAAATTCTGTGAATAACTTTTGGTCATCACCATCTGTAGATCATACATACCGAATTTGGTGGTGATCGGATCAACGCCCTAGGACTAGTTTGCAAAAGTAGGTTTTTTGAATTATTCAAAATGGCGGAAAATCTATTATGACGCGTTTTAACGGCAATGGATGCATTTGAATCGGCATGACCCAAGGATTCAGGGGAAACAATCCCCACAACTCTAGGACAAACGGTTCAAAAGTTATAAGCAAAAATGTACCTTGAAGTTTGGCCTGTTGGTGGCGCTACAGTGTTCGATGGATTGACCCCAAATTTGAGGCCTGGATACATTTGACTGTCCTTTATCAATGTGCCAAATTTCATAAAAAAACTACCAATGGGTTCTATGGGCTGCCATAGACTCGCATTGCGGAAAGTATAATAATACTAACGATTACAATAGGTGCCCTGCACCTTCGGTGCTTGGCCCCTAATAATAACATAGATTACATTTTTCAGCTCATGCCTTCTTTAGTACCTGTACCTCCTTACATTACATTACATTTATTTAGCAGACACTTTTATCCAAAGTGACGTACAAAAGTGCATATCATGGTCATTGGAGCAACTACAAAACACAGGTTCGATAAGGTATGATAGTCATTTCGTACAGCTATTTATAGCCAAGAACACAGTTCAGTTCATGCGGTGAACATTATTCTGACCTACTGTATGCCAAGTTAAACTAGAGGGAAGAACAGGCTACAATATTAGGACAAATACAAATTACAATACTTTTCCTCACCTGCAGAGTAGTATTCTCCATCACAGGAGACTAGGCTTGTGATTAGGGCAGTCCACAGGGTTATATGCCCTGCCATAGCAGGGCATATATTCTGCCCCATGCCCCCTTATCTATCCACTGCCATCTCTGTTTCCCCCCTAGATGAATAAAGAATAAAAAAGAAGGGCACACTGTCTGCTCTTCTTCCTTACAATAAGGCATTCTGGATAATCCTGATATGCTACATCTGTGCGGCAGTATGGCATTATGGGTAGGGAACTGGGCTTGTAACTGGGGTCGCAGGTTCGATTCCCAGGCGAGACACAGCCTTTGTGCTCTTGAGCAAGGCACTTAACCCGGACCGCACGCCCTGCTGTGCCCTGTAAGCGAACGCCGTGCGAGTTGTGTAAGTCGCTCCGAGTAAGACCGCGCGCTAAACGCCAGTGAGCGCACGGCGATGTCTGAGTTCCTCTTCTAGTCACTTTCCTCTCCTGCACCACACTTTCCCGAGATGAACTGTACTTAGGAAAAGAACGGAATAATTATACGTCTGTAGCCGGCACTCAGTGTCAGATTTCACTGACAGGGGGTTAAACGACTGACACCGGCGAGATCCGATTGACACATCCGCCCGCAGACAGCTGGTTAGCTCGACGTCTTCGCGGCGCTAAACAGTAAAAAAAAAAAAAAAAATCTGTTTGATGTTACATTTTAATGCCAGCCCTCAGCAATCCGACCGTGAAACAAGTCGGCTTCGGCAGGGCCTGTTTCTAATTCGTTGCGTTTTCAGGTATTTCGACAGTTATCGAACCATAGCTTCTAAACGTAGCAGGTTCCAGAGCGAGCGTTCGGCTCCACGCCGCGCCCCCACGATCGGCTGTTTGTGGGCGTGTCGCCTATTTTTGAAAGACAGTTGCATTCGTTAAACGTTGACTGGGCTTAATGTCGTGTTTCATGTTATCGTTATCCAGTTTGAATAAAATGAAAACGCAAGATTGCATTTTGTATTTGAATCATTATGATAAACTAGCCACTAGCCACGAGCTCGTCGGCAGCATTGCATCTTCTGTGAAATTCACACGGTAATGGCTATCGGCAAAACAGAGACACCGGCAATTTCGGCGACTTTCCTCCACGCTGCGTTCCTCTTGTTGGTGTCTCTGTAGGAGGGCAGCACAGGATCATATAGAGACAGGTAACCCAACATGGCAATTACCAGTGAGTCTTCCTTTTATTTTTGAATGTGGAATAACAGAACGTGGAAATAAAATCAGAAAAAAATAGGGACAATTTACTGGACGGATCATTAGATCAAATCTGATTGGTTACAGCGACGCGGCGTGGGGGTCAAAGTTGAACTTTGGCCATCTCCCCCTCGCGGCCTCGCCACCTCTCGCCGCGCCGCCTGCAATCCCAGCATGCCTTGCGGGGGGCCACCGCGGCACTGCGTACAGTGTGGCTTCGCCGTGCATGTCAGTGCCCGTTTCTCTCCTGTTGAGACCACGTGCGCCAGATAAAAGGATGTCCAGACGGTGGATTCGGCGGGGGCGTCGCTGTGAGCGCGTGAGAACGCTCACCAGCGGGACTGAATGCTGTAGCGAGTCTCTCGGGGAAAACGCGAGTGAGTTTTATCTGTCCAGGAACTGAGCTTCACTCTCATTGGGGGACGGTAGTGTGGTTCAGAGATGTTAATCAACTGCCGAAAAGGTGACACGATCCCCTGGAGCGTCTGTAACTCCTGGCTTTGTTACCTTTGTTAGGAACCTTGGTTTTCGGTGCAGAGGGCTAAAAGTAGCTCAGCCGGTCCGCTTGCTCAGCAATTGCTAGCATTACATGACAGGCATTTATTGCTCTTATCACTTGTATCCTTCTAATTTGTTCCTGTAGCACTATCATCTTACACTTGTATCTCCTTCCAGTGCTTATATTGCCCTTGTACCATTATCTTGACGTTGTAGTTTGTTGTCATGCCTCCTAGTTTGACTTACCATAACTTTCTGACCTAGCGTATGCTTACTGTGTGAACTGGACTTGTGTTCATGGCTATGGATAACAGTTACAAAATGAGTATTGTACCTTATCGGACCTGTGTTTTGTAGTTGTTCCAGTGACCTTCGGTATGCACTTATTGTACATCGCTTGGATAAAAGTGCCAAATAAATTTAATGTAATTTATCAGATATCCTAATCCATACAACTTTTTCTTTTACTTTCCCCATAGTATCCAATTTGTAGAGCTGGATATGCAGTACTGGCACAAATCATGGAAACTTTGTTTTCAAACATGTATCTTTTTGGCACAATACATGTATTATGCAATAAGTGCAATATCAACATAAAGCAAAAAGGAAGAAATAATTAGCATTTGTGTTAAACAAGTAATAATCATAACTTCCTTTACTGTATGTATTAGTTCACACCTACATAACTGAGCAGTCTAATATATATTAATCACGGAAATTTTATAATCAGCTTGTACATGCATTTCTTTGCCCAGTATTTTTCAATTATGTTTTAAATTACAATATTCATGCAAAGACAATCATATTTTTTCTCTGGATTGTATGCCTACTTTATTTCAAATTACTGATGGTCACACAATGTCGTTACCACTTGCGGTCAAGACCTTTTCAAATGTTTTTTTTATTTTTATTTTTTTTACAGTTGAAAAATATCTCAGAAAAACAACAACAGAAGAAAGGGCACAGGTAAAAGTTTTAAGACTACTTAAAACTTCTTCTTTAAGCACAGCATTTCCATAATTTGTGCCAGTACTGTTGAGGCAAACCTTCAACATTTAGGTTTCCAGCCTACTTCCCTCACCAACATTCTTAATCTGCCCTGGCCCGAGCTATGGTAAAGGACAAATGGACTGCATTTATATAGCGCTTTTATCCAAACGTTTCACAATTGATGCTTCTCATTCACACACACACTCACACTCACACACCAACGGCGAAAGGCTGCCATGCAAGGTACCAATCAGCTCGTTGGGAGCAATCAGGGGTTAGGTGTCTTTCTCAGGGACACTTTGACACACTCAGGGCTGGGGATTCGAACCGGGAACCCTCCGACTGCCAGACAACCGCTCTTACCTCCTGAGCTATGTCGCCCCTTTGAGGCTAGTCGACTATACAGGGTACTAGCGGCCCCTTTGAGACACGGCCTCTCTCTTGTTGAGTGTGGCGATTGAGGGCTGCTTTTCTGCAAACCAGAAAAGGGAAATCTGCTACCTGGGCGGTACGTCCGGTTCCAAAGGATGCCTGTGTGGTTGGGAGTCCCATTAATGGTGCCTGCGTTTGGGGTAACATTACGCAGAGAAGGGAGGATTAAGGTTTGTAAGGTGTTCCTCACCTCTTCGCTTAAAAGTGACTATCGAGGAGCCGCAAATGTTTTTTTGGCTGGACCGTAACAGCGGGGCCAGCCCTACAAACGCGAATGTCTGCCACTGGTCGGCGAGTTGTGAAGTTACGCCATTGGGGCGGCCGGATCACGTGTGTTAGGTCCAGCCGTACACTAGGTTTTTGAACCTGGTCTTGTTCTTTTTTCCTCAAAAAAAGAAAATTACATCTTTATAAGTCGTTTGTCAAAGAGAAGCAATCCGAGCCGTTCGCTTTACGCGCTGTGGGTTTTGAACAGGGCCGCGCGGCCGACGTGAACCCGTGTACACGCGGCGCGGCGCGGCGGTTCCCCCGCCGTCTGATGGAGATCGATACGTTCTGAAGGCGCAGTCACGGAGCAGGACAGTTCATTTCACGGTGCGTGGATGTCGATTGCGTTCCGAGAGCCGGCTATTGTCCAATTACGAATAAAGCTAATTCAATTCAAATCAACGACCGACAGCCAACGAACCAAAAAGTCAACCGCGCGCCGCCTGTAACAGTCCCCATCAGTTCAGGAGGCCGCAGATAGAAACAATTCAACCGAAAGCAACGCTTAACCAAGTCATCAACCAATCAGATCGATGATTTTTCTTCTTCGGTGAGAAAACGAATCATTATCCAACTTGCACAAAATAACTAAGTTGCATGCTTTGCCACTATTGAACAACTAATATATTAATTTTACAAAAAAAACATTAACATCTATTGGAAAAAAATGAAATGTAGATTGAATTCAGGCGTATGTCTCTCTTGCAGCTGGCAGATGGTCATTCACGTGCTCCTTACACGTGTATCGCCATGGTTACGCGTTCGGCTTCACGGTTTCCGCGGCGGCAGCGCGGCTAAAGGTGCTAGCGCCGCGTTCGCGCGCCCCGTGGCTTTCCCGGCGAATCGGGATCAAACGTTTCGACTCAATCAAACGCGCCGCAAATTGCTGGCCAAACCGTGAACGCTGTGGGCAGAATCGGTTACGTCAGGAGCACAGCACATCAGCGGACCGAGAATCTACCGTGCTTTTAAAAAAATTATAATTATAATGACGAAAAACAAATGTTTAATGCAGCAGCACCTTTGGGCAATTTACTTCTTGTTGCAAAATGTACATATGCATACAAATACACATTGCTTTACTTCTTTTGGCTCTGCACTCCACAATTTTATAGTTGTAATCAGAATTCACATGTGCTTAAATTGTACATTCTCAGCTTTCATTTAAAGGTATTTTTTTAAACAATTTGGTTTCAGCATGTCAAAATTACAGCACTTTTTATACATAGCAACCTCCATTTCAGGGCACCATAATGTTTATGACATTTCTATTTTTATTTTATTTTTTATTGACCTTTCAGCATTATTACAGGTTCATAAAGCACCAGCAGACACAATACTCAACACCTGGTGATGACTACTGAACTATCACTACTTTCATTTGCATAACATTATGTCCCAAACATTATGGTGCCCTGAAAGAGGGAGGGGAGGGGGGGCAGCTATGTATAAAAAGTGCTCTAATTCGTCTGTAGTCTGAAAAATGATTGTGAAAGTCAGGATAATGAGTGAACCAAGCTGGTGTCAGGTGCAAGCTAAGCTGGACCTCGAGGAAAGACTTCTAAACCAGTCTCAGAGATAACTCTCGATTCATTCAGGAAGATGAGAAATCTTCAGCAACCCCTCCGTTCCTTGCGCGTTACCTCTTAGGTCAGACACGCCCGCCAAAGCCGCCTTAAAAACAATGCGCGCGGGAGAGAGACGGACGGGAAGAGAGGCAGAGGAAGGGAGAGGAAGAGCGAGAGAAAGGGAGAGAGCAAGAGAGAACAATCGCGTTCGCCGAGACAACGAGGCAACTTGTAAATTACACCCCCTCCGAAATGACTCCTCTCCGCCGAGCCGCGCCAGGCAGCCCCTCCGGCGCTTCGGCGCCACGCGCGGCGTGCTGCCGTGGCGACGCGGACGAGCAGCTGCCTGCTGAAAGGCAGAGGCATCGCAGGGCCATTTTGTATAATCACCGCCTTTGAGTCGGCCCAGCGGAGAGCCGCCTCCAGAAATTACCTCCCCAAAATGCACTCCGGCAGCCGCGCCGTGAGCGTCCTCGGCCCCCGCGCTGCCGAAAATAAGAGACGCTTCACAAATAACCGCAGCTAAAATTAACCGCGACACATTTTCCGGGTTTAATCTGTGGATTTTGCGTTTCGGTTATTTATTTATTTCTTTTTTTAGAATTTTTTTTCTAATTATAAATGATTTTCTAATTTCTGAATCCAGAATAATTCATCAAGCATCCTATGCATCCAACTATGTACAAATTTACTGGGTGCAGTACTGCGTGATATTAAAAAACATTTCACGTTTGTTACGAAGTTTTGGGTAATGGGTCTGTTAGCTGTCTGAGCAGGACAGCAATGGCCGCCCGATTATCAAATACTGCCCTTCCCATTTTCTAATTCTCAAGAGTCATACAGAAAACAAAACAAATCTGCAGTACTGGCCACAAATCACGTTTTGTAGGATTATTTTTTTCCTCTTTCCGAGCCAACAAATGTGTGTGAATGAAACGCGTTCTGAAGAGAGCTGAAACACTCTGGCAGAATTCACCGGCAGCCTTGAAGAGCCTTGCGAGAGAAATGGCTGTATGACCTAAAGCTTGTTCCGATGATTACGGTCTCATAACGACGTAAAAATATCCCGATGTGGAGAGGAATGGGCCTGGCCGCTAACGCAATAAAGCCGCGGCTAGCTGTTGCGCCCGGAGATTGATATGAGGAGGGCCTAATGAGTTTTCTGTTTTGCTCGTTTAATCGGCTGCCCCACCGCACCGCGGGAGGAGAAGCTCAGGCCGCGCGCCGTCGTGACAACACCTGAGGATTACCCATAGTGCCTGGTGCTAACGCTCTCCCGAAGCGACAAGGGTGAAATTAGGCTTTTCGGCGAGCGTGGCCTACGTTAGAAGTGTTAATTATTATATTCTTGGAATAAATAAACATCTGATATCATTGTGCCTATTTGAAAACAAATCTCACTGCCTCTTATCATTTGATGTTTGTCTTTAGCAATGTACTATGAGTTATGTATTTATTTAAGTCTGTTTGTGTGTGTGCACTGTTACGTGAGTGTGTATGAGTGTGTTTGTGTATGCATGCGTGCGCATGCCTGGTTTTGCACAATGTGTGTGCAGGCATATGTGTGTGTGTGTGTGTGTGTGTGTGGCGGGCGGGGGTGGCAATTTTGCCTGCGAGAGCCTGTGTTGTGTCTCTGTCTCTGAGCTCCATCAGTCTCCACCTGTGGAGGTAGACCCTGGCCAGGTAGGAGACTGGAGGCTGGTGACAGGCAGTGGAGAGTGCTCCGGAGAGAGTGGATGGAGTGGCTCATCGCAGTCCCAGAGCTGCGGGGGGGGGCGGAGACGAGAAGTGACTGACAGGTGGCATCCCAGGCGGGTCCCATTACTGCCGCCACTGACATCCCAGAGCTGCTGGATTGCAGGGAGACGCTGTCCAAAAGATGAGGACTCACTCAGCGCCTGTCTGTCCTGGAATGATCCCAAACACCGTCGGAGCTATTTCCAGACTGCTTTCACAGAACCACTCTCTACACACTGAAATCCCTCCTGTGTGCGTGTGTGTGTTTGTGTGCCCTGCACCCACAAACATATGCTCTCTCTCTCTCTCTCACACACACACACACACAGACCCACACACGCATAAAAACAACTCACAAACACTCCACCAGAATATATACACACGGGGGGTATCTGTAATATCTGTTCTTTGTCAAGCTTCATTGAAAAGCTTAGCCGCACCATGAATCTAATTTCATTCATCACTGTAAATAATTATCGCTAAACCCGTGTGCATGCCAGTCAATATCGGAAGATGGAAAATGACTTATTGATTGATGTCCACTCGATTTGTCTCCGTCAATAATCATCGCTGTCATTATCCTGTCTCAATCGCTTGTCTCAGCAGTTGCACGCATGACAGGCCGGGCTGCAAAGGAGTATAATTATCGTAGGAGTGATAGAATCAGACTTTTATGAGCAAAAAACCGAAATTAAAATGTCAATGATGCAAATGCAAGACGGATGCTGGAGTGGTATTTAGAGAGAAGATAGCTATCATTAGCTGTAATTGCATAAGGTCACTTTATTGTGTGTTAGCATTAACACTTTACTGTGCGTTCGTGATGCGATTAAGGCAACTTTATTCTGAGTTCGTGATGCCTGTAAGGTAACTTTACTGTGTGTTAGTGGTACCATTAAGGTAAATTTACTGTGTGGTAGTGATACCAGTAAGGTAACTTTGCCTTACTGTGCATCAGCGAAACCATTAAGGTAACTTAATTGTGTGTCAGTGATACCACTACAGTAAATTTACTGTGTGTTAAGTGAAATTGCTTGCTGCACTTTCTGGAGAAACAGAAGGACTGGGAACCAACAACTTTTTGCCTGACATGAACTACTCTCCTATAACACATGGCGCGCAAATCTCATTTGGGGACTGGGGAATGATGTCATATTGTCTGACCCCTTTCGATTGAGAACTCAAACCGCTTTGCCTGAATATTCTCGGTCTGGGGCCGAATCCGCATTGGATGGCGAAACGTGATTGATTGCGTGCCAACTGAAAAATGATAACCTTCAAAGATAACCAAAGTTTGACAACTTAAAACTGAGATTTGTCCCGAAGTGGGGTCTGTAATATATAGTTGAGAATTCTTGCGCACGGTTGACGAATGCAAAAACTATTTACAGTAAATAAAGTGACGATAGAGACATAGTGTGCGCTAAAGAAATGGATCAAAATACTTCCTCTAAATTACAAGCTGGGGGAGGTGGGATGGAACGGGTGGCTGGCGAGCGGGGGCATTTTCATTTGTGAGTCGATGACAGCGGAAGAACGAGGGGTGGACGGGACATCAGCTCAGCGTCGGAGGAAAGGGAGAAACGGGATGAATAAAGAGAATGGATGGATTCGGAAATGAAGCCGTTTGTTGTTTCTGCAGTGTCATGTGCAGATATTAAATTCAGTCTGCCAGTCCGTGGTTAAATTATGTCTGTGTTTTTTTTTGGTTTTTCCGTTTGTAAGCATGGCCTTGCAATGACTGAATAGTTTTCGGTGACGTGCTTTACTCAAATTGTACGGCACACTCCAGGTGACACTACACTGTCGCCAGAGTGGTACAACACCTGTCATAAGTGGTCATGACGGAGCGTGACGGCTCGTGATAGATACACTGAAATAATATATCGCGACGGTTGGTTTGAAATTCGCTTCGTGCAATTCGCTCCATGGCAGTGATACGCCCGCAGTCACGAGCATCACGTGAATCTCTCTTTTTGCTGTTGGCTGGTAATAACAGGCGTAATGATAATGGCAGCGTTGCACGGGCTTGGTGTCGTATAGTTTAAATAAAACCTTCGCGAGTTTCGCGATCCTATCTGGGGATTTAGTGGTTTACTGGTCTCCGAGACAGCAGAGGGTTGGATTAAGAGGGGAACCGTAGCCGAGGGCGTTGGATGATTTGTACCGCGAGAAACTTCCGGAGAGGACGAATTGGTCGGCAGATCTTCGGTATTACCGGAGAGAGATAGCGGTCCAGTGGGTTTCAGACGTGCCGAGAGCACGCGTCCATGTCAGAGATCTCCACCGCCAACAGCTTGCGGCCTGTGAATGACTTTGCATTGTAATAAACCGGCTTTTTGTACAGAGGGGCATTGAGCGGCAATATCTATGCTGGACAATATCTATGCAGGCCAGAGGGACTTTCATTTCTCAATTTGAATTCTGTTGCCACGCATACATGTCCGCACGCGGTTTTATTTGCAGCGTGCATTAAAATGGGGTGCTTAAGGCTGAATTCTCTCTTCAGGGGTGTCACTAAGGTGACAGGCAGCTGAGCACTTTTTCGAAATCTTTTTGAATTTTCCTCTTTACATAGAGCTGCGCTTGAAAGTTTCCACTGCTTTTAGTAAGCTGCGCATAAGTCATCAGGTGGCTTGTGAATGGCGTAAAATGTTTGGTTCTCTTTTCCTATAAGAATTCGAGAAGAAAGCGGAAGAATTGATTGTCCGATCCGGTCCACTCCGCAGCGAAGAGTGCTTTGAAGGGGAGAGTCTGTGCTTTCAGACATCATTGGTCTTTCCACTGTATTGTCGGCGTCCTTGATATTTCAAGAGAATTCTGATGTGTGCCCTCTCATTCATTTCTGAAAAGTATGGTAGGTCACCCACAGAACATTTACCTTTGTCCACTCGCTGCATTATGCAGCCAGGAAGCCGGGAAATTATTTTGTTGTGGTGAAAATGTAATTAGACTCCGACAGCGTGTTAATTTTGACCGTGGCTTTTCAAACAATGGGGGAAAATTCCATCTGTTTAAGTCTGTTCAGAGCGTTTTCTATACCAATGCAAAGCTGAGGTTGAATAACATATTCAGGGTCGTGGGTGTTTCAGTTCCAGGGTCAAGAATTTACAGTTAGATTAGCCACGAGGTAAGAACAAGCTGACAATTCTCAGTAAGCTCTCAAATGAATCCATTTTAGGAAGAACAAGCTTTTTGCCCAGACAGGACTTTGACTTTGGTTTCATACGCAATGAGAACCAGAGACAAGTCTCGGAACTCAACCTCCTGACCTAGCACATCTGGCTAAAGCATAACGTAGCTTTTTGAAAAAGCCAAAAACAAAATTAAGATTCGCATTTGCATGTAAATCAAAGTTTAAGGACATTGAATCCACACCTGTGTTTATCAGAAGAAAAAAAAAAAACACAAACACTGGCATGCAACTCCCAGACACATTTAAGGAACGCGTCTCAAAACGTAATTATTTACGAGATGCGTTTCCTACCAGACGTGGCTCCCAGCGGCCGCTAGGCTATCTGAGTGCTGCCGGAGTCAATTAAAGGTGTCAGTGGGAGAACACTGGTGGGGGGGGGGGGGGGGGGCAGGCGAGACATCCGACAGGCTACACTGTTACTTGACTCGATGTTTAATTGGAGAAACAAAGCCTGGTCTCAATGCAGGGTTGAGGGATAAAGAGGAAAGGATCTTGCTGGAATCCGTTGATTGTGTTTGACTGTACTTGGGCTGACCAATTAAAGGATGAACGGGTTGCTCGGCACTTAGGGGCCATCTTCAAACTCCGTGTATTTAAGAACCAAATCCGGGCTACGCTGCTGACTCGGATCTTGCGGAGAAATCTCTTCTGGCTTTTTATCGGTAACACCATAAAAACGGGATATGGAACTAATGTGAGTCAATCAAGGCAAGTTCAACTTTTGTCGATTTGTCCATAGTTTTGACTCACGATTAAACTGTTCATTTTTTTTTTTTTTTTTGGTCAAACACAATTAGGTGAGTTTATCAATAACCACAACTGACCAGTCAAATTTTTGTGAAGAACAGAAGTTAAGGTTTCATTTCTCAGTGAGTCAAACAAACAAGGAAAAAACAGTGACCGAATCCAGTAATAAACCAAATATTAGTAGAATGAAATGGTTAACTAGTTTTAGATGTGTTCTTTAGATTTAGAAGATCTCTGTGTGTGATTAGCTTTAACAGTAAAAGTCGGTGGGTCCTAAACAAGAATGTTTGTGGACAAACTCATCACAGACCAGGCGACAGGGCTGGCCCTAGGGTTCTGGTGGCCCTAAACAAGTCTGTTGAGCGGGAGGGGGTGGGGGGGGGGGGTAAAATCACTTGGTAAAATCCTTCTTACATTACATTGTTATGAAATGTTCTGTTGCCGTTCCATTTTAAATTTATACCGCTAGTTCCGCAATAGGGGATGAATAACGTAATAACGAAAATAACGTTATTTATCTTACATAAACATTGCATGGTGTGGCCCCCCCCTCGTGGTCGTGTGCCCCCCCCTAGCGTTTGTGGCCCTAAACAATCGCATACAGCGTTTATGCCACGGGCCGGCCCTGCCAGGCGATGTGTGTGTGTGTGTGTGTGTGTGTGTGTGTGTGTGTGTGTGTGTGTGTGTGTGTGTGTGTGTGGAGAAACAAATCCTGGACCGGGGAACGAATCGCCAAATCCATAAACAGCAATACTGCACACCTAAAATATCTTCCAGAAACTTCAGTTCTCTGGCCCAGGGGACGACTGTGGCCCCAAACAACTGAGTAGCACGTTCATGCAGCCGGCTCCGCCTCAGAGGGTGAAAGCAGAGTCGTCTGTGATTCAGCACAGACCTCACGTTTCCCGTAGTCCCGCTCTCCTCTGAATCGTTGCCTGGCGACGGTGCCAAACGGCCGCATCGCAGCCGGCGCACGCCGTAGCGCCGCCGCACGCAACGCCGCCACGCGGCAGCAACCGCGGCCGCCCGGCAACCGGAGGCCAGGCCCGTCCGAGAAACGGGCTCGCCCCCCTTCTGTTCGCCTCTCTGTAAATAAAAAAGGGTCGTCGGGTTCCGTGAGAGGCCGAGAGGGAAAGGGAGGCCCGCCGGTTCGGCGCGGCCGCGGGGAACGTGACGTTTCAACGTGCGCCCGAACCGCTTCGTCTCCACGCCCGTCTCGGGAGGAGCGCCGGAGCCGCGCCTGAGCGGCGGTTGCCGTGACAACGCGGGACTCCGCAGAAGCGAGATTACCACTTCCTGCCTCGCATGTTTTTTTTTGTTTTTTTTTTAACCTGAATTTTCATGGACGAGCGCTTTTTTGGCTTTTGAGGTGTTCAGGAGTGCAGCATGGGAGAGTACATGTCGTGTGTGTGTGTGTGTGTGTGTGTGTGTGTGTGTGTTTCTCTTCACTAATGAGTCAGTGTAACGTGCAACAAGTGTCATTTCCATAGGGCTCTACTTTACGCACATAACGTACAGTGTAAATATCGCTAACGTTGCTTTGTGAAGCGCGCTTCGAATTTTGTGACAACATCACAAGCTCAGCGTGACTTTTTAAAAAATGGAACAAACACTGGCGAACGAGGGCTGCGAGATATCAGCTCTGCGTGCAGACGCGGGCTGGCAGAGGCATCAAAAGAAGGAAGCACAGATTTGTTTGTTCCTCTGGAAGGGGTTAGCGCGAGAGCCGAAGAAGCATTCTATCAACTCGGTTCGAGCTTTGATGCCAGCGAAGATGCAAAAACAGAAGAAGGGTTGATTCTTCGTTGAGAATTAATTAGCAAGTCCCTCCGCGTCTGTTTTGTGGTTTTCTTCCTTTTCAGGAAGGACTTTATTTATTTATTTATTTTTGTCAGTGAATTTGTCTCAGAAACAATTACAGAAACCATGAAAGCACATGGGTGTCTGAAAAAAAAAGCTTATCGTTTTCTTACAAGCCCACGGGTTTACCTTTCGCACAACTAGGGTCAGCACGATTCCGGTCGCTTGTGTGCGTTCATCCACGTTCATCCAGGCACTCCGCCTGACTTAAGTCAGAACTCTGTAACATGCGCTTGCGTTAAGCTTGCAGAAATGCGTGCTGCACGCGTCTCGTGTGCCTAAATGCGTGCGTTCGGCAGGGTAATGAAAATGGAAGCTCGCGTTACTGCACACGCTAACAGTTTTTAAAAAATCCTGCCAGCAAATTCTGAGCGAATGGAGCCTTCTGTTCGCTGTGGATTGCATTCAGCACATTACCGGGGGGGGGGGGGGGGGGGAGTTTGTTTTGGCAACGCAACAGGGATGTAACACATTATTGCCCTGGTGATGAGTGTGTGCTGTTTATCCAGCTAGAGCAGAGAAGTGAGACTGGGGAGTAGACAGACTTTTTTTTTTTTTAAGTGAAATGTGCGTCCAATCAAACCCGCTGCTTGATTTGACGTTTTATGCACCAACGGACCTCAGGATGGTCTGAACCCAGCACCTTCCCGCTCTTTGCTTTGTTACCATGGAAACTTGCTCTCCAGATCACAATCTGGCATTTTTTTTCCTCATCCAAAAATGAAATAAATAAATAAATAAATAAATAAAAGCTCACGGTAAATTAGACATTTTCCCCTGAATATAATTTTCTAATTAATTAAGTTGAAGCTCAGTTAGCACAAATGCTACAGTTCTCAAGGGAATTAAAGTTGAGAAGTTTTATTATGAGTCCAGTTTATCGTTACAGTACAGCTATACCAGACGTGCCATTCAGTACACTGGGGTCATGATGAATTCTCCTGTAAACATCCTGCAAGCATCCAACAGCTTTTATTTCTTTGAATTAGACTGGGTTTAACCTAAGCTAAAATGGGGAGGTGTTAATGTCATCATTATAAAGTCCAGTGTTCAGGGGATTGAGGGGGGGGGGATCTAAGTACATACTCTGTCAGGTACTGCATGTCTGAAGCTGACTAAGCAACAACCAAGCCTGGCTGAATTACAGAGGGCCGAACAAGGATAGTCGATAACTCCTGTTTTCCTGATCCCCTGGTACCTCTGTCCAAATGCACAGCTTAGGCCGATTCCCTGCCCCTGTCCAAATGCACAGCTTAGGCTTATTCCTTACCCCCTGTCGAAATTCACAGCTGAGGATGATTCCTTACCCCTGTCCAAATGCACATCTTAGGCCAATTCCATACCCCTGTCCACATGCACAGCTGAGGCTGATTCCTTACCCCTATTCACACACAGTTCAGACACAGCTATTAAACATCCAACCAAACGAAGGTGCCCTACTGGCTGACATCGCGCACTGCGGGAGGGAGAGGGCAGACAGCTGTTCCCATTGACATAAGCAGTGAAAGCACCTCGTCGAACCCCCATCGGCCCGAGCAAATCAGACGCAGAAAAAGCTCCCAGAGTCTGCTCTGCCCCAGCCGCTACATCGCCAACTACTATCACCGGACCGAGAATCGTGGGGCAGGGTGCGGGGGATAAGTGCTGTTTGTGAGCGGAAAAACCTTTCTTCTCCTTTACTGGAATCGTATATCCAACAAATACAGTAGAATACAAATGATGTCCATCTACAGTAAGAAATACCACGCAAGTTAAATTCTGCCATCTTTGCAGAAAAGCTACGCAGAAACGAAGCTTGTGCAGGAGGTGTGTGTCTGTGCACACAGCTGAGGTCAGCTTCTGGGGGATTCCACTCAAATTGTAGGTTGTGCTATAACTGGGCGAAATACTTTAGAAGCATACTATGCAGGATTTTACCTTGGAAATTAAAAGAATAATGCTAAGGCATATCTACGATGCACTGGCAATTTCTGCCTCTACACACTTTCACAGAATTTGTGCACCTTTACTTGTGTTTGTTATTCAAAAATGTGTTTGGGACGTTTTTGGGCTTGGTGCTCTTTTCTGTGTGGGGAAGGGTGGGTGTGGCTACCGAGCCTGTCGTTTGGGCTCAGGTTACAGCAGAGTGATTGTTGCCAGCAAGCTAGCTACTGCAATGACGGAGCTGAGCAAGCACAGAGTACAGCAAAGCGAAATGACAACCCAACAGGGCTCGTTCACAAACCTAAGAACCTTGGAACTGATCTCTCAATGGTGACAGCTGAAGTCCACAAAGTGGATGAAAAACAACGTGGAGCTGGCGTGTTTTCTGTCAGACCAGTAAGTAACATTACCTTTAGCTATCCAACTTGCTATGTTAGGCAGCGAGATGACAAAAATCAAGTGAGTTTGGTGAGGTTGAAGACGGAGGAGGAGATTTCTTTGATCGTAAGAATGGCAAAAAAAACGTGCATAGTGCCTTTAAGCGTTTTATACTGGTCTCTTTCTTCCTCTCTGACATGAACACACACACACAGAAATATTTTCTCTCGTGCACGAACGTTCACATAGAGTGAAAACACTCAAATGCACACATTTGCATACCTTTCCCTTCTCTGTCTCACCAACACACACGCACAAACACTCACACTCATACACACACACACCTTCCCATACAGTTCCCTCCTGCACACATCCACACTTTCTAAGATGGATACCGCTTGCGTGCGCAAAGATAGCCGTGCATCTGTTTATCTGGCGGGAGGAGACTCGGTGGAAGTTATGAAGGTCAACAGATAGAAGACGAGGCGCCGGAGGAAGTACAGACGTCAGCAGCAGGGGCTGTCAAAAGGAAGCTACACCTGGGCACTGACGCATATCTCCACAGCTGTTTTTTTTATCATCGTGGTAGCTAACTGTTTAAGGGCATTTAAGGAAAAAGTATTACACATATTTCATCTCTCAGTGTGCTCTACGGATATGGACTGTTGAAGTTTATTATGCCATTTCACCTTCATTTGGAATTTGATGCTAGGGCTCTGTCTATACACTAAAAATGTTACATATAGAACGGTTACTTCTACAGGCAAGAGCTCTGTACCCAGATCATTTGCTGCAGGAAATCCTGATGGCTTATTTGAATATTTTGTCTGTGTTTGTGCATGCGTGTGTGGGTGTGATGCACGCACGCACGTGTGTGTGTGGGTGTGCGCAATGGTGCATGTACACGCGTGTGTGTGTCTGTGCGCGGATGACCGTGTATCGGTATGAGCGTGCGAGTGTGCGTGTTCCGTTTTATTTATTATTTTAATTAAACTAAACATACGGTTCAATCTGGAAATACCGTAGGTTCAAAGAATACTTAGTATGTTAATAAATGGATTTTTTTTTTCTTCACAGAACATACCCACCCACCCGCCCGCCCGCCCGCCCGCCCGCCGCTCCTGTTCTAGTTAATAAGTCAGAATTCTTCTCATTTCAGGCCATCTGGCCGGGGGCAAACACGGTGACCCGCTCAATATGGAGCCGCTCCGGCTTTGGATGATCGCTGTCGTTAGTGTTTACCGGGGCTGCCGAGACTGGTTCATCCACGCGTATGGGGGGCGGGGACGGGGGCGGGGAAAAACACATTCCCACTGTATTTAAATGATTATTATTAATTTTTTCTCCTCCGGCGTGCTTTAGAGCAGGGCGAGAGGGCTCATTATAGCCCGCAGGACGCAGCGGCGTGTCGCGGCTGGGGAAGGAGGCCGAGGGGCCGGGGGAGGGCTCGGCCGGTGTGGGCAGCTGTGGAGGAGCCCGCAGGACGCAGCGGCGTGTCATGGCTGGGGAAGGAGGCCGAGGGGCCGGAGGAGGGCGCGGCCGGTGTGGGCAGCTGCGGAGGAGCCCGGGGGACGCCGACGCCCTCACCCGCGTAACGCGGTTATTAATAGCCAAAGAGTTTTTTTTTTTACATAACTGCCCCCCCCCTCCTCCACCCTACCTTCTGTAACTGCGTGTTCACAGGGGTCGGACGATCCTCCTGCTTTTAAACATTTTTTTCTTCTCTCTCCTCCATCTCTGGCGCAGTCTCGGTAACACGCGCGTCCTCGCAAATTAAATTTAATGTGCGCAAAAAAAAACAAAAAAAACTTTAAAAAAAAGCTTGCTCGCTTGTTTGTTTATTTCCAATGTACGTCTTTTTCTCGCCAAAAAAAAAAGGAAAAAGGCTGGAGGCTTTGCTGGGGGGGGGGGGGGGGGAAGAAGCAGGCAATTACCTGGAGTACTGCGTGACAAACATTCCAATTATTCCGTGGGGGGCCTACCTGATGTTTGTACATTTTCCGCTCAATGCGCCGTGGTACAAACTCGTGGGGGGGGGGGGGGGAGAAAGAAAGGAACGATTCTCAGTTCTCAAAACGGAAAGAAAATATTGACCAAGAACAAATAAATAACTTGAATTAAACATACAGAGCGGTCCTACGTGAATATCAATAAAGCTAGCATAGCGAGCGGTCGTTTCCCGACAGCGCTGTGCGGGAAATGGAATTAAAGGGAGCCGATTTGCCGGAAGGAGCCGGAAAGCAGCCCGCGAGGAGCGCCAAAAACGGCCGTCCGGGGGCCGTTACCCGCGGCCCGACAGGGAGAGGGGCTCGCCTCTCGGTTCGTCTGCGCGCCGCGCCGCAGCGCTAACGTTGGGAAGCGGACTCGCCCCAGCCGGGGAGAACGCAAGTCGGCCGCCGGACGCGAACGCCGCGGCTCTCGACATCTTCCCGGCCGCTTGCGAGCCTTTTTTTTTTCATTTTTGTAATTTAGCATTTACCGTAAAAAGCTTTTTTGCGCGGTGGCCTCCCGCGGCAGGCCGAGAGAACGTTCTGATTTACGGGGGGAGGGTACGCCTGCGTTCCTGCAGGACCCCGGAGCCGCGCGGCTCGATTTCCAACGCCGAGCGCATCAGAATGCGCGAGCCGGTTTTGTTTCCAGTGCGCCGCCCCCTAGGAGACACGCTTCTTTGGAGGGTTGTTCTCTTTAATTCTTTTTTTTTTTTTGTTCATTATTATTTCAGAATGGTACAGCATCAGAATATCCCCGCCGCAGAAGAGCACCGTCTTTGAGAATGGTGAATCCGATGTGGATTGGCAAAGCGGGAAGCGAAAACGCTCGGTAATTTCGCCCAAAAGGCTGCGCTGAATTTAATTCCGAAACGCTTTCAAATTTTAATTGCAGGTCAGGTTCTTTAATTCACTTTAGCTCGGTGGTAAACAAGAGGTGAATGATTTAAAAAACGATCCGGGCCCTTCAAGCTGGTTTAGTTTGGAAAAACTGAATTTAGAGACAGCCCTTGTGAACTGTAATGAGCAATTATAATTCGTGCTGCCAAAGCTGCAGACTTGGCTTTGGTCTGAAACATCAAACCGAACACCTTCCTTTAGACCAGGGGTGTCCAACATTATCCCAAAAGGGCCGGTATAGTTGCAGGTTTCTGTTTTAGCCCAGCAGTACACAGTGTTAATTCAGCTCTAATGGTGTTAATTCAACACTTAACCTGTTAAAAATTGAATAAACACTCACAGCTGAATTAATGCTGGACATTTAATGGTGTACAACTCCTAATGCAACTAATAAACTTCAATCAAGACCTTGGTATGTAGATTCAGGTGTATTAGCGCTGGGGTAAAAGAAACCTGCACCTATATCGAACCTTTTGGATAAGATTAGACACCTATGCTTTACAACCTTCATCTACAACCTTCCCAAATTCTCCCACGTCACTCCTCTGCTGCGATCACTCCACTGGCTACCGGTCACTGCCAGGATCCAGTTCAAAGCCCTGACCCTTGCCTACACTGCTGCCAACAGGACAGCCCCCATCTACTTGCAGGACATGACTCAATTCTATGTGCCTGCTCGACCACTCCGCTCTGCGGCAGCAGGGCGCCTAGTAACCCCTCCCACCCGCCCAAAGGGATCACAGAGCTTCTCCACCCTAGCTCCCCAGTGGTGGAACGAACTCCCCGTCCCTCTCCGAACCTCCCCCTCACTACCCATCTTCCGCCTCATCTCTTCAGACTATACCTGGACTAACTACCACCGCACTGTATATTTCACTCTAAATCCCCCCCCTCCTTTTTTTTTTCACGACACTTGTTACATGTTGCCCCATCCCAGCACTTTTTGGTAATTTGTATTTGTCCTAATACTGTAGCTTATTCTTCTGCCTAGTTGGCTTTGCAGAGGTCAGGTCCGAATAGTGTTCACTGTGTGAACTAAACTGTGTTCTTGGCTAGAAATAGCTGTACAAAATAAGTATTGTACCTTACTGAACCTGTGTTTAGCAGTTGTCTATGACCATGAAATGCACTTTTTGTATGTCACTTTGGATAAAAGCGTCTGCCAAATAAATGTAATGTTATCACTTAAATTGCTGTCCGAAAGTGTCCTTTGCTTTTCAGTGGGTTATACCTTTGCCCTTTCCTACTTTTGCCAAAAATAGAAAAAGGGAAGGATCAAACTTTTTTTTTTTAATCAGAGGGTGAATTGCTATATCATTTTACTTGAAAATGAAAGTAGATTGACTATAAAAATCTGACTGCATTAGCCAGTATATCTATTACTGTATATATCCAATATCCAGGTTACAGGTTATACAACATGTGGCATCTACAAACAGGAAAACAAGAAAAAAAAAGGATTAGAATCATGCCAAAGTACACTGGTTCACAGATCGAAATCCAAGCCCTTCCGGTCCTGAGAGTGCATGGGCTTTACTCAGCTACGCAGTGTCCTTAAACCAGAGGGCTGCACAGGTACGCCCCCCCTCGGGTACCCCCCCCCCGCTCAGGTACGCCCCCCTCAGGTACGCCCCGCTCAGGTACGCCCCGCTCAGGTACGCCCCGCTCAAGTACGCCCCCCTCAGGTACGCCCCCCTCAAGTACGCCCCCCTCAGGTACGCCCCGCTCAGGTACGCCCCCCTCAGGTACGCCCCCCTCAGGTACGCCCCCCTCAGGTACGCCCCGCTCAGGTACGCCCCCCTCAAGTACGCCCCCCTCAGGTACGCCCCCCTCAAGTACGCCCCCCTCAGGTACGCCCCGCTCAGGTACGCCCCGCTCAGGTACGCCCCCCTCAAGTACGCCCCGCTCAGGTACGCCCCCCTCAGGTACGCCCCCCTCAGGTACGCCCCGCTCAGGTACGCCCCGCTCAAGTACGCCCCCCTCAGGTACGCCCCCCTCAAGTACGCCCCCCTCAGGTACGCCCCGCTCAGGTACGCCCCGCTCAGGTACGCCCCCCTCAAGTACGCCCCCCTCAGGTACGCCCCGCTCAGGTACGCCCCCCGCTCAGGTACGCCCCCCTCAAGTACGCCCCGCTCAGGTACGCCCCCCTCAGGTACGCCCCCCTTGGGTACGCCCCGCTCAGGTACGCCCCCCTCAGGTACGCCCCCCTCAAGTACGCCCCCCTCAGGTATGCCCCGCTCAGGTACGCCCCCCTCAAGTACGCCCCCCTTGGGTATGCCCCGCTCAGGTACGCCCCCCGCTCAGGTATGCCCCCCTCGGGTACGCCCCGCTCAGGTACGCCCCCCTCAGGTACGCCCCCCTTGGGTACGCCCCGCTCAGGTACGCCCCCCTCAGGTACGCCCCCCTTGGGTACACCCCGCTCAGGTACGCCCCCCTCGGGTACGCCCCCCTCAAGTACGCCCCCCTCAGGTACGCCCCGCTCAGGTACGCCCCCCTCGGGTACGCCCCGCTCAGGTACGCCCCCCGCTCAGGTACGCCCCCCTTGGGTACGCCCCGCTCAGGTACGCCCCCCGCTCAGGTACGCCCCGCTCAGGTACGCCCCCCTCAGGTACGCCCCGCTCAGGTACGCCCCCCTCAGGTACGCCCCGCTGAGGTACGCCCCCCTCAGGTACGCCCCCCTCAGGTACCCCCCCTCGGGTACCCCCCCCGCTCAGGTACGCCCCGCTCAGGTACGCCCCCCCTCAGGTACGCCCCGCTCAGGTACGCCCCCCTCAGGTACGCCCCGCTCAGGTACGCCCCCCTCAGGTACGCACCACGTTGCCAGGCAGAAAAACGAGGACCGAGCACCGAGGTGGTCGTCATCGGCGACCTGGACTGGCATCTGGACTGCGTCCAACGCGTCCGTTTGCGTTTGTTAATCCAGGAGCGCCGGATCAAATGGGGGTTGGGGGGGGGGGTAGGGGGGGTTCACAGGGGACCGCGGGCAGAGGCAGGGGGTGCAAACAGTCAGGAAGGAAAGCAAATATTGACTTTTGGGCTGTGCCGAGCGAGTGAACTTTCCACCGACCGGCAACGGAGATCAATTTTAAACCGGTTTAAAAATAACGGGAGAGACTGGCGCTTAGAGACGGGCGCTTAGAGACGGGCGCTTAGAGACGGGCTCGTGGTCGAAGGCCTCCGGTCGAACCGAAGGGGCACGCTGAGCAGGGAGACGCGGTCGTTACTCTAAAAACAAAGACCCGCGTTTCTAACCAAGTCGCGGGCAACGCAACCCCGATCCTCAAACTACCTCCAACCAGCTCGAATTACCCAACGATTGTTTTTACAGAAAAACACTGAACAACACACCTGCAGCTTATTAGGATTTGCATGAAAGGTTTTAAAAAAGAAAGAGTTTATTAAAAAGAGTGAAATTCATTTACGTGTGGCATTCGTCTGACATACGGTCCCCGGGGCTATTCCCGTTGGAAATGGACGTGCCAGAGAGCACGTTTCGAGCTCCCTATAAGCTCATGTCTTTCAGGCAAGCGGAGCTCCTCTCTCCTGAAACAAAACGTCCTCTATCACAGCAGGTAATGATCAGAGCGCAGGTGTAGCACCGAAAGTAACAAACTAGGTGTGTGACGGAAAAGCCGAAGACCCTGTTTGCTGCTGCGGGACCTGGAGAAAGAGGGGGAAAACAGACATTACGGAGTAATTTGCGAACCGCGGCTTGGTTCGGCAGCTGTGAGGACTTCCTCCGGCACATTGTCACATCCTGTGTTAAAAGCTGGTTGTTGACAGGACCACAGAGCGGTTGGTGGCTTTTCTGTGGACTTGTTTGATGAATTGACTAAGTTTCTCTCTCTACCATCCATTCATCCATTATCTATATCCGCTTGTCCTTGGCAGGGTCACAGGAAGGGGGGGGGGGGGAGCCTATCCCAGTGTGCATTGGGCGAGAGGCAGGAATACAGTGTGGCAGTCCATCGCAGGGCACATTCGCTTCATACAATTTAGCTAACCTGCATGTCTTTAGACTGTGGGAGGATTCTTCCTTCACAACCTCAATGACTGCTTTGTTTCAACCAATCAAAGCTGTTTGTGCTCCACAGCAAAACAAATGATTGGTTTAAAAATGCTGAGTCACTGAGAACATATGATAGGCGAGTTTGTTCTTATATCGGCGTCTTCTTTGCTGCATAAAATCTGTTGTTTTATGGCACCATCCAGTAGCCCGACCTCTGTTTCTCATTTCCATAACGCAGCCCTAATGAAAACTCCAGCTAAGACCAGCTGGGATTCTTAGCTGGTTCGAGATGGTTTAAGCTGTGTTTTTGACACTTGTAGTTGGTCATAGCTCGTCTGTGGCTGGTCAAAACTGGCCTCTAGCCGGTCTCTAGCTGAACAAAGCTGGTCAAAGCTGGTTAAGAGTAACCAGCAGAGTAAGCTGGTGGTCAAACTGACAGACTAGCAGACTATGTAGGCTGGTTAGCTGGTGAATAGCTGGCTGACCATCTAAAAGTGTGGAAAACACAGCTTTAACCAGCGTGACCGGCTTAGGCTGGTTTAGGCTGGAATGTTTGGGGAGAGCGTGCCAGTTCACCCCGGCCTGAGGACACCCCTGCCGAGGCCCGAATCCAGCCGGTCACGTGCTCAGAATAATCGGCGTGCGGAATGATGCTGCCGTCGTCCGAGCCGCGCGTAGCGGCGACGCTAACAGCTGTGCGCCGCAGCCCCGCGGGGACCCGGGCGCCGGCCGGGCCGGAGGGCCGCAGTTCCCAGCTCCCCCCGTCGAGCCGCTTTCCCGCCGCGTCCTCGGCCGAGGCGCTTAGCGGTAATCTGCCCAGCGCGTATCCATCCGCGCGAACGGACGCCGCCGACCGCCAAGAGCGGATAAACAACCGCGGCCCCCTTCGGGGGACTCCTCCGCCGAGACTTCCCGGCAGACGGCTGACATGCAGGTGCTAATTACGCATTCGCAAACACAAGCGAAGGGCCGTTAATTGAATCGAGTCCTGTGCTTCCACGGCCGTGATTGGTTGCTCTCCTTGAGGAAGACTCGGTTGCTTGGCACTCCCCTTTTTGAATGAGATTAAAATGGTGACACCACTGAAATCCAGTGGAAATCTAAGCAGTCTGTTGAGGCCTTCTTTAATTTTTGATACCTTGTTTGTAGTCTTGTAAATTTTTACTGCTTTCCAGGGGCAGCTATCAGCTATCAAGCATCTTTTCTCAGCTTCACTATCTTGCTCCATTATTCAGTTGCAGCTACTATGCGCTATCAGATCAACTGTACAAATGCACTATTGAAACAAAATTTTGAGCTATTGATCAGCTGATAAAACAAAATAGGTAAACAGACGGTTCATATTTGAACTGATATTTCATACAAGCATGCCTTAAAAAAAAAAAAGTTTATTTCACAAAACGACAAACGACATCAATGTGTTTTCCAACAGGAGCAAGCAAAAAAAAAACCTAATGTCTAAATAAATAAAAAAATAGTTCAAGTAGGGCTGTCTCAAGAAAACAAGTAAGAAAATATTGAGCTTGTGCTGATGGCAGCACTGCATACATTTTGCTCAGCAGCTCTCTCTGAAGAAAACTCATTAAGGGGGCTGATTTGCGTGCGCACGGGGTCTCCCTCTCTCTCTCTCTCTCTCTCTCTCTCTCTCTCCCCCTCCCTCCCTCCCTCCCCAGAGAGGATGTGTGGAGGGCTTTCTCCGTCTTTCTGCCTTTTAGGTGCTCTGTTTTCGGTATTGCTTTTTCTTTTTTTTTCCCCTCCTCTGTCCACAGTAGGCTGGTTTTAGTTAATGAGTATTGTTTATATAATTGATTAAACCGGTGTTTGGGTGGAGGGATTTAGGGTTTGGGGTTTAGGGGTATTTTGGCAGGGTTTGGGAAGGGATGGGTTGGCCGGGATGGCATCTCAGTCGGAGGGAGGGGAGTGCAGTCCCTCTGGCAGGGGCTCATGTGTGTGCTGGATGACAATGCCACGGTAGAGGACTTGTTAGCAGTCGCGCAACAGGTGGGCTGTTAGCGTCTAGAATGAACAAGGCGATAGTTGTTTCTCACAAAGGAAATCCTAGTTGCTCGGATTATAGAGAGTGGCATTTTTGTGAAAGGACTTATGACCACACTTTCAGCGGTGGCTACTAATGTAGTTATTTCTAATGTGCCCCGCTTCGTTAAAAATGAAATAATTGAAAAGAGAGTCGGCCAGGTTCGGAAAATTTGCCAGCTCATTAAAAATGATTCCGTGGGACTGCAAAAGCAGTGCGGTGAAGCATGTATCGTCTTTTAGAAGGCAGGGTTTCATGTCTCTGAGTAATTCGGATCAGACTCTGGACGCAACTTTTTGTTGTCGACGTGGGGAACGTTAGCACGTTGCGTTTGCACGAACTGACCGCTCGCGCTGCATCGAGTGCGGGGATACTGGCCACAAATGGTTCGCTTTCCTGCGCAAAACCCAGCCACAGGGAGGGGACAATGGCGGAGATACGCAAGAAGCCAGGTTTGTTGTGGAGAAAGGGAACGAGGAGAGCGTTATGGAGGTGGATAATGGTGGAGATACGCAAGAAGCCAGGTTTGTTGTGGAGAAAGGGAAGGAGGAGAGCACTACGGAGGTGGATAATGGCGGAGATACGCAAGAAGCCAGGTTTGTTGTGGAGAAAGGGAACGAGGAGGGCGCTACGGAGGTGGATAATGGCGGAGATACGCAAGAAGCCAGGTTTGTTGTGGAGAAAGGGAACGAGGAGGGCACTACGGAGGCGGGTAATGGTGGAGATACGCAAGAAGCCAGGTTTGTTGTGGAGAAAGGGAACGAGGAGAGCACTACGGAGGTGGATAATGGTGGAGATACGCAAGAAGCCAGGTTTGTTGTGGAGAAAGGGAACGAGGAGAGCACTACGGAGGTGGATAATGGCGGAGATACGCAAGAAGCCAGGTTTGTTGTGGAGAAAGGGAACGAGGAGAGCACTACGGAGGT
Source organism: Anguilla pacifica (assembly GCA_039654925.1). Taxonomy (NCBI): domain Eukaryota; kingdom Metazoa; phylum Chordata; class Actinopteri; order Anguilliformes; family Anguillidae; genus Anguilla; species Anguilla pacifica. The sequence goes on from CM077297.1 coordinate 42,876,381, forward strand.
GGATAATGGTGGAGATACGCAAGAAGCCAGGTTTGTTGTGGAGAAAGGGAACGAGGAGAGCACTACGGAGGTGGATAATGGCGGAGATACGCAAGAAGCCAGGTTTGTTGTGGAGAAAGGGAACGAGGAGAGCACTACGGAGGTGGATAATGGCGGAGATACGCAAGAAGCCAGGTTTGTTGTGGAGAAAGGGAACGAGGAGAGCACTACGGAGGTGGATAATGGTGGAGATACGCAAGAAGCCAGGTTTGTTGTGGAGAAAGGGAAGGAGGAGAGCGCTACGGAGGTGGATAATGGCGGAGATACGCAAGAAGCCAGGTTTGTTGTGGAGAAAGGGAACGAGGAGAGCACCTCGGAGGTGGATAATGGCGGAGATACGCAAGAAGCCAGGTTTGTTGTGGAGAAAGGGAACGAGGAGAGCACTACGGAGGTGGATAATGGGGGAGATACGCAAGAAGCCAGGTTTGTTGTGGAGAAAGGGAACAAGGAGGGCGCTACGGAGGTGGATAATGGCGGAGATACGCAAGAAGCCAGGTTTGTTGTGGAGGAAGGGAACGAGGAGAGCACTACGGAGGTGGATAATGGCGGAGATACGCAAGAAGCCAGGTTTGTTGTGGAGGAAGGGAACGAGGAGAGCACTACGGAGGTGGATAATGGCGGAGATACGCAAGAAGCCAGGTTAGTTGTGGAGAAAGGGAAGGAGGAGGGCGCTACGGAGGTGGATAATGGCGGAGATACGCAAGAAGCCAGGTTTGTTGTGGAGAAAGGGAACGAGGAGGGCGCTACGGAGGTGGATAATGGCGGAGATACGCAAGAAGCCAGGTTTGTTGTGGAGAAAGGGAAGGAGGAGAGCGCTACGGAGGTGGATAATGGCGGAGATACGCAAGAAGCCAGGTTTGTTGTGGAGAAAGGGAACAAGGAGGGCGCTACGGAGGTGGATAATGGTGGAGCCGAACAGACGGACTGGGCCAGCCGGGGGTGGGGAAGGAGCCGAGGGAAGGGGACGCTCCGGGAGCGGGGTTAGCGTCTCGTTCGGGAGAAAGGGAGACCAAGAAATTCGGTGAAGAGAAGCGCGAAACGTGAGGTAAACACCACATTAAGGAAAAAGAGTAGTTTGAGTACGGATATTTGGGTTTCGGAGGGGGTGAAGCAGATAGAACCGGTGATTGAGAAGGCAGAACCGGGGAGTGTAATTTCAGCGGCCCCCGGGGGGCAGGGCTTAGGTGGGGGAGGCGGAGTCGGGCGGAGTAGAGTTGGAGGAACAGGCGGAAGAGAGGGCAACGGACGAAGATGACGGCGGGCATCTCGGATTCTTCCTGATTTACATACCCTGTCACCTTAAAAGAGGTTCACGCTCAGGAAATGGGTGACAGTTGTACGAAAGACAATGTCACGAGAAAAATCGGTTGGTCCAGCAAAACGCACTTTTTTCTTATGTTCTTCTCACAGGTTTCTGGTGTTTTGCTTTCCTTTTTTTATCATGGTGGAGTTACTACAGATGGGCTCGCTTAATGTTAATAGCGCCAGAGAAAATTTGAAAAGGGGTCTGCTGTCAGAGCTGGTGCAGCGAAAGAAAATCGATATTTTATCCCTTCAAGAAACTCATTCCGGTAAAAGCAATGAAGTTGATTGGGGATCTGGGGGAAAGGAGTACATGTCCTGAGCCATGGTACAAATCTTAGTGCTGGGGTAGCAGTGCTATTCTCCCCTCGCCTTGTTGTAAGCATCAGTGCAACAAAAGAAGGGTGCATGGGTAAAGACCCAATTCTTTAAAATTCTAAAGATCGGTAAAATGAGTGGCGGGGGAAAACCGGTGGATTTTGAACGCGTTTAATCCAAATAAGAAAGTTTTTACCGTTTTTAAAAGTGTCCTAATTTCCGTTTCCGCAGCATCTTTATAAATTAAGGCTATAGGAAGTAATCCTCCACCCCGCATTTGCAGTGGTGGAGGTAAACAGCTTTAAAAGCTAAGAGCTGGGCGCTTCGGTCAGTACTGGGCCAGGCTAAAATACATTGGTGACGGAGATGCCCCTACAAGAGAGTTTGTCAGGGAAAACTTCCTTTTTGACTCTTATTGGTTAGATCCAAGCGATATATAGTCATTCATTGCCTTACCAAATTCGGCGTGAATTCAAAATATGTTTTTACCAGCCAAGTCAAAGACTGCAACAAAGACAGTTAAGTGCTGGCAGTGTGGCAACCCGGGTCACAAAGCTAAGCAATGTATGAACAATGCAGTTTGCAGTCTATGTGGTGGATCAGGACACTCTTCTTTTAAATGTCCAAATGCTTACAGCAACAGTGCAAGATGCAACCCCCAAAACCAGACAGGGGAAGGAGCAGCGGAGGGCGGAATACTGGCGGTGGATGTAATGGAGGCAAATAACAGAGAGGCAACAACTGCTATGAGATGCTGCTGGAGAGCATGGGGGCAGGAGAATGTCTTCATGCTCCTACCAAAAAAGGGGACTTGTGTTCATTGAAGAACTAGCGGTCGATGGCCCTTCTTTGTATGAATTATAAGATCCTGACCAAAGGCCCTTGCCAAACGGCTGAGGACCCACTTGGTGTTGCTGGTATATATGGAGACCAATTGTATTCTGTTCCAGACTGCTCCGTGATGGACAATTTGTTCTTAATATGACATTATTTATTTTGCATGAGGTGGTCAGATGGATTATGGGCTGATCTCCTCAGATCAGGAGAAGGCCTTTGATCAGGTGGATCACAACTACTTGTATAGCATGTTAAAGGTTTTGGGTTTGGGGAATCGTTTATATCTTTAGTGAGGCTGCTATATAAGGGTGCATTATGCTTGGTTAAAGTGGGAGGAGGGTTGATTAAACCAGTATGGCTGGAGAGGGGGATACGACAGGGTTGCCCATCGTCTGGTCAAATATATACCTTAGTGGTAGAACCATTTTTGGCAATGATACGGCGAGGTTAAGGGGGGTGGAAGTCCCAGGGACCAGTGCGTCTAAGGCAGTAAGGCTTTCGACATATGTTATGCGCTCCTAGTTATTTCTTTAATAAAACTGAATTTTGTTGTAATTTCCTGTCACGTGTACTTTGCTTTTTTGTTACAGGCTGCAGCCTTATTTGGCTGGCTTCTCCCGGGTGGACGCACAGGCGATGCGTGTGCACAGCTCGGTTGCGGGTGCAAGCCTCACACGCACTATACAAGATGGCGATTTGAGACAGCCGTGCTCTCTCTCTGAAACCTGCAGGCAATTTTTGTTCTGTTTATCGAAATAATTGCGGTTTATTTAAAAGCGGTTAACACTGCTGGTTGGCATTGTGGCAAATGGGTGTTTTCTTTATTTACTTCACCTTTTTAGTTTCAGTCAGGCAGGGTAGGTCAGCAGCTGGCCAGAACACTGACCTCCCCCTTTCTCCCCTTTTGTTTCGGCTCTCTCTCTCTGTCCCGTCCTCGCTGTGAGTGAGGTCAGAAGAATTACTTTGACAGCTCAGACCGGTTCTGGTCTGAGAGAGAAAGGTCTGTCCTTCTGACCCTGCCCTGTTTGTGTGTTGTGTACAATGTCATAACAAATTGACCTATTTTTGTGCAAAAGGACGCTGTGGTGTTTTAAACGTGTTCGGCCTTGGTGCTGGCAGCCGGTTATTGCAACTCGTAACGACGCACACGGATGATGTAACTGTTGGTGAGGGACAGGGAGGATGTACATGTGTTGGGGGATAGCATCAGGATTTATGAGGGCGCCTCCTCAGCAAAGGTTAACTGGGGGAAAAGCGAGGCCTTGGCATGTGGGTCCAGGAGGGAGGGACCCCTAACTCAGCTTACAGTGGGGCCAGACAGGGGTTAAAGTACTGGAAGTTCATCTGGGAACAGGAGCCTTTATGGCTAGGAATTGGGAGGGAGACACAGAAAAGATGGTGGGAAGACTTCAGTCGTGGAAGTGGCTGCTGTCGCGGGTGTCTTACAGGGGCAGAGTGCTGATTATTAATAACCTGGTGGCATCCTCCCTGTGGAATCGACTGATGTTACTGAACCCCCCTGGCGGACTGCTGGTGGAGATCCAGCGAAAGCTGGTGGACTTTTTTTTGTCAGGCCATCACTGGCTGTGGGCACCAATCCTGGGCAAGGGCTGATTGAGCTGGAGAGCAGGGTGGCAGTCTTTAGGCTGCAAATGGCTCAGAGGCTCCTCTATCAGCAGGAGACATGCTGGAGGGAGCAGGCATGTGCACTGCTGAGAAGTGCAGGTAGCATAGGGGCTGGATCCACAGCTGTTTTTAATTATACCGGACGGCTTGAGCAGAGTTCTGTGGGGCAGTACTGAAGGCATAGCAACTGCTGAGGCGCTCTCGTGAGTATGGTCTTGAGAGTGGGTGTGGGAGGATCCTATTCTACTCAACCCCGTGATTGAGTCGGAGCCATTGGGGTCAGTCGCTGTACCGTGGCTGTTAAGCTGGCTCACTTGTATCAACCCCCTAGCTCACCTGCATCAACCCCCTGGCTCACCTGCATCAACCCCCTGGCTCACCTGCGTCAACCAGGGGGGTGCAGTTTAGTTACAGCCCAGAGACTGGCGGATTGCACATGGGTGCACTCCATCAGGGTCCTGGAGAGGATTCTGAGGGATCTTCTGTTGGTTTTACTGTTGCTATGTCCTGTGGTCTTTTATTATACTTATTGCGTCTTAAATGTTTTTGTAATCTCGGCTACGTTGAAAATGAGGGCCTGGCCCTCAATTGTGCCTCCGAGAATCAAATAAAGGTTATGATGATGATGATGGTGTACGGCAGGCTGTGCCCGTGCTGGAGATGGGGAACGACTAAGCAGGCACCGGAAGGGGAGCCTCCTAATTTCCACACAGTTACCATGACAGCAGCAGCAGAGGAGTGGCATCTTTCATCCTTCATTTTGCCAGGTTTAGGGGAGTTTCAGGTGGTGAAGGGGAAAGACGTTTATGGCTCTAGATGATAAGAGGGATCATCAGTGGCAGGAGGAGCTAAGTGACCAGACGATGGCAGGACACCGGCGGAGGGTGCTATACAAGGGTGCCTCATCCCTAAAGCTTGATTTATACTTTGTTTCACGACCCTTGCAACAAGAGTCCTGTCACAAAGGAAAGTGTCGCACGACGTTTTGCATTTATACTTCTGCGAAGGTCTCTAATGAGCGTTCTATTGTCTCTATGGTGACAATACGCCAAACTGGAAAAAGGTCGAAAATACATCATTTTTGTCATGCGACACTTGTCGCAAAGGTTGTGCAACGAAGCAAAAATTTATACTACATGGAGCTGTGGCCACTATGGTGTGGTTGGCTCATGCTGATACTGGGGGGGAGGGGGGGGGGGGATAGGATGCCCATTTTGTGCACAGCAGGAAACAATGTCATACCTGTCTGTGTCACGTGTAAGGTTGACTCAAATATTTTGTTTACTGAGAATAGTGTGTTTGCAGCTGGGGGTGGGTTTGTGGTGTACTGAGAGGGCTGTTTATGTGGTAAATGAACAGGAGATGGAGATATGTTTAGATTAACTGTGGTGGTTGGGCATTGTACTGGTTTATTTTTGTGCCCTGTTAAAGAACTGGAGACCTGTGGGACTTCTGTGCACAGACTACAAACTGCTTTCCACGGCACTTTCAAATAGACTGAAAGACTATCTGGAGCTCATAATACATATCGACCAAACATACTGTGTGCCTGACAGAACTATTATGGACAATTTGTTCTTAATTAGAGCTGTTTTAGATGTGAGCAAATTGTATAATGTGGATATAGGCGTTTTAGTGATTGATCAGGAAAAGGCTTTTGATAGGGTGGACCATGGTTTTTTATTTTCCACTTTAAGAACCTTTGGCTTTGGGGAAAGGTTGATTGCGTGGGTTGGTTTACTGTGTAGTGAAGCAACCCGCATGGTTAAGGTGGGAGTTTGGGTTAAGTCGACCCATTGCTGTTAGTAGGGGGATTAGACAAGGGTGCCCCATTTCAGGGCAACCATATAGCATTGCCACAGAGCCATTTCTGTGTAGGCTCAGAAACAGTCTTACTGGGCTCTCTCTCCCAGGGCTTTCACAGAGTCCTCCCATCGTTGTCTCAGCTTACGATCTCTCTCTCTCTCTCTGCTGAGATTTGGCACCTCTGGATTTTCTGAGCTCTGCCCTCGTTTGCTGCAAAGTTTCTCCCAGCTGGCGGAATGTGAAACGCCGCGGGGTTTCAGAATCAGCAACTGCGTTAAGGTGATTGCGTCCAACCGGCAAGCGTGGTTAGGTGTGGGGGGGGAGGGGGTGTGGGGCAAGGGGCTGATTTTAATACAGCCGACATGCCTGAGACAGAAATTCTCTGAGTCTCTGATAGTACAGTGAAGGTTTGGAAGAGAGGAGGCTAAAGGAGGTGTGGTTTAGTTAACCCCCCCCCCCCCCCCCCCCATCACCTCTACTTCAGCATGTGTTGCTATGGTCACCCGGCAGATGTGCTCATTTAGACCCCCCCCCCCCCCCACGGGCCTCTGCAGGAATCTCAGGAATTTGTCCATTAGCATTCCATCGGCATGCTGGTCTTCCCGACAGTAATTTCATATCCTCCTGAGACAGGGAAATTGTTTTTTGTCACCTGTAAGGGACATGAGTCTTGGCTTCTTCTCAAGGACCACATATTCTGCTATGCTGAACCTACACTGCAAGGGACATTAGATACAAATAAAATGAATAATATTCATGGAAATCACTGCAACATGTTTTTGACATGCAAAATATTGTATTATGTAAAAAACAAAACAAAACAAAAAAATAACGTTTTGCCTCCCAGATCTTAGGAGGATGTTTCATTAGGCACATAACACTGATTGTCGGTGGAGTCTTATCTTTGAGTGACAAAAGTCAGTAGGAAAGCAATGTTGTTCCGTCGAACCAGCTGGTGTCTGACAGCTCAATAGACAATCGATGCTTAAGGTAGAACAATGCAGCTGTGTTCAATAAATACCAGCGATAACAGACGCTAGCCCGGCCAGATTACATAAAAGTTTTTTGTTTCCAGCCACAGATCGATAGCCAGAGTACGTGTGCCGAAATGTGCCAATATCGAACGGGCTGATTTCGGAAATGAATCTGCTCCTCCTCCCAAACCAAACTCGTGCAAAAGCCGTGATTTTGCACATTTGAAAACCAGGACGTTCCTCTTGTGGTGTGCGCACGCTTGTTCTCTCTCACTTCCTGTTGTGGTGGACTTTCTGTCTGTGGTGGAAAGAGTGAGGAGTTTGAAAAAGTGTGTTACAGGCTAATATCGTGCTTTCAAGTGCGTATTGACACTATTTTGGGCTTTTGTTTAAACAAAACCCCCATATTACAAGTAAGCATCATACACTACTTTCTCCGGATTACTCGCCAAAGTAAATTGTAAATCGAAAGGAGCGAACAACTAAAGAAAATAGGGTGAGAGCGCATCATGGCTTCCATTCCCTGCACAGTTTGTTGCTTGTTTAGCCTTAGCTCTGCTGCCAATTTTACTAGTAATGGTACTTGTTCTAAGTGTCAGCTTAATTTAGAATTGGCACAGAAAATAGCTGAGTTAGAGACCCGTATCCGGACATTATATCAGATTCAGGAGAGTGAGACTTTCTTAGACTCCCTTTTACCCGAGCCGGATGCTAGTCTAGATGAGTGTTTCTCCGCCGCCAGTGTCCTCGCTGCAGGACGATTTTATCACGGTACCAAAGAAACATAGTTGCCGGCCCAGGGCCGCCGAGCACCACCCAACTCGCGTTTCCAACCGATATTCCCCACTCAGTAACACACCTATGCTCAGTCTTATAATCAGTTATAGTCTGGAGACAGGGTGGGAGAAGCCTGTAGTCATAGAGCTTTGTGGGTGTCAATCCTTCCCTTACTGTCACCTGTCAATCAGCTGTGACCCGGCTTTACATGGGCTGGCTCTTGATAGGCGGGTATGGTTGTCCTCCCCTCATGACTGCATGGGCTCTCCATCCCTGTCCTAGTAGCTATGCAGCCGTATATTACTCCCCCCCAATACATACTACTGCCACTTTACCCACTGTCTGCTATATTGCAAATTCCCTAATTGCCGTTTCTACCCTCTTCCCCACGCTGCTGGCGGGGCTCTTGCCCCAGACTTCGAGAGTGCTTCGAGAGTCGTCTGGTCTCCCCCACCTCTGTGGTCCAGCCCCTCTTTCAACATTGCCTCCACCCTGCCCACACCTGTCGCCACCTGCTGCTCCCCATCACCGCCACCCATCATCTGAGCCACATCATAAACCCTATAAAACTGACTGACATGTTGGTCACCGGTCGGCACCCTGAGCCGACCAGAGGAGGATGGGTTTCCCCCTTGAGCCTGGTTCCTTCCAAGGTTTCTTCCCATCTACCACAGGGAATTTTTCCTTGCCACTGTTGCCTTAGGCTTGCTTCTTTGGGGGGTTAGGCCAGGGTTGTCTAAAGCGTATTGTGACAACTGTGGTAAAATACGCTATACAAATAAAATTTGATTGATTGATTGAGTGATTGAAACCTGACTGATCATACCATTACCTCTTCTGGAGTGTAAAAGAATGAAAAAAGTATATTTCTTACAAAGGATTTGCTGGTCCCTTCCATTGCCAACAATAGCAGTGAAATTATCTGATATGCATTCTGTTCACAGGAAAAGAGAAAGTAAAAACAGGGGAGTTCATATTTTACCCCTCTGGTGTGCACTCAGACAGTGCCACACCTGAGCTAACGCTAGTGCCGTCTCTCTAACCGCAGAATCACTCAAACTACCGGCCGGTTGCACCTGGCCCACAGGTGGCGTAGCGGCTCACCTTCGAGGCCTCCTTATTCAGGCTAATATAAATGCGAATGATGCTCTCTTAAGACGAATCAGGGGCCCTCTACGAAGGGAGATGTGTCCCTCGGGCGCGGAGACGGAACGGGACGCGTTCGGAGAGCAGCGCGGGATTAATAAAAGATGGCGGGCGCCGAACGATCAAGGCTGGCCGCTGTCTGATCTCGCCGTAGGTTGTGGAGGCGGGGATTTGAGGGGCGGTGAGGGAGGGGGGGGTGGGGGGTGTGGTGGTGGTGCACCGAGGTTCTTCCCTGTCTTCTTGCATCTCCTCACGCTGCTGGTCAAACTCTCCTGCGCGTGGCACTGCTGATGAATTACGCTTCAATAATTCATCCGCCATCTACGCTGCTCGCGGTTCTGTTGGTTTCCGTGGGAACCCGGACCTGCTCTGATTTTTATATTTTCCGTGGCAGGGGGAGATATTTTTAATGTCTCGTCCAAAGTTCTGTTCTGAATCATTGCGTGAATGTCCCTGTTGAAAGTGACTACTTGACAAATTTGTGCGTGATGAGCATGGCTTTATGTTCTTAGGACCAGACAAATTAATCTTTCTCCAGTTGATGAATTGCGTTCTCTGAATTTTACATCTCTCTTAATCAGGTATTTGAATCATTTGTGGTGTAATAGCTGATTGTGTAGAACATTATAAGTGACAATATTTTACATATTTGCTACAGCTGCACTTTCTTTGTAATAACATTCATATTTACTCTGTCAAACTAAATTATGCTTACTACACACACACACATTTTTATATATGTGTGTACATCTGTGAGTGGGTATGTGTGTGTGTGTGTGTGTGTGTGTGTGTCACTGATTTTATATTTTAAACTATCGGCATTGCTATTTCTATCATCATTGATTGGCACAGAACATGACCCTGGGTGTCTGGCTTTTGCCATTTCATATGAAATTACACAATTGCGTGGTGTTCAAATGTACTCCAACATTGTTCCTCCAGGGACTTGAACCTGAAACCTCCTGGTTTTAAGCCAAACAGTCTAAGAGTCATTCCACACTGCTGCAGGGACTGCCAATCGGAAGGCTACACTGCTGTAATTCTCTTCCCTCCCTCAGAAGGAGCAATGGGTTGAGCAGAGTTATTTTCCCTAATTATTATAATATTATTTAAATATTATTTGCTTCAGCCAATGAGCTCTCGCAGATGGACAATGACCATGCACTCTCTGCTTATTTCGAGTTATATCACGGACTCATTTTTGAAAGTTGTGCTCTGTAAAAAAAGAATAGCATTTGCTCCGATTTTTCTTTCATATTTTTTTTTGATCAGTGTCCCTGAACTGAAGAGAGCCCTGGGAGTGCTGCCGTTGCCTGGTTACGCAACGCATGAGCCGTCCTTTCTTGCAGCAGTGAGAGATTTGGCTTTAATCCTAATTAATGACCACTGCGGGCTCTCTGGGCTGGCTCAGTCCAAAAAAAAAAAAAAAACGAATAACAAAAAAACAAAACAAAAAACAGCTGATCCTGAAATGTTTGAAGTGTTGCTGTCCTTCCAGCTCAGAGATCATTTGACAGATGTTTACTTCATGTTATTATTTCCTATGGATGCGCCACTCATCTCCAGTCATTTGACAGATGTTTACATCACATTATTACGGCCTATGGATGCATCACCATCTCTGACCATTTGATAGATGTTAACATCATATTAACACTGCTATGGATGCGTCACAATCTCCAAGCATTTGATATATGTTTATATCACATTGTTACAGCTATGGATGCATCACTCATCTCCAATAATTTGATAGATGTTTACATCACATTATTACTGCCTATGGATGCATCACCATCTCTGACCATTTGATAGATGTTAACATCACATTGTTATGGCTATGGATGAATCACCCATCTCCAGTCATTCCATAGGTGTTAACATCACATTGTTATGGCTATGGATACATCACCCATCTCCAAATATCTTCAACAAAAAAAAGTCAGGAATAAACCGCTTGGTTTATTCCTTTTGAATGGGGAAGTGCTGGCTCTGAAATATCATTTCATACAATGATCAGATCACAATTATTGCACCTTTTGCGCATGCAGTAAAAAGTGCTAACTGTCCACTTTAGTTTAACAGAGTTGATGAGCCCAAAAAAGAATGAATGCACTCTTTCAGAGCAAAATGTGCTTTATCAGAGCTGATGTTGCGTGGAACCTTTTACTGCGCAATGGGCTTTAAAAGGCAATGCAAAGATAAGAACCGAGGACTGTTGTGTGCTGTAATTGGAAGCTTGAGTAGTGCCTTTAAAATACAGCCAGCTGAGTCGGTTGGCTGAAAAATGCCGTTGGCTGGTCATTTTGCAGCATTATAATTACCATTTCTTTCTTTTTTAAATTTTTTATTTATTACAACAAACAGGTATATATAATTACCATTCTAGTTGTTTTACATTTGGACAATGGAGTTTCTGAGAAAGTGAATTGCATAACTGCGTGCACAGAATTTAAGTTAACAAGTTTATTTTGTCATCAAGCAACGCATTAATTAATGGATCACATACTTTAGCACATAATGCCCAAACAAATTAATAAAGTATCAATAATCTTTTTAAACCCTCATGGCACTTATTGGAACCACATATTGAAAAGCACAAAGCTTAATATGTTAGATCAAACATTACGGTTCATTCCATTTTCCTGTCGGAAAATTGCTTAATTTATTGAACAGATTTAGACACATTTTTCAATATGTAACAGAGCGAGAGAGAGAGACAAATAGAGTGAGACAGAGAGAGTCAGGGAGAAAAATAAAAATGGAAAGAGAGACACACATACTCATATACATTATATATTCAAACACACACACACACATATATATATATATATATACACACACACACACACACATAGAGAGAGGGAGATAAAGAGAGAGAGATGGACACCCTCCCTATGATGCTCCCTCACAGGCATCCTGTCTCATTTCTCCCCCTCTCTCACAGCTGTGTGTGATCCTGCCGCTCGGTGGTTTGCTGTGTCAGGCTGTGTTTGGGGCTCGACAGTTTACTGTGTGAGGCTGTGTTTGTGACTCGGTGGTTTGCTGTGTAAGACTGTGTTTGGGGCTCGGTTGTTTGCTGTGTAAGGCTGTGGTTGTGACTGGGTAGTTTGCTGTGTAAGGCTGTGTTTGGGGCTCAGTGGTTTGCAGTGTCAGGCTGTGTTTGGGGCTCAGTGGTTTGCTGTGTAAGGCTGTGTTTGTGACTTGGTGGTTTGCTGTGTAAGGCTGTGTTTGTGACTTGGTGGTTTGCTGTGTAAGGCTGTGTTTGTGACTCGGTGGTTTGCTGTGTCAGGCTGTGTTTGTGACTCGGTGGTTTGCTGTGTCAGGCTGTGTTTGGGGCTCAGTGGTTTGCTGTGTAAGGCTGTGTTTGTGACTTGGTGGTTTGCTGTGTAAGGCTGTGTTTGTGACTTGGTGGTTTGCTGTGCAAGGCTGTGTTTGTTTCTTGGTGGTTTGCTGTGTAAGACTGTGGGGCTCGGTGGTTTGCTGTGTAAGGCTATGTTTGTGACTGGGTAGTTTGCTGTGTAAGGCTGTGTTTGGGGCATTGCAGTTTGCTGTGTAAGGCTGTGTTTGGGGCTTGACAGTTTACTGTGTGAGGCTGAGCACCTGTCGGTTTGGCACACCAAATTTCACCAGTGTTTTCTTGAAAAGTCAAGGCATACACAAACATAGCCCGGATTCAATCTACATTTGTCCTTTATTTGGTTCGAAAATACCTTTGTGTGTTCAATTCAGTCAATTTACAGACAAATATTGAGTCAAACCTAGCCCGTAGCTCTCAGGTACATCTGGATTTACCCACCACAAAAAAATAATAATAAATAAATAAAAAATACAGGATCACACCAGAGTAATGAATGATCGCTTTGTTTCACCGAGCACTTTCTGCAAGTTCCCTTATCGCCCTGAAACATTCCTCATAACATCATTTGATAATATCAGATCACCACTTCCTTCACCACGTGGTTTTCCTATCTTGACAATTCGAAACCACTTTCATTAAACGTATTTTCATGTCGAGTTAAATTACGTCAAATCTGTATCCTCCTGACCACAGTATTAGGACAGAAACATCAAGTGTGATATAGGGTGCGGTTAATGACCATAAATCAAACAAACATATGGAAGGTTGCCAGAAGCAATGCACAAAAAAAACATAATTAGGGTAATCAAGAACTAAATACGAATATAACCTTGTTGCATTGTTACATGTATCTTCAGGGTATAATAAATTGATAATACTGCTAAACTGGGCCTTTTGTTTATTTCACAGAGCTTCATTGAAAGTTCGTGAAAGTGATCATTTATGCTCTGGCTTGGACTGATGTATATACATTTATTAAAAATACAAAGACTGCGCATGGCCTGATATACAGTGGGTCTCTCCAGCATGTAATTATTGTATTTTCATAATCTTTAATTGGTTTCCGTCTTTGTTTTTTTCTCCACCTTACACCCACATTACACCCACTTGCCAACTAACTCACTCGAATCTTCTGTTCTCATGGAACCAAATTGTACACACATTCCAACCATCATCTCCCACAAGAACGTACACACTCAGAAAGTAGATGCACAAGTGCAATGGAACACAAACTACTGTTGTTAACAAGAGCCGTTTCCACTCATCTTTCAGGTCCTCCGACGATAACCTTGAGAAGATTACCGGTTTTTTAAAAAACATAGGCCGTTAGTGGTAATGCTCAAGTACTGGAAGTTTAAAAGCAAAATTTTAGTATGCCTGCTTTTACTATCATTCTATTTGATTTTCATTATAAATGAATGGATTTAAAATTATGGATCGTGCACAATAAATGACACACTAAATATGTCAAATATCAAGAAAGGTTCAAAATAATTGTCATGCAGTATGCTCTCGAACAGGATTCTTTGCTTTGCTCAGTTATGAAAACCTGACTTGTGTTAAACTCATACTGAAAAAAATATGGAGAAAATTGTAAAGAAAACGGAGGTCAGACAAATAAAGGAAAGGAATAGCATGTAAGTCTCTGGCCTTTTACTGATGGAAGAATGTAACGGGGTTTGTTTTCATAAGAAACTATGTCGCCATCTTGCACGTCTCTGGTTTGCTGCCATCAGAATTGCACCTGGCCTCGTTGAGAAGTGTGTTGTGCTGAGGTGGAGGAGTACGCACTCCGGTCGACAAAATCTTGGAGGTGTGCTCTCAGGTTCATTTTAGGTGAAGGAATGGACTCAGCTGACAGGTGTGCGGCAGGTGGCAGCGTGATGTGTGAAAGGTGCAACGACAGGGAAATGGCCCCAGTAGTACGGTCCAGTCAGTCAGCCATTCAGAAACATCTTCATCCTGATTGTGCTGCGACCCAAAATGGCCGCAGTTCCACTTCTCGACCGGTCCAAACCGGTCCACTAGCACGGCCCAGACGTGGATGTTATTTCTCCCTGCGTCCGTGGCATTGCCTTTCGACCGGCGAACCAGCCTCAGCAGAACGTTGGCTCATTGCTGCGGAAGGCTGTGAGCTCGAGGGACCATCTTTAAGTTATCACATGCGCGTGCGTCTGTTCGTTCGTCAGTGGTCAAAGGTGTTTTCCCTGCAGTAAGATAAGGGGCTTTTGCTAAAGAGCTGATTCAGCGGGAACAAGAAAAATATGTATGTGGCTGGATCAAAGTAGAATCTATAAGTGTGTGTGTGTGTGTGTGTGTATATGAGAGTTGAAATCCTGCTTTGTTTCAGAGAAAGCACCATATTGATGTATTGTGAAATCTCCCCATTCTACTTGCAGTAAAGAGTGCCTTATCTCAGTGGTCCTTTGAAACTCAGAGTGGATTCATTCTTTCACAACATTACTTAACACAATGCTGTGCCAGCCTTTGGTAGTTTTATGTTACTTTGCTTTCTTTACACAAAACTGCCCTGCATAAAGATTGAAGACCATTACTGGGAAGAGAAATAAAAACTGACTTCCCATACAGGGTTCCGAACACAGTATTGAACTGAGATTTTGTGGAAAAACATGAGACAAACCGAGAACTTTATAAAAATCTGATCTAAATGCAAAGCGTCTGTCCCCTCCATCATAGCCATTGAAAGCTTTGCTGGCTTTTTAAGCTGCCAGTGGCCTCAGCATGGTTTCCCCACACAGCCTCACCCCGTAAATGCTGCTTTCGCTTTGAGCGACGGTTTGATCCAGGCCGGGTACAGGTGGTGCGACACCTATATCGTACGGGAAGAACGCACGCTTGCATTAGCATGTGCAGACTGTCACGCTGACAAGAAACTTAAATTGAGGCTGTGCACACTTGTCATCTTGAGTGATGTGTGCTTTTTATTGGAAAAACCAACATTCTGAAAAACACTGAAAAAAACACAGGGGTGCCAAAACTTTGTAAGGATATATCTAACCCATTTGCTCGACTGTGCTAAAAGGGAAATTCAGCGTTTATGAAAATAAATAAAAACATTGCCTGATCTATGCCTTTGCACAGTGTTATCCCTGAGTAGTTTTGAAAGCTCGTTAGTATTCGCAGTTGGGTCCTTTTTGAAATTATGTACCCAAGAGACCTAACAGAAACATATTTTTAATTTCATTTAAAAAAAAGAAAATGAAGTCAACCACTGTAATTACACACGCGTGTGCATGCACACACACACTCACAAACACACACATACAGACAGAGAAGAATTACACAGAGTATCCATTATCATAAAAAGAAAATCAGTATTACACCACTAATGTTGCGCACGGTGACAGAACTGTGCAGAAGTATTCACAAAACCTATGCCTATACCAGATTACACTGCGCTCCGTAGAATCCTCAGGCTTTTAATACCAGACACTTTCTTCTTTTTGTGAGGAGGATTTATGTCCGCGAGACTGTAAAAAAAGAGGTTAGGGAGTACCAGGAAGACTGTTGGAAAAGAATAGGATGAAATCCCTTCAGAACCACATTTTGCCGGCTGCTTTTTATGTTGAAGTGCCACAGAGCGTTCCTCCTCCACCGTTTCAGTCGGGCTGGGATTTACATAGATTAGGATGGAATGTTGGGATTACCGATGTTCCGATCTCACCCGGGGGCACGGAACAGGACATGCAGCAATTAACTCACCGCTAGTGACATCACAGCTGTGTCTCACTCAGGCGTTTGTCGATTTTGAGCCTATGAACGTTGCCAAGGAAACGCTTATCGATATCGCTTCTTTTTAAATCAGAAGTAATTCATGTATTTGCAACGAACAAAGAACTACAGATCAATGTAAATCTAATCGGCTGTTGCGTTCTTGGCACACTGACCTTAATTATACCAGTTCTAATTAATCAGAGTCCATCAGCGCCAGAGAAATGCTAATTAGAACAGAAATGCAAATTATGTATGAAATCTTTTATGCAATATTAAACGGTGCCTTATCGCGGTCTCTTGAGCTTTGGCTTAAACTGCTCCACCATCTGTGAGACTGGAGAATCTTCTTTTCCAAACCCTTATATATGACACCCCTCATCTTCTCTGGGGAAAAAGAAGAAGAGAAAAACTTGTCATCTGAATGTATTCGGCTGCTCTGAGGTGCAGGGACATGGGGTGGGGCGTGCCTCTGTGAGGGGGACTGCTTAAAAATATCTCCGCTGAGCTCCGCAGTCAGGGGCCGATGTCGGTGCTCCCCAGGTGACCTCCGTGTCACGAGATCGAGAGAACAAGCCATTCCGTCTTCTGGCCTCGCAGATGGTCTCCAAACTTGTAGCTTTTAGTTTCTGTCAAACTGCAACGCACTTTGTATTGATCACACAGATGACGTTTTGTAACATTATCCGTGTGATAGCCGAAGTTAGGCAGTTTACCCATCACACGGACAGTGTTACAAAACATTTCCGTCTTCCAAGAACTAGGAGCCAGTAACGCTATGGACCAGAGGGTACTTCTCCACCTCAGCACGGCACGCTTCTCAACGAGGCCAGGTGCAATTCTGATGGCAGCAAACCAGAGACGTTCAAGATGGCGACAGTTTCTTATGAAAACAGACCCCTTGTTACATAACATAAATGACGCTATCAATAGCAGCTACCTAGATACTTCTGTGGCTAAATTTATTGGAGGTACAATTTGCTGGTAAGCAGAAAGTCCAGGTAATTAGTCTCAAAATTTAGGCTGCATTCAAGCCAGGCTTGTTTAGTCCATTTGAGTCGAACCCTGGTTTGAATCGTTTTGGGTGTTGTGAGCGCTTTCACTGAACCCTGGTGTGGACAACCGCTCTCTGGTCTGCATGGAAAAGGTTGTCTCAGGCCGCTACCAACTGAACATTGTAGTGGTTCATCACAGGAAGCTTGCCACTTATGCTGCATCTTATTGGTTAAAAACCTCTTCACATCTCCTTTAGGATTGGGGGAAACATTGCATGGTGCTGGATTTCTCTCACAGAAGCTCTTTCCATGACTGCTATTGAGCAAGAACATTCTCCGATATCTTTCCGGAAAAAAAAAAGTTTGTCGCTTTAAATATGCATTCATATGATCTGACATGTTCGATAAAAATGGCATAATCACTGTGCATAATTTTCTATGAATAATTGTCACCTTTTAACTTCGTCTTTCCTGTCAGTTCCTTTTAAATGCAGATTTAACTGATTACAATACAATGGGGCCCAAGTTACTTTAGAAATGCTTTACACCCAAATAATGCTGTTCCAGGAACCTGACCTCAATAAACATTAGCCATCAAGATTGACAAGCAAACTCGTAATATTTTAATATTAAGACACTTCAGGTGATGTCCAACGGTACTGTAAAAGCATGCTTGCATAAAAAGGTGTGAACACATTTGTGAATCATGAGTCAAAGATTGAACACGTAGCAAGGTAGCCGCAATCTGTCAGCACTGGTGCCTGCCTGTTTTTTTTATTTATTTATTATTTTTTTAACGACCATATAGTGCAAAAGATCAATTGTGAAACAGAAATTTTCCTGACTAAGCTTATATTTGAACTTGTAAGTTTTATTGGCAGTGCTTCTAATGTTCTGATCAATTTTGTTCCTAATATAAAGTTTACTTCAGCAGTTTGACTTGCATAGAGATGATAAAAACGCAATCCTCGAGAAAGATAAATGCATGCGAGCAATGAGATGTAAAATCATAAAAGGGAATTAGCTAGCTTTCTGGACTCTGAACCCAATAGTCTGTGACATTCCCCATGCTGAAATGGTTTGCTCCCAGAATTACATACATGAGTTGTTAATTTTCTCCTGAAATTGCAATTTGTTTAAAGTCTAACCAGAGCAAAATGTATTGAATTAAGAGATTAATTGGTTAAGAGGTTAATCTTGGTGGAATGTGGCCAAACTACACCAGCACAGGTGGAAAGCTGGTGAAGTCACAACAGAACCCGTTTAAAATGTTAAAAATAAAAGCCTGGTTTATACCCTGAATTAACACGTGTCCCATGTGTTTAGATTTAAAGCAGATCAAGCTAATCCTTATTAAAAACACAAATGTAAATGCACTCTATTTGGATACAGAGTAACTAGCAGACATGTAAAATCCTGTTCGCAGGTTTCTGCACCAGTGGCGGCCAAAGAAAAATCGTAAGAAAGATGTTTCAGTCGGATAGGAATGTTGAATCCCCTGCAAAGGCTTTGTTCACCTTGGAAATAAGACTACAACCTTTTAAACCAAATGCATCAGTTATTCTAAGATCTGAACAGTGCAATGTAGGGTATGCACCAGATACGAAAGGTACTACTTATACCCCTTTTCTAAATGCCTTCGGATGGTTTAAAAAAAAAAGCACAACACATAATCCTAAATAGTATGTTCTACACCCACATGCCAGTTTGGGTGAATTTGCTCTCCTGTGAGTCTCTGTTCTTTCAGAACACCTGTAGGTTTCTTACACGGTCACCTGGACCGGAACAAATCTGACTCCGAGTGCAGGTGGGGTTGTTGCATGGCAGAGCTGATCTCTGAAACTCAGACCAGTCTCTGCATAAAATCCCTGAAGCCGCAGGCTCTGGCACAGCAGGAACCCCCCCCCCCCCCAGCAGAAATCAGGATTATGTAGCCCTTCTCTCCCCGGCTGTAATCCCTTTAAAGCCTCTCCACTCTCAGGGCAGCAGGTCACAGCTGTAATCAACCCGCCTCATCCCTCGCCCCCCCGCGAGGCGCTAACGGCTCTGGGCTAATCAGCCACGGGGCTAAATTAGCGTGACGCTAACGGGGGCGCACCTGTGCAGGTGCCCTGGGAAACCGGGACGCTTCGGACGCGCGATCACGCAGCGCACCAGGAAGTTTAGGAGACGCACCTGGTGGAGAATCGCGGCAAACCGAATCGAGATTTGAAGAAAACGAGAAAGAAAAGCGTTCGTAAGATCCACACGACTGTCACATATGACACAGCCTGGTTAAAATGCTGCACCATTGTTTGAGCATCACTGCTGTGAATGTTTGTATTTTCATTTCACACTATTTTTGTTCATAATTTCAAATTTGTTCTCTTTTGTAAATTTATTAAGCAGAATTTCCGGTACACATGCATGCATGCATACACAGGCACACAGTGCCTGAAAAAAATTCAAACCCTTGATAAAAGTGATAAAATTAACAATACTGGGAAGAGAAATATTAAATAAGAAATTACTTTCCCCAAAAGGTGAAAAAAAACATTTTTAAATTAAAAAACCTCTTTAAAAACAAAATACAATTCTTAAAAAAAGATTTCAATAAAAATATGTTTAATATTTATTAATATTTTATTTCAGAGATGTGTCAAGTCACTCACCCACATTTTCAATTCTTTGTACCTAATAATAACTCCGCTGGGCTGCTTTCTGTCATGTTTCATTTGATTGGTGAACACAGTGACCGTTCCCAGTGGGCACAATAAATAGATGGAATCTTGACATCTGGGGGGGGGGTGGAATCTAGGTTGACAGATGCTTTGACGTAAACGGACTAGATCGGCTCAATTTAGCCCTGATTTAGCTCAGGCTTTACCCAGATGTAGGTTGGCGATGTCCTAGCCGGCTGGAAAACTTTCACATTTCAACCAAATATGACCGGGTTTTCACCAAACGTCAAGACAATATAGCTGTGTTTTCACCTAAAGTCTAGACAGCATATAGCCTTGTTTTCACCAAACGTCTAGACAGCATATAGCCAGGTTTTCACCAAACGTCTAGACAGCATATAGCCAGGTTTTCACCAAACGTCTAGACAGCATATAGCCAGGTTTTCACCTAAAGTCTAGACAGCATATAGCCAGGTTTTCACCAAACGTCTAGACAGCATATAGCCAGGTTTTCACAAACATCTAGACAGCATATAGCCATGTTTTCCCCAAACGTCTAGACAGCATATAGCCAGGTTTTCACCTAAAGTCTAGACAGCATATAGCCAGGTTTTCACCAAGCGTCTAGACAGCATATAGCCAGGTTTTCACCAAACGTCTAGACAGCATATAGCCAGGTTTTCACCTAAAGTCTAGACAGCATATAGCCAGGTTTTCACCAAACGTCTAGACAGCATATAGCCAGGTTTTCACCAAACGTCTAGACAGCATATAGCCAGGTTTTTACCAAACGTCTAGACAGCATATAGCCATGTTTTTACCAAACGTCTAGACAGCATATAGCCATGTTTTCACCAAACGTCTAGACAGCATATAGCCATGTTTTTACCAAACGTCTAGACAGCATATAACCATGTTTTCACCTAAAGTCTAGACAGCATATAGCCTTGTTTTCACCTAAAGTCTTGATAGTATATGCCATCTAGATGTCTGGTGAAAACCTGGCTACATTTGGGTGAAATGTGAAAGTTTGACGTCTAGATTCCCATTGTATTCAGGCTTGTGCTCATTTGGTACCCTTAGACCATTTCCCCATAAATAGATCCTTTGTCCTGGGGTTGATAACTGGCCTCTTCACTCCAAACCACGCCTTTACGATCGGGCACAACTCTGAAGTCTTTGGCCACTGCAAACCAGCAACAGTGTGGTCCGTTAACCTTCTCCTGGTTTGTTTTTGTGACATGCTTGGGAACATTGGCCCTCATTCATGAAAACATCACATTTGATCGTAAACTGTGCGTAAGGTCATTTCCAAGAACATTTCGGCATTCATATTTTTTCTGTATTTGTTTCCTTATGCTAATCACATGAAAAGTATTGCGCATAGAATTTACAGTCAGCATTCATCATCTCGTACACCTGGGATACGCACAAGAACAAAGGTCTGCACATGTGTCACAAATCCCATATTGGCCTTTTGTACTAACATTTTTAAGAACAAAAGTAAGAATAATTTAAGAAGAGTTTTGTGACTGAAGCCCGTTGTCTTGCTAAACGATCAATTTGCAACTGACAGCTTGCGTTGCAGGTTCTGCAATTGTAATTTATGTGTTGAACATTCTTATCACAAGCAGCAATATTCAATATTTTTCCATATAATCTACCTCTTTAGAGATGCCTTTTGGACTGATATCCTAGTCAACCTTTCTTCTTCCGATAAATGTATTCTATATTTATTCTTGAACTGTCACATTTTTCAGCAGCTGCGACACTTGGACCTGCAGTAGATCAATCAGAAGAGACAACAGGTGTCACAGCCAGTAATGAGTCATTTTTATTGTGTGAGCAGGTGGTATCCTTCCAGTTCTACAACTTGATTAGTTATAGGAATGGCCACTATTTACTCCCATTACCATCATGCTGTTTTACAGTAGACCTTCGCAAACTTTCGTTGCAAACTGTAGCACCAGGCTGGCTTTTATTTGAAAATGTGCCTAAACAGTTTACACTGTGACTTCGAACACTATAGCTCTGACAAGCGGGGAGAAAGTGGAAAATAAAAACAGATAACAGCAGGACAGAAAAGCCGGCAAAGATCTGAGCTCTTCCATGACTCTTCCAACACACTCCCAACCTCAGTCAGTGATATAGCCCACCTTTGTCTTTAACTGGGGCAGTGTAGTATAACGGCTAAGGAGTTCGCCTTGTAACCTAAAGGTTGCAGGTTCGAGTCCCTGCTAGGACACTGTCGTTGTACCTTTGAGTAAGGTACTCCACCAGTATATATCCAGCTGTATAAATGGAATGCAATGTAAAAAGTCGTGTAAGTCCGGATAAGAGTGTATGCTAAATGTAATGTAACTGGCTCTGAATAGTCCCTCCGCACAAAACTCTGTTTGCAAAGAAAGGGAATCGGTTCCGTTTTGCCGGCCCTGTTTTGCATAACCTGAAACGTTAAAAGAAATATTAATAATAAATATAATAAAAATTCGAATAATAGCCACGAGCGAGGTTTGGCGCTCCGGTCCCTGAACCAAACGCTCTCGCTAACAATGAACGAGCAGACAGGTAAATGCATAATACACGCCGGCCAGTGCAACGGCGTGTCGGAAATGAGGTTTCATTCCGTGCATCCCCGCAGATATTCAGCCCGAGGTTCGTGCCCAGAGTAAATTGAACGATGTGAAAGGGAGACGCTGAAAAGGAGCCGTGTACAGTGCTGGAGAACCTCTTGAGAAAGGGACCGGAGGAGCACCGGAGAGACGATTCTGCCGCTGCTTTCGCCAGGGGCTACATTTCATTTAATAACCCCCGTCGGAATAACCCCCGAGTTAACAAAATGGCTAAACAGACAACGTGGTCTCTTCTTCAGAATTGGCCTGTCAGGTCACAAGACACGTATAATGTCCTGGATGGATACGTACCTTTAAATACCACTGAACATAAATTTCACACTAGATTGGTTCACATGTTCTTCTGGGAAGGTCACTCCTCCATCTCTGGGTAAGACTTTGCTTCATGTATTTAATCTATTTCATGTAAAATCTCCATAATTCTGTATTTTGCATGACACAACTCCTGTGATAACTAGTCATAACAGCATATTGCAGCTCGGGAAAAATGACCATACATAAAGTCATTTAGCAGTGACATAAGACTGACATTATGACACAAGACTATCCAGTGATACACTTCGACACAAATTGACACAACGGCCTATGTCACATACTAAATGATGCTGTACTGTGTTTAAAGTCACAAATTCCTTTCTATCACGATTAACATGTTACATTAACAAACATTACCCTTAAAATAGGACTAAATCACTTTACAATACCAGCTATTCTGAACCAACCTCACAAAGAACCTGATTACCTCAGCCAACCATCAGTGATATGATGATAGCACACAAATAAGCAATAATTAAAATGATAGTTAATACACATCAAACATTAAGTCACATCAAAAATATTATTATTATTATTATTATTATTATTATTATTATTATTATTATTATTATTAGTAGTAGTAGTAGTAGTCGCTGTATCAGTAGTAGCAGCAGTAGTGGTAGCATTGGCAGTAACAGTAATAGAAGTAGTAGCAGCAGCAGCAGTAGTAGTAGTAGTGGTAGAAGTTGTAGCAGTAGAAGTAGCAGCAGCAGTAGTAGTAACAGTAGTAGCAGCAGTAGTAGCAGTAGTATTAGTAGTAGCAGTAATAGTAGCAGTAGTAGCAGTGAGTAGAAGAAGCAGCAGCAGTTTTGTATTAGTAGTATGAGTAGTAGCAGTGGTAGGAGTTTTATTATCTATGAAGCATTTTATCTAAGTGCTTAATAAAGTGAAAAAACAGCAAAATGAAAAATGAGCTGAACAAATAATCTGACATAATAAAAGCAGGTATTTAACAGCAGCAACCATAATAAATGATAAAAAAGCAATGGAATCAGATAAAACCTGGAAAGCTGATGTGGATTAATACAAAGTTTTATAAGAAAAGTTAAAGGCAAAATAAAACACTGAAAGCCTGAGTAAAATATGGCAGCAGATTCTCACGGATTCTGACCATCTGGAATAAACTGCTTTTTTGGGTGTTCTGAAGAGGCTTGCTATCCTATTTTGTGGGCATATTTTGTGAGTATTCAATCAACATAAATTACATCCTTAAATCTGTCCAATCTCAGGTGGCAAACTAACTGAAGAGCTGAGTCTAATTTTGACTTTGTTGCACGACGCTTTTGACAAGTGTCGCTCACCAGAAACGAAGCGTTCCCACAGCATTTGCCATTTATACTTCAGCGAAGGCCTGCGGGGGCGTGTTCTGCTGTTTCTATGGTAATGACACTCCAAGCTCCAGACCATATGTTCACGTTTGTAAATTGTCCAATCACGCTGCACAACAAAGTATCACGGTGTCCTTACATTACAAAATTCTAGAGGTGCGCGACATTGAGAAAAAAAAAAATTGCATGCGACACTTTTTTTATGTTGAAAATATGTCATTTTTGTCAAGTGACACTTGCCAAAAGTGCTGTGCGCCGAGGTGTAAAATAGGCTTTAGTCTTCACGGCATTTATCATTCGTTGTCATTTAATTTGGATTTATCCCAAAACCAAGAAGGCTTTGTGCCTCATTTGTCAGTACTATGTTTCGCGCACAAAAAAAAAGTAGGATTTTTCGGTTCTCAGCCGAGAATTTGAAACCACACTCTCACACGCATTTTAGGACATCGTCATGCCTCAGTGTCAGAAGATGAAAAAGATGAAAAGTGGTGAGTTGTCAGCCCTGAGATGGATTTTATTTTGGCTTTTCTGAAGCAGCATTACATGTACAATCCCTTGGGTGGCAGCATCCTGTAAAAGTAGAACCAGCTTCTATTTTAGCTTGACACTAATGTTTATACATAGAATGCTCCAGAAAGTTTTTTTTCAGGGGAAATTTCAGTAATCTTTTAACCAATAATCTTAATGAAAATTTAATTATAATTTAACCTTAGAAAACGTTTTGCTTCTTGTCTGGGTGAAATAATTAAGTAATAAACATCGTCAGTATCTATACCTGGTCAGGGTAGCGTGAGGTGCTGGAGCCTATCCCAGCATGCATTGGGCGAGAGGCAGGAATACATCATGGCCAGTCCATTGCAGGGCACACATACCATTCACTCACACACACACACACACACACACACACACTCAATTTAGACTCTCCAATTAGCCTACCTGCGTGTCTTTTGACTGTGGGAGGAAACCGGAGTACCTGGAGGAAACCCACTCGGACACAGGGAGAACATGCATACTGTACACCAAGGGTCCTCAATCTCATCCGGAAAGGGCCGGTGTGGGTGCAGGCTTTTGTTCCAACCAAGCAGTGATGATTCTTCAACGCACCTGATTCTCTACTAATCAAGGTCCTTAGCAAAGACTTCAAATACCCATTAGCCAAAACCAACAGACAAACACTCCTTCATTCTGTCAGCCATTTCACTGCTGAACTCCAATAGAAAAGGGTAATACCCGCTGACCACCCAACCAGGCTTGACAATATTGCGCTCTTTATGTTTTTACAAAAATGTATTTTTATGTTTTTACTGTATTCTAAGTTTTTACTTGTATTCTATGTTTTTTACTGCATTTTATGTTTTTATTTGTATTCTATGTTTTTACTTTTTATTATATGTTGTATTTAATTGCCTTGGTACTGTTTTCACTGCTGCACAACCAATTGCCCCACTGGGGACAAATAAAGTTCTACTTGACTTGACTTGAAGACGCCAGTGGTTGATTGTTAGAGCCAGGTGTGTTATTGCTTGGTTGGAATGAAAGCCTGCACCCACACCGGCCCTTTTAGGATAAGATTGAAGACCCCTGCTCTACACAGGACGAAGGTCCGGGTCCTTCTGTGAGGGCAACGGTGCTACCCACTGCACCAGCATGCCGCCCAGTATCAAACGAGCAGTATTGAGTAATGTAAAGTTATTCTTCTGGAGGTCACTCCTGACTGGCCAGCGTATGGCATCGGCAGCAGCTGGAGGTGTGGAAGCAAAGCAGTGCGCTTCCTTTCACCGATCCACTTACCTCTGATTCGCTACGTCCCGCCAAGCGTGTGAGGAAAGGTGCGGGTGTAACGTTACCGACGTTTCAAAAAAAGCCGATTCATTTCCCCAGGCAAACGCAACGTCACCGACGAACTGGCTGATTTGTGTCCGCCGGGTGGTTCGACTGGAGATCCTCGCGCGTTTTAACCTAGCATCGGGTCGCCGTAACGACGGAGGAGTGTGCAGCGAATCACCCTCTGAGGAAAACACGGCGAATTCTTTATTAAAACAGAGGACTTCAGCTCGTTATTGTTTTGACCTGCACTTCCAGCGGCTCTCTCTCCGACGTACCAGCGGTCTCAGGTAAGCTGGACAGTAGCGGTCCGCCCGAAAGCGAGCGGAAGCTTCCGGAAACAAAGCAGCCTCTGTACGCCGAAGACCTCCGACAGCCCGCCTCGCCGGCCTTTACCGCTAACCAGCTGACAGGGCCCGAGCGACGGTGAGAGAGGCCCGGTTTAACGATCCCGGATATCCCCCCCCTAAAGCACATCTCCCCGCTGCACGGCTCTGATCTCCAGGAACAGAGAGGTCTAAAATCGGGCTCAGTTCAATAGGAGAAAAAACAAACAAACCGCCACGTATGCACACGTAGCACCGGATCGCTCATCTGTCAATAACAAGCTGGCGTCTCCGTGACCTCATCAGAGATCCGTGGAACATGTTTTATTATTATTATTTTTGGTCCGCATGAGGAAATTCTGGGGGTCCAGAAGATGGCAGTATTTACAACGTATCCATCATTTTTCACTTTGGCAGCGGGGGGGTAGGGGTGGGGGGGAGGTGGAAGTGGAGGGAGTGGGGAAGGGGACAAAAAAAAAAGAAAGTGTAAGAAAATCAACAAGAAAAAAATGCAGCAACAGCAGAGATGGGGGGGGAGGGGGGCAGGTTTCGTGGTCCTGAGCGTTGGGTTTATCATCGCGATCCGAGCGATGATCAAATTAATTTAATTAAATTAGCATACTCGTCCCGTTGCATGAGAGATGCCTTGATGGATAAATGAGCGTGAGATTGAATTACGCCAGAAGTATATCAGCTTAATTGTTTATCTATTTATTAATTGTGTCTGCTTGTTTGTTTCAAAGCTTCGAAGGTGACTTCTGATTAACTGTTTGTGTCTCTCCAATAAGCATAAAACCCTACCCTGCTTACAGGCCTCGGTAAATTATTAATCAACTATTCAGTATTAATATGACAAATGTTACATCTTTAACTTCACCATTTTCAAGCATGCTGCTTTCTTCTACAAATTCTCAAAACAAGTGTATTTTATATAGAAATCCACAATGCAGCCCAGAATCATTCTTTATTAATACAGCATGGCTGAATTCTAACGCAAGTGAGAATTTATTATATGAAGAGAAAAAATAAAAAATGAATAAAAGGAACTACCACACAAGTACATTTTCCATCCCGTTCAAATTGTGCACTCCGAGCACTTAGAAACCCTGCCACCGCAGGGTTTGAACTGGAGTGGTATTCTTCACGGGAAACGGAACACGCCCCACGCCCACGTTAAACTGAAAGGACTCAATGACACGTGCCCAGGCCAGTCAGTCGAGCGCCGATGAGCAAACGCCTGGAAAGAGGCTCGAGCCAAGGGCGAGGCACCGCGGGACGACACAACGAGAACGCAAGGTCAACGTGACGTGGACCCAGTGTGCCGCAGAACCAACGGAAACCTTCGAAACGACGCAGAGCACCACTCGTACACGCTCAGCACTTAACTCAGGGTTCCCATGACTGAACACATGAACTGTCTCATCTCAAACTTTGAGTCCGTGACCCCCCACTTCATTTGAAAGTACGTTTCCGAAATTCAATCGAACTTGAGTTTCCAGTATGCAATTCAAATATTTTTGACATTTTGTGTGCATGTTGTAGCCAGTGTCTCATTTACCCGGAGTGAATGACCGTGAAGAGTATTTCTTTTTCAGTTTTGGGAACCGTTGGCCTGTTCTATTCATGACAGGACTACAATCAGAGGGACTCATTTCCCTGGGTCTTGCTTCTCCAAATGCATTGTGGGACGAAACAAAATTGGGGTGAACGTGGGGGGCGGGGGGGGCAGCTACCAGGTTTGATGTCTTTTTCATCTAATTTGGAAGACGAACAGAAGCTCACCTGGCTTCAGGGATGATTTCGAGCTGAAAGGAGTATTGCCAGGCTTGTATCTCAGGTGAATGGGCTTCCCGCACAGTCCTGCCCTAGAGCTTAGTCACGGCACTCTCCAACCAGACCCAGGGCCCAGAAGGTCACAAAGAAGAAAAGAGGTTTGAGAATAAGGGGTTTTTCTAAATATGCATGGCAGACCTCGCACCTGCTGGCTTGCAACCAGCAATGCACTCAGTCAATAATCTCAGAATCGCTGGGGGAATGACTGATTTATACCTTTTGCCCTCAGGTAGATTATAGCAAGTTCACCTCTACTGAGTCATAGCTCGGAGCTTTGTGGCGCCAAGTAGCAAAATCTAAAGTATTTCAGGAGATTTAACAGATATATCAACAAAACAAGGAGCCAAAGACTCTCCCTGCTGAAGATTAACCCTTGGCAAACTGTATTAATAAACAGAACAATAACATCCGTATGAGTTTTGACACATTAACAAGCCATGAGAATAGAACAGCCTTTGGAACAAAAGAATAGCAGTGCAAGTTAACCCTTTAAAGGCGTATTATGCAGGATTTTTTAGCCTGTGCTTACAATCAAAGAAGTCTCCTCCTTCATCTTCAGCCCCGCCCACTCACCCCTGAGCTCTCGATCAAGTCACACACACGCAAATTCATTAGAATGTACCAGTAATTTTTCCCATCAATTACTCGGACCAGACGTTTGTCTGGTCAGGATCATAAACCAATCGTGTACAAATTATTTAAAAACTGGACATTCCGGTCAAAAACCGGACGTTTGGTCGCACAGAAGAGAGCGCCACGCTCAGAAACGTCCCAAACACATTTTAGAATAACACATACAGATAAAGGTGCACAAATTTGGTGGAAATATATAAAGACAGAGATTGCCAGTGAATCATGGATATGCCTTAGCATGGTAATTTTTATAGTATTTTCAAGTACAAAATCCTGCATAGTATGCTTTAGAGGTGTAAGGCCAGCTTTACAAGGTGCAATTTTTATGCAACTTTTGTCCCTTGAAACTTGCTTTTGAGTTGCACCTTATAAACCCCACCACTACTCACTTGAATCTTGTTTGCAACTCAGCTGCAACAAGTTACAAACATCTCAACTTGGTGAGACTAGTTTCATGCAACAGCCAATCAAAATGCAGCAAACATATTATATCAAAGCTTGTCAGAGAGACAGAGCCAACCTGGAGCAGACAGACAGCAACATTAAAATAATTTTAAGAAACTAAATGGACAACCGTAAAGAATAAAGTGTGAAATTAATGGCTGGTCTCTCTTTTGAGCAATCAGTCATTAACCTACACATGCTTAATTTCTTTAACTCTATGTTGTCATGATCTTGTAGTATATCTATAAACAACACTACACAGCCCTCTTTTGGTTTTTTTATGCAGTCATAAATTAATGAAACTGGTAAGTAGATACAAAGTTACTGTGCGATAATAAAATGATACAAAATGGCAGCACATTTGTAACCCTGTGAAATATTTTTATTGCAAATGACTCATTATCTGAATCTTATTTTAAATGTATCTTAAACTGTCAGTGCATGCAATTTCTATGCAACTTTTTCCACATGTGACTAGTTCCATAAAGTTTCACCATGTAAATCCTGGCCTAAGATCACATATGTGATTAGAATGTTTGTAATCAAACATTCTAATGCCGATGTAACAATTTCTACTGGTAACTGAAAGCCATGGAGTTCTAGAACACTGTTCTAAAACATTCCAAATAATCTACTCTTCAAAGGGTTAATAATGGCTGTTCTTGAATGCATTTACACTCTTATATTCGGCAGATGGCTAAAGATTGAACTGTCAGATTTCTGAAAGATGGACAGGTCAATATTTTCACTGAACGCTTGATAAATCCAACCTTATCATTTACAGCTCCCAAATTATTGGTCAATAGTTTAAAAGGTTTCTGGAAATTGAAATGTCAGATGTAACAGTAACAGTCACAAGCACAAGGCACAGTTTATTAGCAAAAAACAAAATAAAATGTTCTGATGTCACTAGCAACTATACTCACATCAGATAATTTCATCAACAATTGTCAAGCAATTGGGGGAGATTGGGGAGATTCTGAAAACGTACAGTATACGTTTTAAGACTGGTCTCCACTGCAGGTGGGTCTTCGGGTGTGTGTCAAAATTTTTTGGGTACATTCCAGCCCTACTGTAACCCTTTTAAAATTTGCCATGTTCCCAGGGCAACGCTGGGCGTTGACGCCAAGAGACATGGTGCTCTTTGCAGAGGGCGACGGGATAAAGGTACACATTTCGTGACATTTGTTTACCTCCCAGAGGCCCTTCTCCAGAGGTGGTTCCACACATCGCCTTTATTTACATGCTGTCCTTTAGCCAGATCTTCACTGAATCACACTCTCCGAGGGACACAACCACAGAGGTCCCGACCGGGGATTACATTGGGCAGCTGTGGGCTGACAGACGGGGGCCAAGCTGACCACCCATGTCTCCAGTGGGCCCATAGGGGCAGCAGTGTAGTGTAACGGGTAAGGAGCCTGCCTTGTAACCTTCGCAGGTTCAATTCCCAGGTAGGACACTGCTGCTGTACCCTTGAGCTTCAGTACATACCCAGCTGTGTAAATGTATGCAGTGTAAATGCTGTGTAAAAATCTGTGTAAGTGGCTCTGGATAAGAGCGTCTGCTAAATGCCTGTAATGTAATGTAATCCCACAACCTCTAAATTAGAAACTCAGTTCTCTCACCCCTACGCTACTCCATGCTGTCACCTACAGTATCCTCCGGTAAAAGTTTTAGGATGAACATCAGGTTAACTGTCATCACACTGCCTCACCACAGGAGAATTCTACATTTTGAATTTTAGTGCTTCAAATTCTCGATTCAGAATTGAGAATGCTTCTTCATGAGAGACCCTCCTCAAGAGTCTAGGCCACCATGTGGCGGGTGACAGAATCATCATGGAAAAGATACGAATGGTCAGGTGTCCTTGCAAAACATTACAGAACATAATTTTGAAATTGAGGCACAAAGGGCAAAGGAAGACAATGTTAAAGGGAAACACAAGCTTCATGTTGCACTTTAGAAGTGATAACGTATAAAGGATTAATTTATTTTAAGGATTTGATTTACTTTACAATCTTAAAATCTGGGAAATGTAATCACTCCCTATCCTCTAGAAGGGTTTTTTTTTACACACCTTGCTTTCTTATATATACCCTCCATAAAGCAGTTTTATTTCCATATATTTGTATATGTTATATATGACACAATTTATATATTATACTATCCGTACCAGGGGCATGGCTATAAAATGAATTGATTTGAAGGATTCCTAGCTAGGGTAATATCTTCTTTATGTGACTTTTTCATTTAGACTATGATTCAATCAATATTTGTGTGCAACTCCAACTCAATTAAACCCAAGAGGTATTTTTCTTCATCACAAACATTTTTTTTATTTTTGTGATGACTTCAGCAACAACGCAAACAATGAAAAAAAAGAATTAACTGAGGTAGGAAAATTGAGTCAAGTACAAATGTTGATTACATCAAGACCTTAAAATCGATTCTTTTTAAAAAAAAAAAGAATACAAACTTGAAGTAATAGAGAGTTAGACCTTGCATGGCTTCTTCAGTGCATGGTGATCATTTTAGAGAAGCAGGGTTAAGTGTTGCATGAGTATCTTTTCTGAACATCGTATCCATTGTGAGGGTTTCCCACCTGAATTTTACCCTCAACCCCTGACCCCCCCCCACGCCCCCTTTCTGCAACACAATGAAGCCTCTTCAGACAACATATTCAGTTCAGCCATTTTACTGTGTACTGCAGTACGTCCATGTACCGAGGATAGAACTTACAGTACCGCACACAGTCAGGCCTATATAAAGAAGTGTGTGTGTGAGTGTGTGAGATTGTGTGTGTGCATGTGAGTCTGTGTGTGTGTGATTGAGTGTGCATGTGAGCGTGTCCATGCGTGTGCTTGTGAGTGTGTATGTATGTATGTGTGTACATGTACGTGTGTGTGTGTGTGTGTGAGTGTGCCTGTGAATGTGTGCATGCGTGTGCTTGTGAGTGTGTATGTATGTATGTGTACATGTGTGTGTGTGTGTGTGTGTGAGAGCATGTTTATAGGGTAAATGAAGTAAAGAGTCTGCAGGTACAGTACCACATCCCTGGCTCAGATTTGCAATTTGGGCTTCTGGTCCGATTGGCGCTGTACCCAGAAAACTCGCATCCAGCCCTTTCCTGAAGCAGAGCCCATCTTCCGGCCCTTCCTCCATTTTGTTTACTTTATTTTTTCCCCACCCAGCCACTGGCTTTCTTGAGGTAATAAAACCAGTTCCCTCATTGCTCAACTTTTAATTGGTTTTCACTTAATTTCACAAGACCAATTTACAATTCATTATCTTCCAATTTGCGCACCGTGCGGAAGGAGCATTCGGGGTTAATTGTTGTTTAATAGAGAATATCTGCGGAAAAATGAATTCACGTGCAATTTGGATTATTCATCAGGGGGAGAAAACAAAAGTACAACTTTAAGATCGTGCACCTGCTCTCGCCGTACTTTAAAAAACGGTCACACCCGGGGAATCCGCTTATCGGCAGAAACTAAAATTACGATGAAATTGTCCGCCATTTCCTTTTTTTTTTGCATTTCTTCCTCTCTTCGGTCTTTGGGAACCTGGCGAAATGAAAGATAAGACCTACATGTTGTTCCTGCGTA
This sequence comes from Anguilla pacifica, assembly GCA_039654925.1. Lineage (NCBI taxonomy): Eukaryota > Metazoa > Chordata > Actinopteri > Anguilliformes > Anguillidae > Anguilla > Anguilla pacifica. The sequence continues at coordinate 42,908,892 of CM077297.1, forward strand.
AACAACAGATTTAATAAGGGCCCTAAGTGAAGGCATTTGAGACCAGACTTCGAGCTTCCCTGTAGATTGGCGAGGGAACACCCTGTATTGAAGTGCGGCTAGTTTTGTGATGTAAACAGATAAGCCGACTGTGGGCTGAAGAGGAACATATTTGGTCGCACTATTTTTTTTGTGGCACGTTAGAATTTGTTTGAAAGGTCGTTGAATTTTGTGAGCTGAGATTACGAAATATTCACAGGCCACTCACACTGAGTTCCACGAACAGCAGTTACTTCAGGGCTGCTGGAAGAACAATCCACTCCATTTTGTTTCTGGGAATAACAGGATGAAAAGGTTGAGACATTCTTGGGGTGCCTGGTTCTGGATCAGAGGGTATGGCATTTGAATTACAAGTGGTGAGATGCAATTTGTTCGTCATCACAGACTTGAAAGATAATGAATCAGCTTTTTTTGCTTTTGTAAATAGCCAGGGTGGCTACCCTGAATAAAATTGACTGGATTATTATTATTATTATTATTATTTGCAAATAGAAATCCCAAACACCTGCTGAAATTCTGAACTGCAAATTGAGGACAAAGGGTCATGAGACTGGCCCACACACACACACACGCACACACACACACGCACGCACGCACGCACGCACGCACGCACACACGCACACACACATACACATAAACACAGACACACACACAAACACACCTAAACACACACACAGACGCAAACACACACACACACGCACACATGTACAAACATGCCTGCACAGACACACAGACACCACTGGCATGAGTCAACGCTTACAGCAGCATCATCAACACCATGATCCTCATACCCAGACACAAAACAACAGCAGCAACTTCCTAATTGCACACAAGGGCTAAATTGATTTCTGAATATCAAATTTGCATGATTGGCCTTTCAGAAGGGGACAACAAAGCAAAGAGTCTGCGTCTGTCCTTACCCGTTACTTTTTTCAAAATCTAGTTGAGTCTAAAAATGGAGAAACGCTGAATATATACACAAGCACACCCTCGCTTTAGCTTTTTTTTGTTGTCCTCCTTGTTTTGTTTCTTCCTCTTCAGATGCTTGACTTGATTGGGTGTTCAAGGGTTCATCGTCTGGTCATCTCCCTATGGCTCTGCTGCCTGTTGTTTATTTATTTATTTATTTTTTTTAAAAAGAAGCTGTTTGTTGATGTACGCAATGACCTTCCCGTGGGGACCCCAGAGTGGCTGGAACGTCCAATCAGCTGCAGGGAATTCGGTCGGCAGCCAGTACCCGGGTCCGTTAAAACGACCACCGCCACCTCAGAAATGTAGCATTGCGCTAAATATTTACTGAAGCGAACCCTATGCTCATAGAGGGCACGTGCACATGGGAGGGGGGGGGGGGGTGCAGTGTATTAAGACACAGGGCCCTGTAAATTGCAGTTAGCCGTCGTCAGCAGGCTCCGTCCCTCAAGAGGAGCGCTTTCACAGTCCACAGACTCGTACCCGCCGATAGCCTCGTCCGCACCACGCCGGCTCCGAGATGATTTATGTTGTTTTCGAATGACAGTCCAAAAATAATGCTGGGGGTGCGAGTCCCCGCCCCCCTCCCGGTGGCTAATAGCGACAGCTCGCCGGCGCCCGCCGCCGCGTCCCGGCGATCTAGGCGGGCGCGCTCGGGGGCGTGACCGAGGCGGCTGGCCGTAATTCGGTAGAGGAGGGCGGGTTAATGAGGTCCCTGTTAGAGGATGTATTTTCGGAGGATCAAAGAGACAAAAGGTCTCGCAGCGCACGCCTCGACAAAGCGGGCGAGCGGGGTGTGAAGTTAATAGGCACTCTGTCGCCGCGAGAAGAGCGGAGGCGGAATTTCGTTTCTCCGTGGCCTATTTAAAAAAAATAAATAAAAAAAAATAAAATAAATCAGCACGGGAGGGGAAAGAAAAAGAAAATGTGGACGTGCGAGACCCTTCGGAGTTCACGAAGTCACGATAACCCTGTTTCGCCAGAGAAATCCGACACGCGAGGAGGGCAAACATGCAGTACGCTATCAGACGCGCGAGGTAACATCGTCTAAAAGCCCCTCGGCCGACGTTACGATATTTTACACTGAGGACTGGATTCAATAAAGATTCATACGTGTAGTCTAAAAAAAAATATTGCTTCTGCGGTGTGAAGCAAGAATTTAATCGATACTCAGAACGGGACCTTAAACCGCTCACATGATTTACACAGCGACGGGGGGCTCAGCTGGCTGGTCAGAGAAACGACTGGTTTGAGTCTCGATTCAGGAAATCTATAGCACCTTGAGATGTAACTCCACCGCATATTGTCCATAGTGACGGACATTTTGAGTACTCCCGGCCTTTATCGAATGGTTTCCCAGAATGTTCACTTGAAGATGCGATGTTAAGGGCGGCTTTAGAAATATGTGCTTCCTGCAGAGAGTGACCACTGCAGTTAAGAGAATTGAAATGCCACTATTGTTATCGAGCTGACTTCAGCTAATTAATCATAATCATTAGCTTAGTCTGCCACGTAGTGGAGGAGAGGTTTTCCCATTTCACATCGATTGTAAGTATGCTTGCACTTACAGTATATAAATAAGGTGGGAATAGCTACGTAAGTCGTTTCTGAATTACAATGCACACATTTGAAATACGTTAATTATTTGTTCTGGGCACTGATTTCTTTTCCGATCACAGGCAATGAACCTCTTTTAAGATTTTAACGATGACCAATAATCACACACTTATTATATTGTTGAATCGCATCAAAGCTTTGGGCAAACTTCACACAAACAGTAAATACTATAAATATACATAATACAAGAAATATAAAGATAAATAAGTGTGAGAATAATGACAATAACAATAACAGTCTGTGACGAATGGAACGGTCTCCCTACTTCAGTGAAATGGGAGGGACACAGAACAGTCTCAGCTCTGGAAGTGATTGCTCTGTTGTTGTTCCAGCTCCACGGTGCTATGAACCCCCTCTTAACTCTGTAAATGCATCGACCGCCAAACGCTTACGAATACAGCCGGCACTATTACAAGCCTCAAAGTTAACAATGATACTGGCACTTACGGTGCTACCATAACTGTACATATATCCTGATGTTAATGTGCAAGTCGTCCTACACACGCACATGCACACGCACACATACACGGCAGTAAATGCAAGAACCAGACGCTCTCTCTAAGAGGAAATGAATGTGATTGGCTGATGGGGGGGGGGGGGGGGGTTCTCTCTGGGTGGTCACTCGCGAGACGAGTTTGAGTTTACGGCCGATGGCGGCGCGATGCTGGGCCAGGGAAGAGATGTGATGATGTCATCGCTGATCAGGAGAAAGGAAATGACCCGTTCGAGGGCAGGCACCATTTACTTTGCAAATGAGAAACTAAGCGCATCTATCAAGTGTGTTTTCACCGTGTGAAGTTTGCCAACCCCCCCCCCCTCCCCCTTTTTATTTTCTATGATACAGGAGAGTCCTAATATGAGGTTTTTTTTTTTAAAGTCATGTGACAAATGCACTGTAGTCGTACTGGGGATGTACTGGAGGCCATAAAGGACTGCAGAAACAGCAAACCATGTTTTGAACAACATTGAATATAAAAATGAGGAAAGCTCTCATTGTTTTTACTCATTCACTGCTTACATGACAATGGCATGGATTTAATTACCATTCGTTCTTAACTGTCATTTACAAATATATCCGTGCCCTAAAATTTTCTTCAAAAACACCGTTCCTCGAACTCTCCGTGCAAACAAAAACATTCAAATTTATTTGTGAATCACAGTTTACAGCCTCCTTAATTGTATAATTTGTATGTTCAGTGGTGGTTTGATTGAGTTTACACCAGAGTGGCTGGCACATCTGGTTGCCAGGTTGCATTCACCATGGCGAGCTGAGAGCACTGTGAGAGCGAGCCTCAACACGTATCTCCTGAGGGGATGAAGGTGTGAGAACTGGCAACCCTGGAACTGACCGGGTGACACTGGAAGACAAATATTGACTGAACCGTTTACGATGATCAGAAAACCAAAACACCTATCACCCGGCAACAGAGGGTAAAAGGATTAGACAGAAACGCAGAATCAGCCACTGGTGCAGCCGACACAGAGACGGTTCTGAATTTTCAGTCCATTTCTAAAATGGCACCTCACTTCCTTTGTCCCTAAAAACCAGAAAACGTAAGCGGTCTTTCAGACAGTTTGCAAAATGAAACAGTGTTTTCATTTTTTTTGTCTTTAGGAACACAGTTGGGTACCAAATAAACTAACCCAAAATTTTTTCAAAGGAAAAAAGACTTGAAACGCTTGAATTCAAGCCCCTGTCATCCCGAGACCTGACTGTCAAACACAGCATTTAGATTTCTTGTTTTGTTTTCTTTTTAATCAGAGCACCAATGTGCATATTCAGCTTCCACTGAACCCAATTACTGCTTTTAATTAGTTCTGTGTGTGTGTGCGTGTGCCTGTGTGAGATCTTTCTTTACCTCTCATATTTACTTGCTTCGTTTGGCTGGTTCTTTTCTTGACAACACTGTTTTAGAAACTGTCGAGTAACCGAAATTAAACTTCTGCTAATTGGATTCTAATTAGTCATGGCTGATTTTTTCTCCCGTTGTAGCGGGTTTGTAATTACGAAACCAGTTGCACAGTAAATGTAAAAAAAAATATTTAAAAAATCTCGGAAGCAACAGAGGTTGAAAGTGAGTTTGAGCACGATAAAGCGCTGTTCTTCATTTTTACAAATATTTCATAACAAATAAAGTATTACAGTCTGTTAATATCATAAAGACGGCGTCTTGTCAGATGTTTTTTAATGGAAATTTTATTCTGGTGAAATGGCATAAGTTTTAAAAGTTATTTAATTCTACATGTTTTACAAACTACCAGAAGGGCCACACACTATTCCCTTACTAGCCCACAAGCCCACCTGAACTGAGAAAGCTGCTGAAATGACATAATGTTGTAGTTCATTGTGTGGCCCTCCAACACTGTCATATTACATCACTTCCTGCATCGTTTGAGTTGGCTTTTATTAGGAAAGCTGAAAACTGCTATGAAAATTATTTTAAAAAAACAGGCAAATAAATAAAAAATATATAGCAACCAGAATTGGAGTCCAGACAAGAATCCTCAAGACCCAGACCAAGAGCAGTCTTGCCAGGTCTCGACAAGACCAAGAGCGAGACCTTTGACCAACACCGGCCGCTTTCATCAATCCCCGACTGCAGAATTATCCTCTGTAAACTCCTGTGCAAACCTCAGCCAACCGAAGGCAGTCCCTGGTCCACTGCTGTAACAGGAACAAGTCCCCTGCAGGCCGTCCAATCACGGCCCACGCTGGGGCGCCGTGCGGAGAAAGACAAAGTTCCCTGACCTTGGGAATTAATCAGACTGAAATTGCTTTTTTTCCCCCCCCCCGCAGCCTGCAGTGTTACGTCCCGGCGCAAACACGCCGCTCGGAATTCTGGGACATATGTTATGTCTCCCCTTCTCTGGCGGGTCTAGCCACGGTAATAAACAGTCTGAGCGAGCAGCCCTGGGCCTCATCTGTAAAACGGCAAATCGCTCATTAGCCTACTGGACGGTAAGGGAGGCCTGCACAATGCACTGGTTCTCTAGCGTGGTGCTGGGGACCCTCTGTGTACGCTAGCTTCCATTACAAACACAATCGCAAGCCCAGAATCTTAACAAGCTGTTCATTTTTCTTAATTATGCTTTTCATGTTTGCCATCTTAAGCCACAGAAATGTCAGAAATATTTATGCAGGCCATAAAGAATAAAAGTCTCAAATTCAAATTGTGCTATTTGCAAATGAGTACATACAGATGTAAAAAAATTAAAATTGAATCAATAGGCTCCTAATTGGTTCCTTATATGCCAAATGGTCACAAATCAAAGGCAAAGCAAATGACCAGTCAAACCATATTTAACAAAATAAATTATGAAAGGACTTGAAAATATTAATTAAACAACTTAACTGAGAAATAACTAAAACCGGTATACACAGGCGTCCACCTAGGACCAAGTTTGAGAGCCACTGGTACAGCGCACATCTGTGCAAGATGTCCTCGTCAGCTTGCCGTCATCTGTCACAGACAGATCATAACTAAACCCTCCCGAACCCTGGCCGATGCAACCGCCAATTTCGCGTCACCCTGTGGAGCTAGCACAGTTGGCACCGGCGCGGTCTGGAGTTGATCCGATGCTGTGGGGCTCCTCCATGCACCACAGCAGGGTGGCTTACCCGAATGATCCACCCAGCAGCCGTAGATGCCGTTCTTTGAGAGTAAAATTGAAAACCAGGTCTGCAGGATATATACATCTGAAGCTTCAAAACACATCTGCCGTGCTTTCTTTCGCTCTCTCTCTCTCTCTCTCTCTCTCTCTCCCCTCCTTCTCACACTTCTTTTTTGCCAAGGGACAATGTAATCATTCCGAAGATTTAGGCATTATCCTGTCTGAGCCACCTCCGCCAAACCGGCTGTTTCATTTACCGCCAAAACGACCCTGATCACACTCCGAGAGTCGATCGTCTCCCTCCATTTCTCCAGCTACTTTCGGAAACTCGCTTTTTTTTTTTTTTACCAAAAGTGCCATTTCAGCTCCCCGGCCTCCCCAGAGTGTATCCGTGCGAGCGTATGCAAGACAGCCTGCTCTCAGGCTCATCCGATCTCGCACTTAAAGGATGTCGACGAAATGGCTTCTTGAATACAAGGTAATGATAAATAAAGGTTCCCGGTGACACGGGCGGAAACCTTAAAGCAGTGTATGTTTTTAATGCTCCATTCTCTTTTGGCACTGCGCCATTCGCTTCCTGGCTAAAGCTTATCCCGGAGAACCAGAGGGCCTGCTCGTTTTAGTTTCTCCACGGTAGGATTGGCAGTAACTTAAGCACGTTCCTTGTCCTTGTTTCCCCGGGAGAAGAGCACCTCGAAAGCAGTGTTCTCAGACCTCCGGTCCTGGAGGGAGTTTCTGTGATTCCCTTTCAATTACCGGCCGATTTAGGCCCTGGAAACTGGGTGTGGAGGCACTTTAGCCAGTCAGTGATTTAAATTAAGCACTTCAGTGTGCAGGAACACTAAACTCTGAAGGGTCTAGTACACTTAAACCCTTAACTACTGTTTGCCAAAACGCTTTGCACATTTGTTAATTGTATGCCAATAACTGCTACCTGCTACAGATTCATTGCTGGCGTAGGTGAAATAATGATTTCTTATGATTTGCAGTCCTATATAGTATGGATTAGGACAAGTTCAGTGATGGATGGATTTTCAATGAGTCAATTACTCATGAGAGAGAGAGAGGGGGCAGAGAGAGAAAGAGAGAGAGAGAGCAGACCTGTACCTGTGGGATAAAAGGTCTTTCATGTTGGATCTGGAGCAGTGGAACCAGAATCCAGCAGATAAGCAGATGCTGGATTTTTCAGACGGGCAGAAAGACAGAAATTGAGTTTTAGGGCCTTAATTAAGTCGCCATTTCTCCAGACGCCGCATTTTATCATAATTAAAGAGATTCGAGTTTTGGTGCCGGTCTTCATGTATTCTACCCACCACTCCTTCCCTCCGCTTAATTACCTCACGATCATTATGCGTACCCATCTCTCACCACCCCGTCAGCTAATCCCAGAGTCTGCTTGCCCTCCAAGTTTAAAGCTCCACGCGGGCTTAAAAGTCCCCCCAGTTTGTGGGTTAACTTGTTTCGCAAACCGCTCAAACTTAGATACAAGAGATAACCGACTATAAAGAGGATTTTTTTTTTCTCCCTCTATCACCCCATCTTTTTGTTCTTCTCCTGCAGGGCGGATTTGCGAAAACTCCAGGTGCATCGCAGCGGCAGGGGTGAATTAATTAACTCTGCGCGGGGCGGCACAATGGATCGGTGGGAGTTGCCGAAAATTTTCGGCGAAGGAAACAATAGCACAATGCGCTGAAGTGCTAGTTTGGGGACGCTAATGCGGGAGCACAGAGAGTTCTGTGTACCCCCGGAAACAAAGCTTCCGGGCCACATTAATTGCAGTCTCGCACACATCTCGCACTCCGCGTGAATGCAGACCTCTTATGATCCACCGAACAGCCTCGCCACGCCTCTTTCATCATCTACATAAAAAAGGAAACCCATCTAATCAGTCGTGTTTTCTGCGATTAATTTGTGGTTCGCTTCTTTATTTATTCGGTGCCTTTGTTTGCTGAACCAATAATATCCCCACCATTGTTTGCGTACGTGCACTCTTGTCTGTTTCCCAGTTCCCTATTTTCGATTTAGCCTTTTAATTACCTCAAATAAAACGATTCATCTATTTTCTTGTTTTTATTTTTAGAAGGAGTTGACAGAAGAAATCTAATAAAAATGTAAACTTTTTCAAATTAATAACCATTCATGTTTGGATTCAGTCTAAACTAAAGTGTAAGCTGAGGAATTAAAGATTTTTTTTTTGGAAAGGCTTTGCTGGTGATTACAGGGGCTGGGTTCTGTTTGAGTCGAGCTCTTGGGTTTAAAAGACCGGAGATCCATGTGAAAGTGGCTTAACCTTTTTGGCCCAACTAGGCATCCGTCATTGAGGTGAACACACAAACACTGACCTCAACAGCTCTTTGCATTCAGTCTCTCCATTGTCTGCTTCTCTGGCCCTATCCATCCTCTATATTCACTGTACCCATCAATTTAACGTTTGTATTGGACAAACACTGCTTGAGCAAATATTCACTGGCTGCAATTCCGCTACCTGCCCCAGGGGATTGTGGGACTGTCATGTCACCTGAATTCTGAAGACAAGATTTATTGCCGGATTTCCTCAACTCATCTCAACAGTACGGGTTCGACGCGTCCCGTAGAACATGTTTTAAACATGAAGTTAACAGGCTGGGTCCTATTTTTAGAGTGAAAATAAAAGGCGGTGCTATGAACAAATGCAGTTTGTCAGCACTCCGGTTCTGGAGAGCTGTGGGGGCTGGTGCGTTTCTATGGTTCTCTGTGCTTAATGGATCAGTTCATGCTGCTGAGTACACAGCTAACTCACTTCATCTAGTATCTAGTGTCTGAAACGGTCGCTGACTTAAAATCAAAAACTGAGCAGACCCTATGGCTCTCCCGGGCTGCCCACCCCTGCCCTACAGAACTGGGAAACTAGCTAATTCACTCGGTCACTCAATCACTAATTCACTAACTCACTCACTCACTTACTGACTAACTCAATAACTCATTTAGTCACTCACTCACTCACTCACTCACTCACTCACTTACTGACTAACTCAATAACTCATTTAGTCACTCAGTCACTCACTCACTAACATACTAACTCAATAACGCATTTAGTCACTCACTCACTAATTCACTAACTCAATAACTCACTCAGTAACTCCCTCACTCACTAACTCAATAATTTACTCAGTCACTCACTCACTAACTTACACACTAACTCAATAACTCACTCACTCATTAACTCAATAACTCACTCAGTCACTCACTTACTAGCTCACTAACTCACTAAATCACTCACTCACACAAATTCATGCATGTACACACACACACACACACACACACACACACACACGCATAAAGATAGTGTGGAAGATGTGCTGGTCAGCCACCACACAGCCACACCTCTGCTACACCTTACACTCACTCAATACTTATTACCTGTCCACATGAAACTTGTGGCGCATGCACCAGCTCCACTGAAGGCAGAGGTCTGATTAGGTCGCGTCACTTTTCCTGTCAGTCTCATATCTACAGCAGTCAACCGTGCTCACATCGCCCAACGGCACCCTGGGAGATGAGGTCAGACAGATCCACCATAGAGACCGATTGAGCAGAAGCACAGACTCGAGTGCGGCCTCCACGGGGCCATTTTATTAACCTTTTCCTGAGTGTGGGGAGAAAGAAAACAAAATGACGTGAGTGAACAAAACAAGAAGATGTTCCAGATCACTTAACCGGGGGTTCCGGGAGCAGAGCTGAACAGAACAGGCTTCAAAGAAGGTCAAGTAAAGACTCAAAGCAACCAAAAATCGCATTATCTTTTTTTCTTAACCTTCCCCCCCTTCCCAAAGTAAGATAAAACGAGTGCCAGCAAACTATGCTTTTATGGCCAGGCCTGGCACAAACAATGGCCTGGTCTCTCTTATCAAGAGTGACTTACAGAATTGCACTTTTACATACAGTTCATTTACACAGCCCGATATTTACCGAAGCAATTCCATTTAAGTGCCAGGCTCAAGAGGACAACTGCTACGCCGCAGCTGGGAACCGAACCCATAACCTGTGAGTTATAAGCCAGGTCCCTAACCATTATTAAACACTGCCACCTACATTTAAATACAAGTTGTTTTTTTTAAACCTCCCTTTTACGAGCACAATTGTGCTTGCATTGGGGAAATGAAAGTTAGACCGGCGTTCTTTTAAGAGTCAAAGTTAAGGAGAAATCAGCTGACTGACGCGTAGGCCAATGACTTGGCTGATTATCGATAAACCCCAGCTGTGCATAACTGTAGAGGTAAGGGTACTGCATTCCACTGCCATTCTAAAAGCCTGTAATTGCTTTTTTTAAAAGAACGATCCAGTGTAGAACAGCTCACTATTCCGGCACTGTTTAATCATGGCCGCCTACGCACCATTATGTACGACTTGGACCAGCCCACATCACTGCTGAATCATCAAAGCTAATGTTAGCCAAAGAGTTTTGTGTTACCATTATGAGCGTGTACCTTATGCAGCAATTACCATAAGTGCGACTTTGTGTTGTATATGCAGAGTATGGACACACTTTAACTGAGCACTGTGCCTGCATAATAATATATTGTTGATTGGACAGGATGTTGAACAGGAAGTTGAGCTGAAAGTTGTACAGTAAATTAGATGTCGATCTGTATCTCCCCTGGATCACTCATTCTTCATTGCTGTCGGTGTCAGATAACAGCTACACCCATCCCCTTTACACCCAACATAATAAACATGGGAGTAACTACTGTGTTCTCTGCATATCCCCATACTGGACACTGCTGATGTAGTGAAGGTGAGTAAAATTTTGCATTATTTTTTACATCATTTATTTCCTTTGCCAATTCCCTCATCTCGAAGGACAATTATGTTTTCATATACTCAATTGCTTCAGTTAGATATATTTAAGTTAGATATTCAGTAGATATTTTAAAATAACTTTTCCTGGGAACAATTGCAGTGACCCTAGTTTGGCTTGGCATAAGTTAGGTCAGAATAGTGTTCACTGTGTGAACTGAACTGTGTTCTTGGCTAGAAATAACTGTACAAAATGAGTATCGTACCTTATTGAACCTGTGTTTTGTAGTTTTCCAATGACCATGATATGCACTTTTGTACATCGGTTTGGATAAAAGTGTCTGCTAAATAAATATAATGTAATGTAATGACCTGCCTGTCATTGTCTGACCCAGTGTCAGATCCACTAGTGTCAGGCCCAGTACTCCACCCATTTCACCTCCTTCCTATCCTGAAGGAAGTATATGCCGAGTAGTGCTGAACTTGAAAAAACTGACTGCACAGTTCAGGCTGTGTAGTCCTGTAAAACAGATCCATGTGGATCACTGGTGCTGTAGAACAGATCTATGTGGATCACTGGGGCTGTAAAACAGATTCACGTGGATCATTGGTGCTAGTGTGTTTCTTTTGCACCTCTGCACCTTGAACTAATGCACTTGTTGTACGTAGCTCTGGATAAGAGTGTCTGCTAAATGCCTGTAATGTAATGTAATGTAATGGATAATAGATCCATGTGGATCACTGATGCTGAATAATAGATCCATGTGGACCACTGGTGCTGTAGAACAGATCCATGTGGATCACTGGTGCTGTAGAACAGATCCATGTGGATCACTGGGGCTGTAGAACAGATCTATGTGGATCACTGTACCTGCAGAACAGATCCATGTGGATCACTGGTGCTGTAAAACAGATCCATGTGGATCACTATGACTGTATGATAGATTCACGTGGATCACTGTGGCTGTAGAACAGATCCATGCGGATCACTGTGACTCTAGAACAGATCCATGTGGATCACTGTGGCTTTATAAGAAATCCATGTGGATCACTGTGGCTGTATAATAGATCCATGTGGATCACTGGGGCTATAGAACATATCCATGTGGATCACTGGGGCTGTATAATATATCCATGTGGATCACTGTGGCTGTAGAACAGAACCATGTGGATTACTGTGGCTGTAGACCAGATCCATGCGGATCACTGTGACTGTAGAACAGATCCATGTGGATCACTGTGGCTGTAGAACAGATCCACGTGAATCACTGTGACTGTAGAACAAATCCATGTGGATCACTGTGGCTGTATAATAGATCCATGTGGATCACTGTATCTGTAGAACAGATCCATGCGGATCCCTGTGGCTGTAGAACATATCCATGTGGATCACTGGGGCTGTATAATATATCCATGTGGATCACTGTGGCTGTAGAACAGATCCATGTGGATCACTGGGGCTATAGAACAGATCCATGTGGATCACTGGGGCTATAGAACAGATCCATGCGGATCACTGTGGCTGTAGACCAGATCCATGCGGATCACTGTGACTGTAGAACAGATCCATGTGGATCACTGTGGCTGTAGAACAGATCCACGTGAATCACTGTGACTGTAGAACAAATCCATGTGGATCACTGTGGCTGTATAATAGATCCATGTGGATCACTGTATCTGTAGAACAGATCCATGCGGATCCCTGTGGCTGTAGAACATATCCATGTGGATCACTGGGGCTGTAGAACAGATCCACATGGACCACATATTGAGCTTCTGTTTATTTAAAATGTGCCAGCCTGCCCCTCTTTAGTTTCACTCACCAGGACATGCAAGTGTTCAATCTTTATAGTATATCACAAACTCAGGTCAGAGAGTAAGATTTGGTCATCAGCTTTGTTTGTGAAGATTGTAAGTCCAAGTTAAGAGTAGACCAAGACTAGGGCCAGAGTATAACAGTACTGAAACCTATCAGATTTTTTAATATGCTTGTGTATGTGAAATAAATGTACTGCCCATGAATATTGAGCCCTTATTACTATAAATGAGAATAATATAATTTTATTGCTCTTGAATGCACATATTCTCTCTCCAATGTAAAAAAAAATGACACTGGTGACTTAATTAGTTATCAGGCACCCCATGCAGGCTTGGTGTAGTTATAAGGAAATGCTTTAATAATGTGGGTATATATAATATTGTATAATGAATCCACGGTCACACATCATTGCAGCGAGTATGAATATGGGTTAAATCAGCAGTGAGCAGAAAAGATGTTCGGAGCACTGTCTGGGTTTGCGCCCGGTTGACTGCAGTTGGGTTGCTATGGAAATTCACGCCAAACACATGTTTGGGCATAGATTGAATTCCTTGTTTATACCACCCGACAAGATTTCACTTATTAATAACATTTGCGTGCGTCAGAAATGAACACGGTTTTCTCTGCACCGTGAGAATTCTGTCAGCGAGCGCGGGAGTGTTTGCGCACGGATCACCGCGACGTTCGCGCACGCACACGAACGATCGCGCTCCGCAAGACCGCTACAGCTCGACAGCTTTGGTGCTCCCGCGCTTGATTAAGTCGCTTTTTTTTCCGGCTCGAAAGAAGTGTCAGCCTCGAAAGAAACAAGGAAAAAAAAACCTCCCATTTTATTTTTCGCAAGTTGCCAAGGCGAATGTTTGAGGTGTCCAAAGTAGAAGGTGTTGTCAATGCAAGTTTTTTTTTTCCTGACGTTTGTTTAGACATTTTAATGTCTCCTGTTCTGCTTCACAGAGCCTTCTGCCTCTGCTTCACTGTTAAAGATGCTTCTCCTCTGCCATTTATTTCAAGTTTTTACTTGTTATACATTTGTAAGATCGTAGATACTTGTACATATACCTTTTGCCTTCCCTGTTCTTCTTCCAGATAAGTATATCAACCTGTTAAATGCACATTATATATTTTTTTGATAAATACAAATGAATTCATTGCATACAAATCTCAGGGTATTTTTTTTAGTTCTCCAATAAAGAAAATATTCACACTTGTACTCATTTGCATAATTAAATTCATGCTCAATTAAATTTTGCGGGGGACTAAATGCAAAAATAGAACGCCTGTATGCAAACAGGCAGACTGATATCTTCATTGGTGTATTTAATTGCGGAATTTCGGTTTCATTAGTCATTGCTAGGGGGAGAGAGCACAGGTGTAGTAGACTGTATAGAACTCTAGGTTTAGAACGTGCTTGAAAGGCTAGCACAACATGATGTGGAAAAATAAGCACACTGCTTTATGTGTACAGCAATTCCTCTAAATGGCTGTGTGATGGAAACCATAATCGAGACATCTGTGATTTCTCCGGTTCTGCATGAAAATACGGGAACAGGAGAAAGAGCTTAACAATGCTGTCCACATGACTGGAACACAGTGAATGTAAATGAATGCTGAAGTGCATACAAATCTATAGCAACTGCCATGCACTGGCCCAACAGGATAGCGCACTTACTGGCCACTCAACTGAAATACATTTCCTTCAGTTCAGTCATACAGTGGCTGGAAATAATAATAGTGCACATGCATTAAGGTAAATTCAACCGAATACAGTAGTGCTTTGTGTAAGCTCATGTGGTAAGGTACATTCAACTGAATTATCATAGTGCTTTGTGTAAGCATACCACAACATTGCAGTGCTTTGTATTAGCACGTCATGACATCACAATTGTGTTAGGGTTGCCAGATTAAGAATGATTCATAACCGGACACACGCACAGATGGAAAGATAACTGTGAACGAGGTGGGGAGCTGTCGGACCAGTGGGGTCCCCCTCTGAACCGACACAGGCGCCATTCGGGGTGTCATCCACACCTGCACAAATAACTTGAAAACCAGACATTCCGGTTTGAAAAACTGAAGTCTGGCAACACCTGTTAGCATGCCATGATGATTTCACTGATTAATTCCAATGTAGTTGATCATGCAGATCTCCATACAGGAAAAAACACTGAGAATGGAAAGTTAAAAATGTGTCCTTCACAATATAAATTTTCTTGATTTATGTTGTGATGATGAACTGTTAAAAAAGGACAATATCTAGATAAAGGTAAATTTTTTGGGTGCGTAGGATTCTTCAATTACTTTTATCAACTGCTTTGGGAGCCTTTTTGCCCAATAAAAAAGCTGGCTGGCTGACTGTTATGTCTATATTGAATGCTCAATACATGCTCACAGCTAATGTCCGATGACGTTTTGATTGTGCCTTTTTTAAATTAAAAAATCTATACTTACTTGCACCCCAGTATCGCTGATATCGACTTGCTCATTTTGATAACATGATATGTCCACAGAAAGACATTTACCCCTGTCCTGCAGTTTAAAAAAAAATACCGTATGACCACAAAGACAGAGGTGAATCTTTTTACAATGGAAATTCTAAAGCCAGCCATTATGAAAATTGTTAGTGAAGAAAAGCACTGAATTCCCTGGAATCCGCAGCCAACACTGTTCTGTAGAGTTAGCATGGTTAGTAGAGACAGGCCTAAATCTAGTCTCAATTTTAAGCCTGTACTTCTGAGGCATTGAATTCATCAAGCAGGTAAGTGGGGACCTTGGGCCTGTGAAAAAAAGACCAAGAGAGACCTCACAAACAATCAAAGGTTACAAGGCCGAGCGAGTGAAGCCACAGAGGTAAACGGAGGAGAAGGGTGTCCCATGATGCACCAGAGTCCAAGCCCAGAGGCAAAATGTTCAAGAGGTTGAAACTTTATTTAAATGCATTATTGCCATCTGTGACAGGTAAGAAAGTAGAAACGTCGGAAAATTTAGGCAGCTGAAGCACCTGCAGTTCTGCCTGTGCAAGAGACGACGTAATGTGCCAGATGATGACAAGATAATCCTGGGCTATTTCAAGCTGGTCTAGGTCATCACAAATGCTAGCCACCTTGCATTTGACCGACAACAACTGTTCATGGCTTAACAATAATTGGAAAAAGCGGTAAAAGTGAAAGTCTTCTAAATGTCATTGGTCAACTTGCGGAAGAAAAAAAAATCTATATACAAAGCATCATCTGTGTAGCTGTAGATGGAGTATTTGGGTTTGGAACATGGAAAAGGAGCAGCGATTTGCCAAGGAGCAGGCAGCTCCCGCTTAGCTCACTGGAAAATTTGCATTGCTAAAAAGAAAATGTGTCTGATAATGTGACAAACAATGCATTAAAACGTGTTTAATTCTGGAAACAACTGCACAGTTCACGGTACATGATGCATTCGTGTTACATGCACCTCCATCCCGCACTTACTGTACTTTGTATTATTGTCTTGATATTGTAGCTTGTAATGCCTCCTAGTTTGACTTGGCATAGGTTAGGTCAGAGTAAGGTTCACTATGTGAACTGGACTTAATGTGTTTATGGCTATTAATAACTGTTACAAAATGAGTATTGTACCTTATCAGACCTTTGTCCTGTAGTTGTTTCAATGACCTTCAGTACGCACTTATTGTGTGTCTCTTTGGATAAAAGCGTCTGCCAAATAAATGTAATGTAATGTAATTAATGCATACTCCGAAACTTCACCACAACACACGTATAGAAGAAGAGGAGGTATTTGAAGAGGGTGACTCCATCTTCTGCTCACCTCAGTTCCTCAGTTCCTGTGTGTTTAATAATTCTTAGTTTGATAAAGAATGTCTGCAAATGCTCATCCTCGGTTCAATCCATGTTTGGCTGATCAGCCTGTCCAGAATTCAGAGATGTGTATCTCTGAGCTGCTAAATATACATTATTTATGACTGGTGTATAGTAACAGATTTTTTTCATTCGTATATGTACTGTATTTATGAATGGTGGACACACACACACACACAGACACAAACGCACATGCAGAAAGAGAGAGAGAGAGAGGGAAGGAGAGAGAGAGCAATACCGACATTGAGATAAATCAACATTGTATATGATTTGTGGCTTTGATAGGGGAGAGGACAAGAGGCTATTATCTCACAAGTTTTTATTTTCATATAATTTTGCATGCCTCAAACGCACCGTGGGCTGGCTGTAACTTTAATTAAATCTAATTAATCATGCTCGACAGTTATCATCATCATCACCGCCTCCTCTAGACAAATGATCTTAGATGTCCATCTCACAAATTAACAACTCAAGGGAAACGACCACTTGCAATTCAGCAGCGACACATGCATTTAATTGACTGTCAGTTCAAAGGGCCAACACGCATTTCTTTACTCTTCTTTGTTGCAAAAGAAGCAGGCGTCAGTTATTGTGGAATCACTTATTTCTGATTGATGAGAAAATGAGTGTGTTTGTCCGCTGCAACTGGTTGCGAATCTTTGGAATCGGTAGCTGGTGTTTCTGCAGAAGAAACTGTGCTCAGAACAGACACGCAGCTGCAGGTATGGAGGCTGCGCGTTAGACTTCCTCGCGTAGGATAATTCTGACAGACGAGTGCCCCGATGCAGGAAACCAGACCAAGTAGGTCATATGAAAGATATGTGATTCTTCAGGGGCGAACACCTCAAAGATGGACTCCATTTTGCAGGGAAGGACTCATTCATGCTCAATGGTATGAAGTATGTCTGCAATGCAAAAAATCTGAAAATGTGCTGTTTGTGTTTTTGTGACAAAAACAGCCGTATCATTTTATTTTGGTTTTTGTACTTTTGTCTTTGGGCTCGGCTCTGAATGTGTACGAAACCAGAGAGACAACAGCACACACCGTTCTGAAGCTTAGCCACGAAAAAACTCAAAAATAAAAATCTGCCTTCAGTCACGAAGAGCTCTGAGACTAGATGCATTATAATTCACCTGATAGACAGACAGACACACACACACAGACACACACAAGCACAGGTACACACACGTATGCACGCACACGCACATACTTACACATGCACAAACGGATGCACACACATGCACATACTTACACACGCACATGCACACACACACACACACACCTGATGCTTAACCTTAGTTTTATCGGCTTTTCAAAATAGACCGCCACAGAATCTCACAATAACAATGCACAGGGACACAAGGAGATACTGTTTACAGTAAAGGGTTTGGGTGGAAATAACCTGCTATTATGAACTAGAAAATGAATACAGCAATTATTCTCACTGCAAGTTATATATATTATGCATATATTCTGTAAAGTAATAAGGCCTGTAGTTGAATTTACTGCACATTCGGTTTCATTCACATTTGCAAACGTAGAGTACGATCACATTCACAGTATTAACGGCACAAAAGCCATAAAATAAGTCTGATATTAAGAATCTTTAATAAACCTCTTTTTAAATGCATATAATCTATTCTCACAGAAATGGACTCATAATGAGAGGATTGCAGGCACAAATCCCGGCAGGGAGAATTTGTACAGCGTTGGATTCATAGATACGAGAGGAAGTATCCAGCTGTATAACTCAATGGACACGTAGAAATATAAATTTAAAAAAACCGCACACATTATCCCAAGGTAGGATAATTGCTATGGCATTCTAAAAAAAAAAAAAAAAAAAGAAGGTATTATGCATTTTTATCATTACTGTAATTGCCTCTTCTGCAGCAGAACTACTCTACTTCAAATTTTAACAGCACCCACAAAAACATCTCTCATCTCCGCATCAGAGACCTTGCCCTTCTCCACCTTTGCTCTCCTTGTCAATCAAATGAACGCAATAAAATGCTGATTTGCGCTACCAGAACAGTTCAAATTAAATCTGCTTCTGTGATGCAGCGTGCTTTCAATTAATGGCCGAGCCAATGTAGGTCAGTGGCTAACTAGCTGTAGCACGTGACGATATTTCTAATATGTTTTTTTCGCTACGCCCCAAATTCGATTAGCACGAAGGCGCGCCGTATGAAGAATGTTCCGGAGGCCCTGCATGCTACGTGGCTAACTGTGGGTGATTCTGTAGAGTAACGAATTCGCTCAAGGCATCTTTTTGTGGGTGTCTGAAGGCCACGCTACCTATGTACTCTGTTGAAAAATAATTTCATAAACCCGTGGGCTGTTGTGCATTTGGACAGAAATCTCAGCAGTGATAGAAAAACTGAAAATGCTCACTGCGTCTGTCGACTTTCAAAAAGAACTCATCAGCTCAAGTTTCCTGGGTCAAACATTAAGAGTGAAATCTTTACTGAAAATCTTCACTAAAATATTTCATGATGAATTTACTGAATATATGTTTAGCAAAGGGGGGTTTAAATTGTTTGTATCAATGACATTAATGTAGCACATATTGACACAATTGACGCACATTACATACCACATGCAAAAAAAAAAACTGTGGCATTGCTGCCCGTGTCGGGATTTGTAAGAGTCAGTTCTCAGAAGTAGGCAGTTTTAATCTCAACAGACAGACCCTCCCCCTCCCCTTCCCTTCCCTCTCATTGGAAATTCAGTCAGTGACAGAGATTTGCTTGATGCTGGCCTCTTCCGAACAGAATGAACTTTCAAAAAAAAAGAATAATAAATTTAAAGCCAGCACAACCATTTCACACAGTGATGGATGAACCGTAATCTGCGACAGATAATGGTGGCAGAGACAAAAACAAATGTGTTTTCGCAGACTTCGGGGAGCCGCTGATGAATCTGTTTACCGAGTTTTCAAAACTTGCAGATGTGAAGCCGGGGACACGCGGCGGAGTTTGCCCGCGCGTGCCCGATCCGTTCTCCCGGCGAAAACGATGACGTCTCAATAAAAAAAAAAATCAATATCGCGATCGACGATATCGCCAGGCTGCGAATTCTGAGACCTCCGCGTGGGTCTGTTTATCTTCCGAATCGCACCTCTTTCATCACGCCTGATGGATAAATAATCTCTCAGAATGTGTTCTGGTCCCTCCGATTTTCACTCGAACGGTGGCGACGATATATCACATTGCAGGGCAAGTGCAGCAACTGAGGCCCATTAATCATTCAAATAAGTGCCTTTGCCTAACGTTTAGGTTGAACTTTTTTAAACGTCATGAACATGAATGAGTGGGGGGGGGGAGGGGGGGGCATATATTCCTGCTATACATTTAAACAAAGTGTGTTAAAGAACATTTAAATAAATTTAACAGCCCTGCACTGAGTAAATCCTGGCACAGCAGTCTTATTCACAATCATTTTAGTGTTTTCCCAATGTTTTTGTTGTAATACACTACTGCTTATAAATTCTGTACAGACATTAGGAGGATTTTTTTTCACACAGAGAATAGTCAATGTGTGGAATAGCCTGCCAGGTCACGTAGAAGAGGCAGAAGCTCTGGGGATTTTCACGACTAGGCTTGATACGGTGTTAGATACTATCTAGTCTGTAGGTAATCAGAGCACTCATTTAGTCAGGAAAATGGCGAGCATTGTTGTGCTGAATGGCCTGTTCTCGTTATTATGTTATATTATGTTATGTTTTGCAGTCTTCCCATCCATCGATAGCTCTTTTGTTCCGCTGACATACGGCAAACAAACCGTGTTATGTTGTCCTTTACTAACTGATGCTATACCCGATCACGGCTGATTAGAAATAAGATTTTATCTTGTCTACATCGGAGAGAAAATGAATCGACTTTTAGTGGAGAAGGGAAAACGCACGCAGGCCGGTGTGCTGGCTCACATCAGTGGGAGTAAGGGCTGTCAATCACTGTTTAGCTCCGAGCAAAACAGGAACTCCAGAATAGGTAATCAGCTACCTTCAGGTAGACAACACGGTGTTCAAGAAAGACAGCTACAAGTTTTTTTGTTTTTTTTCTAGCCGGGAAGGCCAGCTGAGAGTGTGATTGTCTTATACGGTGTCTACACTCTCAAAAACAGATGTGTTAAAAACAATTAAAAATGTGTAATTTTTTAACACACCTCCATGTGTTTTCAAGGCCAGCACATTTCTGTTACTTTAAACACCGTCTGTGTTAAAAAAAGTCTCCCTTTATAACACACAAATAGTATATTTGTAACACTAGAGTAGTAACACAACATATCCTTTTTGAGAGTGCATGATGGGAAACGGAGTCTTTGGGCAATGGAAGGGTTTGCGCTGATCAGTCAGCTACAGCGTAGATGATGAAAGAGGGTCTTCTGTCCAAGACACTGCTTTTGTCACAGCCACAGTGGGACCTTAAATGGCCGTAGAGAGTGAGTGCCTGCCTTTAGCGACTCATCTCATCCAGAAGAGGGGTTCGACAGCCAACCCAGCGCTCCACCACAGCATGAGCGGATGTACTCAGCTGCCCCCCCAGGCTGGCTCACAGGCACCACTGCCCAAAAGAAGCCTGCTTCCCCCTCTCTGCGTTTCCCGGCCTGGTTGCTAACCACAACCAGCCCCAAGTAACACCAGGGAGAATCTGAGTGCCATGGCACAAGGTTCTCCGGTGGGAAAAAAATATTAAGAAAGTCATATCTGTCAGTTTGCTTTTACGGGGGTGCACTTTTAAGAGCGACTAAGCGTTTGCACAGAAATTATGTGTCATGCAGGAAATAAATCAAATTGACATTCTCTCTCTCTGCCTGCGGTGGTCGTTTGGGTTTGTTTGTTTGTTTGTTTCTCTTGTCGTTACCTTGTCTGTTCTTTTATTTTGAAGCACAGTCATTTCTGTAATTGAACAATGTCCCAATAAAAGGTGTTTTTAAATCTCTCTCTCTCTCTCTCTCTCTCATTCATGCACCACAGTCGGCCATATTTCCTTTAATTAGAGCTAATATATGAAAGGGGGATGGTGGTTTTCATGCGGCAGAAGAGGTGAGCCCTTCCGGACCAACCGGGAGACTTAATCCACACGCGCCACACCGGCAACAGCAGAAAGGTGTGGTGCGTTCAGTAAACTCAACTTCTCCCCACAAATCTATTCTCCCCCTCACAAAAGGTATCCCCCCCCCCCCCCCCCCCGCTGTTTGCTTTCTTAAGACACACCGCACGCTTTTATCGAAGTTGCCACTGTGTTGTACTTGGCGGTTTTCCTCTAGGGAAGGAAATCAGAAAAAGAAGAAGAGGGGAAAAAGGAAAGCAAGCTGATTAGAGAGGAGCGGGCTCGATAATTGGCGGGACCCCAGGAAACGATCGTCAGGCGTAAGCGAGATTGCGCGTCGCTGCGCAAGATGGGCCTACTGCCGCTTAAAAATTCAGCAGCTATTCCAGCAATCGCCCGACTCCGTCTAAATGCTCCACCGAGCAATTTAAACATCGCGCTTTACCCAGAGCCATTGGATATTTTTAACGAGTCTGGGAAGGTATTTTTGAGAAGATCACCTAATTTCTTGTGTGGCAGAAAGCTATAGCCCCGAGGTCAGATGGTTCGTAGATAACACGGTGCATTTATGTGTCTTTGCGCATTTGTCATATTTCATCTGTAAATTTTTTATCGGCTAATATTATTATGAGGGCCGGTTCGCTCTTTCCAAAAAAAAAAAAGGGGGCGGGATTTCGAACGGGACAGGACCCCGGCGGCCACCTCTACCGCGCGCTCGATACGCGTTTCAGCCACAGACCCCCGCACCCCCCCACCCCCCCCCCCCCCATCACCGTTAGACGTGCGACATTTTGTCAGTCAGGCCTGCGGTGCTCTTGTGTGCTTCCCCTGACCTGCCTCGCGCCCCAGAGCCCTAGCGACAGGCCGCTTCGGAGTCACGTGACTCCACACCAATCGCTTTTCTCAGGCTCGGTTCCCAAGGTTCCCCTTTTTCTTTCCCCCTCTGATGTGGGAGTAGCGTCCGCTGAGTCAAAAGGCCTTCACTTCTTCACAAGAACAGACAGTGCGACACGACCGGCCCGGTTCCTTTGACAAAAATTAAAAATAAAATAAAGAAATGAAAGAGAAAGAAAAGTCCACTTTTTGGTTCTTGAGGGCCGTTCCCATGGAAGCAGATTTTCTGAACGGAGGTCTAATGTGAGCTTTCAGCCCAGGGTAAATTTCAAAAACTGTTATTTTTATTCTTCAATATTAATTTTTCTCTGGGTTTTTTTTTTTAGGTCCTTCTGCCTTTTGGTTATAAAAGAAAATTAGGCATTTTCTTCGCTCGACAAGAAGATTTAGAACCTGACCGATTCAAAATGATGAGTCATCTTTGCATTCATATCGAAATGGGCAAAATAAAAGTCTCAAACAGTTGGAGAAATTTACATTTGGCTTTGATATTCATCAAAGCCAGGTACAAACATATTAAAATGTTTTGAAAATTTGGGCAATGCATGTGGAACATAGTAGTTTATACAATGTTTACAAAAAATCAGTATTTGCGTGAGGAAAAGGATTCCTCATTTTTTCCAGTCTGGTGTTTGAACATGTCATGCCTAATTTCTGGCTGTTGTAATAGCCAGAAAACCCAACGGCATCGACAAGTGATGGATTCTGAAGTTTCTGTAATCGGTTGGAGTGTATTTTCCTATCATGAAAGTGAGTGTCATGTACACTTGTACCCTTTGAAATGTAAGGTCAGTGTCAATCATTACGAAATGGGACAGAGTGATTATCTTTACCACGTTAAAGCATTCCATTTCTGCAGAGAGTAGAGTCTCTAAAGATGGAGATGCCCCCATCCACAGAGCAGCAGAGCTTGTTCATTGGTCGAGGAGCAGGAACCCTGACATTATCTTGAATCATTTCTGGCAGGGGCCGCCCAGCCCTGTTCCTGGAGATCTACCTTCCACTAGGTTTTCATTTCAGCCCTAATTTGGCACATCTGATTATTGCTAATTAACAGCTCGAAAAGATTTGCTTTGTTAGGGTTGGACTGAAAACCTACTGGATGTGTGGTTTGGCAGACATGTTTTATGGAATGTTCCGGAAGGGCACTCGACACCATTTTCTGGTTTGATAAACCAGGTGTGAGTCGATTGACTTTCCTGCGCAAGAGCGTCGACCGGTTCTTTCTGCATCATTCCAAAAGCTGGTCAAATCAATTCCGCAGCATGCACAGGTATACGCAGGCAGATCTGGGCACCTCGGTGATGTCTCAACACCTTATTAAGTTACCTTACACTGGTGTGTCATTTGGTCTGCAAATGCACACACACACACACTTATATTCATAACGTGATTATAACATAACATAGTTAGCAACTTTTATATTTACATTTTCCTGCCATTTAGACAAGTTGTTCTTTTGTTTCCTAAGTTTTTTTTCCTGTTTCACCAAAGCACAGATATATTACATCTTAGCTGAGCTTAATTGAAAGAATAAAGAGCCAGTGATCATTAATTTTCTGAAGGCTACTGTACCAATTACTCTCTGTAAAATGTCCCGTGTGAGGTTATGTGAGTGCAAGAGAGATAAAATGTACTTCACTGAACTAAAATGTTTATTATACTGAATATTCTGCAGCGTACTGGGTTATTTCACTCTTAATAATATCATAAACTGGACCAAATGGCAACATTTTTGGACCGCCTCTCCTTCTTGTGTTTTTCTTTTGCTAATCTTGAAAAAGCTCCAAAAATAAACATGGCTGGAATACCTCCGCCTTCTAGAATGTTTTCTTAAACCTTGGAAAAGTTGAGAAAAATAAAATAAAAAATATATATATATTGAACTTGCTTAAAATGCACTATCCAAAGCTCACACAGAAATTACATTTAGACAAGAGAAACTGCAGCAGTACTGTGGTCCTGAGTGAGCGAATGGGAGGACAGCATGTGCTCATGGGCGTGTGGGGTTTTTTTTCAGATGTGACTGTTGCTGGGGCAACACCGCGATACAGTTGGCAAGGCGATCCGATCCGTGCAGGCGTGATTGATAAGCACACAGTCTACTGCGGAGACAGTATACAGCACAGGCTCTGCAATGAGCGCGTGCAGATTAAAGAACTGACCTCGCCTGGGATATTTCTCTATTTCTCCGGGTGCCCATCTATCCCCCCCCCAGATTCTTCCGGACAACAGACACTTATCCACACCCACCCCACCCGCCCCCATCACCTGACCCCCCCTCCGAAAAAAGAATTTATAGGAAACCTTGGAGGTCTAAACTGGGCTATTAAGCTATTTTTCTTCAATTAATTTTAAATGATGCTCTATTTCTTCTTCTCCTTGGCTGAGCGGCGGGGGCAGTGGCAGGAGAGGGGCTTGTTTTATTGCCCGGGCTCAGAGTGGATTCTGCAGTAATGGACGGCCCGGACGGCCTTCTCGTCATGCTGGCAAGATTTGTAAGTGAGAATCTATCGATTATTTCTGTTTATCTCCGGAGTCACCTCCACAGGCCTAATGTCCCCCGGGCTTCTGGCCACAAATACATCTTCTGTTATTTATTTATTATATCACACCCCCCCACCCCCCCCCCCCCCATTACTCACCCCTCCACCCCTCCGTTTTGGAGCTTATTATAGATTCTGCAAACAAAATGGCTCCGCGGCGGTCTGCGTCACGGAGAGTGGAGCCGTGGAAACCGCGCGACGCCCTTCATCTGACCTTCAGGCCCGCCCACTGCGATCGGGCTCCTGGGAGTCGTAGTTTTCCCTGCACGTCGAGCTTTCTGAAGCGTGTTTGTCTTCCCCCCCCCCCCCGCCGCCGCCGTGTTTACCGAAGGGGCCGGAGGGTCGACGCTGATGCAGAAAATGTGAAGTCAGCACCGGGAGCCGGTGGGGAGGAAACGTCAAAGCGACTGTGGAGAAAAAAGGGAAGATGGGGGAAAAAAGCGGGGTCAGCTGGGGGCCAAGGGGAACATGGCTGAGCGCTTCTCTTACATCGGAACACGGGCTTGTGACTGGTGCTAAAGCCTTCAGGAGAATCGGGCGTGTGAGCAGTCTGCATATGGGGCCCCGCACCGAAGGCCCGTTCTCTCCCTCTGCGTGCTAAACGGAAAGCGCTCGGCAGGTTGTCAGAGAGCCGGTCTACCCAACTTAACCGCAAAGTTCCTGGGCGGCGCCCCGAGTCGACTTTTGGTGTCGGCCGTCAACCCTGACCGTTGTTTTAAATTAACCCCGAAAACGTAAAGAGGCCGCGATGGTGTCCGGGAACACAACACAGAGGAAACTGAGGATGTGTGTGTGTGTGTGTGGGCCCAGGGCTTGGGGCTTTGGAGCGGGGGGGGGGGTTAAGCCAGTCTTTTGTTCAAGGTCAAGACAGGCCTGTATTATTATATTTCAGCTTTGCCGTCATAAATTCTTCATGGAACGAGACGCACAACACAAGAGTTGCTATTAACAATGGATGAACTTATTTGATTTATCGGGGTTTCCGAATGTACCCGGAAATTAAAGAGCACAGTCCTCATGCATGTTGGAAGATGGCCCGCGTGTAATGGGAACGAAAAGACGAAAAAAACAAAAAAAAAAACAATCTGTCATGTCAAAGCCCCTGATTGAACTGGAGTAATCGAAGCTCCACCGAGCACATTTACCATTAAACTCTGAGATTGGTGAGACTGGGCGGGCGGATAAATCAAAAATGCGCGCCCTTAAATGGGAGACCCCAATCTCGTCACATAGTAACGGTTCATAAATTTAACCCTCGGAGAAAAGTTCCGGAACGATCCGTCCTTCTTCTGCCGAGGTGCTTGAGGAGTTTGGGTCGGAATTTTCCATTTCCTGCTCGACTACGGCCATGACGCGTCAAAAGGAAGAAACACTGTGCAGCAATCTGGAGCATTTAGATTATTAATTAGCAAGAAGAATGAACACCATTTTTATATGCATTCAGTTCAAAAATGTGAAATGCTGCAGAATATATTACATCATCTGATATATAGGGGTGAGTCATTAAAAAAGTTTTTGAATTTTGTCATTTACTCAGAAAATATTTAGCCTAGCACTATGAAATTTGACTTCAGACAGCTTTGACATGTCGGTAGATTCTACCCATTTCAATTACGTCCATAACTTTAGCCAGTCAGATACAATTTAAACCGAAGTACAAGAAGTTATACAAGTTCATACGATCTAGTTGGTATCATTGTAACAGAGAGCCGGAACAATTGTAACAGTAAATGAAAACACCCTATAATGCCTGTATGGAGGTTTTTTCTGCACATAATAATGTTCATCAAGGAAACCCATTTCCAATTTCATATTATGAAGCATGGGGACTTCACTTATGCAAAAAAACATCGACACACAAGCAGCTTCATAAATTACTGTGTAGTAAGTTGTGGTAACGTCCAAATCGATGAGGAAAGCCACTTTTGTTCGTTTCTTAACACCCAGGTAAGCTTTTAGAAAGGAAAAAACCTGCAGACCAATCTGGCGCGTGCTTATTATAAATTACCAGTGACCAGGTGGCTGTTTCTTTTCCATTAACCACTTGAAGCATCTGAAGATGATACTATGTCAATGCAGCAAGCACATTAGCTGAACACATTTAGAATTAAACACTGAACTCTTACTAGTCAAACACATTGATAAGTACAATTGATTTCTTTAACAAATATTAATCCTTTAAGTTGCATTGCCCCTTATTCAGGCCAGAATGGGTTTATTGACATTCATTCAGTTTTTTCACAGTGAAATTTTCAATAAATCTGGTCACACAGCACACCATTTGAAAGTGTTGAAACTCACGGTTCTATCTCTATAAAATATTTTACCAAGCCAATGTTTTAGCCACAATGGTTCCTCATTTTGTAAGATGTGGGGTGGACAAACAAGTTGGATGGGGTCCTCACCATTTTTGGGGTTTGGAACTCCTCCACAATCCATGAACTCAGAGAAACTTCGATAGAATGGACCATGTTTGATAGACTTGTCATTGTTGTCCGTCTGCTGTTGCATACACGCCAAAAGTATTGTGTACAAAATAAGGCTGACATCTCCTGTTTGTATAGATTCTCTGGAACAAAACAAGCCGAAATATAAGCTTCTCTGACAATTACTGGCCAAGCAGTCCCTCAATATATCCAATAAGACCTGCAACGACTGAGCATAGACAGTATACTGTATCTTGACCCCAGCACACTGCCAACCAGAGGCAAGCTATTATAGTGATGACTGAGAAGCAATTTTAGATAATGAAATTACAGCTCTAACAGTGTGTCAGTTATTAAGCTTGGATAAAAGGACATGCATTGTTTCTCCACCATAAACAAGCCAGAACGTTTTCAGTGCACAAGCTGGAAACATTATGCATGAGACTCAAGGTTCTCGAGACTTTCATGCCCACAAAAGTTGTTTTACAACAAAAAAATTATTTTTCAATGCCTAAGTCTAAACAGAAGACTCAACATTTGGAGACCTTGGAATAAATCACTCGTCTGAGTGAATACTTCTGAGGAGGACAGTGACAACAGTTTTGAATCCACAGCAGAGGGCATGTTCAATGAAGGACTTGATCCCATTTTATATCGGTGAGCAGCAAAATACATTCTCAAAATACTTTGTATTATTATTCAGTACTCTTATAAATAAGGAGTAGTCATACTGAATGATAAAAAATATTCAGAGAATATTGAGAATTGAGAATAAGTTGACATGTTGATGGGGTTGGGTATTTGACAAAAACTTCCATCAACGGACCTCTATCAATGGATTAGTAAACTAGATATAATGTATGTATTTTCTGCAACCTTGCAAGGAGAGGGAGGTGGAGGGGGTGGGGGCAGGGAAGGGAAGAGGGGGGTGACAGGCATGGGGAAAGCAAGCTACTTTTATTATTTAAAAAAATATATTTTATGGGCTTTTCAGCTTTATTGGACAGGACAGTGTAGAGAGACAGGAAGAACAGGGGAAGAGGGAGAGACGTCCACGCCAGGAGACACCCCAAAAGCAAGCTACTTTTAAGAATACTTCTTAATGCGTCACCATTTATAGTGAATTTCCCCTAATGCATTCTATATTACGTAATATATCCTACAAACACATTTTGTCTGACAAAGACCCTGTCACCTGAAATGCTGCAGTGTTAAATATATGAGAGCTAAAAGCTTTCTTTCCTCCTCATTGCAAATGCATTCGGACTCATGAAACTACAGCATCCCACGCGATATTACATTTAAAGTATGCTGTGATGGATGCATTAATTGATTTATTGCAACCGTCTGTAGATGGTGACCACTGGGGCTCATAAATGCAGGTAGTTGATGTGCAGGCAGCACTGGCCATCGTCTGCATTGCCCGCAGCACAGAGATCATTTATGTAAACACATTTTTTATGTCTTCCCCTAAAATGGCCCCCCGCTGGTGCCTCGTCAGTTGTACATCTGGACCTGGGAGGGTCTAATGTGCTAGTGCTGATGCTAATGTGGGAGGGGTGGGGGGTATTGGGTTTGCTTTGAATGACAATGCTCGACCCCCCCGATAAGAACACGGTACTATTTTGACGGTACCTCGTTAACGTTTAAAGTCAAAGGCTCGTGAAAAAAAGGTACCGGCAGCATCAACAACTGAAAAACCCAACGGTCTAAAAATCGCGAGCTCCCCTCTGTCACGCCCCAATCGGTTCAGTTCCCCCTCAGCAGTTCCGATCCCGCCATTGTCATTCACGTCAGACCCGGGCTTGTTACAGCGAAGGAAATTAGCGCAGTTGCGTCCTGTTGACTGATGACTCTTAAGTAATCGCCCAGATGCTGCGTTTACTTAAGTGGAATTAGAATTAGGACACCCCCCACCATCACCGCCACCACCAAAATTTCTTCATTACACCACTAAGGCCAATGGATATTAATTCTGGGCCTTGTTTGTCTCTAGTGTACACTTAAACTCTCAAATGGAAATATCTGCTAATATAAGCAGCAGAATCACATGCCAAAAACCACTGCCTTGTAGCTATTTAAGCTTTTAAATTGTAGTTTGTGTAAATATTGAATTTCAAGGTCGTCTTTTATCAACATTTTGCCCAGCTTTTTTTCCATTTCCGCACTAAACCGGTATGCTGGTTAAAACGTCAACTTAGGACATTCCTAAGTCGCGCTCTACGTTCACGTGCGCCAAGGTTTCCAGGTCCGGTTTCACACGCGTGCATACGCACGCACACACACACACACACGTGCGCCCTCTCTTTGCGCGCCTCTGCAAACCCTGACGTACGGTTTGGTACGTTTTCAGTTCTCACAGTCGCGTAACTGAGACAGACTACGCGTCTGTAATTTAAAGTGCTACGCGCGTCGGGACGGGTTCGCCTCGTTGACGCGTAGGACAGAAATTCCCGCAAATGGACGTTAAAAAAAAAAAAAAAAAAACACAAACCCAGCCAGCCGATAACTGCGGATCTGAGAAACGAAACGTGCCCGTGATTTGAGCGACGGCACGGGTTCGAGCGCTCCTGCCTCGTCGAGGGGTGTAAACGAGCCCCGGCCGTGCCTCTCCGGCACGCGGCACGCCGCCCGGGCCCGCCGCCGTGCCGGTGGCGGCTGTTACCCCTCCATCCAGCGCTTCCTGCGCCTTGCGTCTCCGTCTCGATGCAGTCGCTCGTCATGCCTCCACGTCTGACTTGGCGTAGGTCACGTCAGAGCAACGTTTACTGTGTGAACTGGACTTTGTGTCCTCGGCTGTGGATAACTGTTACAAAACGAGTGTTGCGCCTCATCAGACCAATGGCCAATGGTAAGCACGTAGCGTACGTTGCTTTGGATAGGAGCGTCTGCCGAATAAATGTGATGTCATGGCGCCTGAGCGCCTGAGCTCCGAAACTTCAGGCTCGCAGGTTTTTTTTTGTTTTTTTTTGGCGGCACGGCTCGTGATCTACTGTCGGCAGGCGTGCTGGGAAAGGAGCGCGAAAGCGGTTACTCTTTTAATAACCCCGCCGATATTCGCTGCCCCGCTCCGTGTATCACCGTTATGGGGCGCGGCGGTGGCAGCGCCTTCGCCCCCCCCCCCCCCATCCCCCGCTGCGCTCGGTTTAATTGTCGGACGGCTAGTTGGGCAGCGCCGCTAAGTTTAATCCACAGTGTTTTTCTGGTCCCTAACGGCTATTTAGCACGATGTTCCGAGCGCTAGCTTCGGTCGCGCGGGCTGGGGATTGCTTATACCGGAAATCCGTCACGGTGCTTAGTGACCCCGCGGGCCACCGTACGAGTAATGGCCGGGTGACGAAGGCCTGTCTCACACGCAGTTCCCTGTGGGGGAGTGATGGCCGTGGCACTGGAGGACAAGGGGGAAACTGCGTGACGCACACACCTTAACGATTTACAGCGGGGTCGAGAAATGCAGGTCCGGGGAGCGTGTTAGCAAATCCGCGCTCATTATTTCTCCGCACTAACTTGTTTACCTGGGCTGCGTTTTTTTTCATTCTGAAAGAGTAGGGGAGTTTATTTCATTATTTATTTCACCCCAGAAACAAGATGGTAATGGAAGCGTTCCTCGGGTGCTGTCCAATCGTGCGCTAATGACACCCTGGTGCTGTCCAATCATGCGCTAATGACACCCTGGTGCTGTCCAATCATGCGCTAATAACACCCTGGCTTTTAGCATGCAGAGCAAATGCTAACCTATACAGAGCAGAAAATGACCCACATCTCCTGCAGGGGAAAGGTGATGCATTATATTGGTGTGGCCACCCCAAACAGAACTCTAAAATAGAGGACAAAAAGTTCAGCAGGAAGCAAAATGTTGCGACTTTTAGATTTTCGGTTCGTCTGCATTAAAATGTGCGGTTTCTCGAGTTTTCCAGAAACGTGCTATCCAGCGTGTAAGCGTGGTAGCCTGCTTGCAGCACCCAACGTCTTGCACCGGCTACATTATGACGGAACTCTTGCGGCTTGCGTGTTCCGTCATAATGCGCCATGTACCGTGTCCTAACGGCACACGTCTCCAAAGTATCAATGCAGGGTCCGTGTCTAAGCTCAGGAACAGTAATGGCCAATTATAGGTGACGATTACTCCTCCTCCTACACTCCACCATTAGTCTTATATAATGTTCTGAAAAGAGGAGGGCTAACCTTGTAATTACAGGGCAGGTTCGGAACGGTTTTCTGGACGGGGTAGTCGTGACAACTCAATGCAGACCTCGTGATTGGTTCAGTGATGATTAAGCAGAAATGCAGAGACGGAACATTCGGAGAGCCTGCGACTGCAACAAAGGGAAACAGTGACTATATGATGAAAATATATATAACGAAGACCAGAGTGAGCTGAAGGGCCTTTACAATTAAGAATTATGTAAGTGACAGTTGCATCATGTTTTTAACAGGGATCAAAAACTAGCTGACTTAGCTTACTGAAAATCTTTTAGAAATAGTGTGTGTGTGTGTGTGTGTGTGTGTGTGTGTGTGTTAGGGTGGGTGGGTTGTAAGGACACATAAGTAAATCCATAAACCCACAATTGTAAATCGTGTTTGTATTGTTTAAATGCATTGCTTCAGTTTTTTTTTTTTTCTCTCCCAACTGAACCGTTTCACATAGAAGATTGCTTGTTTTGATTAAACTATGGTTTGCTTACCAAAAGGTTTTGGGTTTTGCATTGGGCGAACAGCGTTTTAGCATTCTTGCCGATTGCCTAAACGCTGACCTGATCCCACAGAAATGAACACAAATCAGTATACTTGTCTTTTGCTTTGCTTGTGCTTTTGCTCACATCTTGCTGTGTTCTTACAGTCAGCCTGCTCCTCGGAGTCCCCTGCTGTTTGGACAACCTTGCCTTAAAGGTTCTTGCTGGATGGCGCGCCTTTGATTTCTCCACTGTGCGAAGGCTCAGCATCAGCATCAGATCCCTGGTCCTTTTGCAGTCTCTGTCTTCGTAGGGTGACCAGCAGGCAATGAACAAGGATCGCGAATACACAAGGTTCAGCTTTCTGTGTCTTACCATCTCTACCTTTTGAAGAGTAGCTTTTTTTTTTGTTTTCAAAGCCCAGTGTTCTAGAACTCCACTGCTTTCAATTACCAGTAGCGATTGTGACATCAGCATTTAGAACGTTCAGTTACGAACGTTCCAATCACGTATTATGACCTCACACCTTCATGGGCTACACGCATGCGCCTGTCTGTCTGTCTGTCTTTCAGCCTGCCCGTTAGCCTACCTGTTGCCTTGTGACTGTCAGCTCGGTGCTGCGGGCACCTTTTTCAATCAAGCCTCCTGTTTGCAAACAAATATTTACCCTCAGATTAAGAGCGATGGCTGTGGAGGGCTGACAAATGGCTGCTGTACCGTATCTTGCCTTGTGCGCGGGTTCCCTCCCCCTCCCCTCGTCCCCCGCCACCCGCCATCCCGGCTCGCTCTCAAGGCCGTCAGACGCGCGGCACGCGCAGCGTAGCGTAGCCCAGGGAGACGCACAGGTGTTTAGCGCCAAAGCCGAGTGTGCGCTAACGAGGAGATTAACCGCCGCGTCGCTGCGGGAGGGGGGGGGAGGAGATGTTGGTTTTGTTGCCTCTTCTTCGGGGACCCGTCTCTTCCCTCGTCGAGCCCGCCCGCGGCTCCCCCCCCGAGCAGCCGTCCCAGCCGCCGGGGGACGCGTCGCGCCGCCCGGCCCCCGCTCCTTAAACGCACGCGCGGCGCGCTCGGAGATTTCTCGCGGCGCTTCTTCCGTTAGTTACCTTCGTCTGCGCCCGCGGTGGCTTCTGCCAGCTGTTTTTTTTTTTTTTTGTTGAATGCCTTGAAGGAAAGAAAAGAAAAAAAACAAAAACACGTGTATAGCGTTAGCGGGAGGCTAGCTCACGGGACCCAACGCGGGAGCGTCGATGGCGGCTCTGCTTAGCACGGCACTGTTACTTAACGTGGATTATCGCACGTGAGCCTGACAATATGGCCTCTCTTTACGCAGTGCGTGTTGCTCTGAAGCCTTGTGTGAAATATGTTTGTGTAAAGCCTTAATCTGCATTTGCTAGTACTCGTTAGCAAATGCTGTGGTTTATCAAGAATGACAGAACACAATATATAAAATGATAGCACATTACGTTAGCCTACTTGAGTTGTACCTTCAGACTAGAATTACAGCATTTCTGGTAATAAATGATTTACAAACCTGTTGTTCAGAGGCTGTGTATATGTGTGTGTGTGTGTGTATGTGTGAAATGCAGTTTCCTGGGCAGTGGCATTAAATTATTCCAAAATAAACCCTGGGGAAAAGATATGATTGGCATCGCCTAACTTAGCAAGTGAGACCCGAACGTGCGATTGTTAAGCTGTCCAACTGAAGACCTTTCCTGGGTTTGAATCCCTCTCTCTGACTGAGCGGACGTCGTTTCGTTGGTCACTCGGGGTGCAGTCTGACCGGCCGCCGTCGGTCCTGGCGGGTCCTGCCGTGATAGGTTGTTTTTATTAAGCTCCGCGCGAAGGAGATTACAAACGGCAACGCGCTAATTAGCGTACCCGCCGAGTAATGCTTCCTTCGGCTTCTTACGTGCTGCTTTAGAGGCTATTAAAACAAGCTTAAGTTCACGCTGTTCGCTAATTTTCTTTTAATTGCCGCGTTTTGCTTAGCGGGGGCAATCGTTCTCGTTTTCGTTTGGGCGCCGGAGATCGCCCTCGCTGTTTTAATCGCGAGACCGAGCGGTCTTTTTATTCCCGATCGTTTCCAATCGCTCGGCGGTGCGTCCAAGTTCACTCCCGTTTCTACGTTCGCACCTTCGCCGCTGGTTGTTTGCGTAACGTCGTTCCGCTGGCAGATACTGCAGTTTGACATAAATAAAATATATATAATTGAGTGGGAAAAATCATATGAAAGACTTCAAATTCACATCAACACATGCTGGTTCCTTCTCTCCGATTACAAAAAAAAAAAGTTTAGGTTAAAGGTTTGAGGAGTAAGTGTAGCATAACTTATTTCAAAACTCCTTTTCAAAGTTTATGTCGATACCTGGAAAAGAGCTCACAATTAAAATATGTTGCATAGTGATAATTACATTATTAGAACTTTATATGAACTTGTGAAAATACGTGTTGTGAAATGATGCGTGCACATAAGGTTTGTCCCCAAAGCCTAACTTTGTATACGAACCTCCTACCTCCTGTCTGGAGAAGGGGGGGGGGGGGGTTTCTTCGGTGTATGAGACACTGTGTTATTTAGCACGCCAGAGTTTTTATTGAACATAGTCTGAAAATCTGAAACTCGCTAATGAGATTTTGACGAAGGGAGCGCTGTCGCTGTCGCCGTGCCCCGCGTAGGTGTCTCGCATTTCGCCCGTTTCGCTTTTTCTTTTATTTTTTTCTCACGCACTTTAACAGGTAAAAAATATAAAAACCAACACGGCGTGGGCAGTCGGGAGAAGCACTTTTTAAAAAAAAACGAAAGAAAAACAATCGCTTTTCTTTTCCAAGCGTTAGCTCGCCCTGCGTACGGTTAAAGCCGAAACGCGTCTTTCTTGGCAGATGGGTTCCGCGGGCGGGACGGGCGGGGCGGGGCGGCTCGTCGGTGTCGTGGGAGACGCCGGCGGGACGGAGATTCCGTTAGCGGCCGCGGGCCGATAGCGGGCGAAGAACAAATTAGGGAAAAGGGACGAGAAAATTTTTTTTTTGTAAAAAACCCTGCCCTCGAGTTGTCTCTCAGAATTCACAACCCACTTTTTAATAAGTTCCCGCACACTCGAGAGTATAATACAACAGGATGAGCCTGGAGCACATCGTCATCGCCGCGCGCAGAGATTTTGTGCGTACCGCTACTAAGAAAACAGGAAGCAGTGGAAACCATAGACATGCAGTCTTGGAACCGTTAGTTACACCGGCAATTTATTATATGTATTTATTGGAAAGGGTTGAAAAGAAACTATGTCACTGTACAAGACTAGAACACAGAGTTACAGTGACCGGACTCAAATTTAAAATTTTACTTTAGAAACTAAACAAGAGGGTCGGAAAATTAAGAGTAGAGATGGGTTAGCCATTGACAAAGTGAGGAAGATTTGTATGAGTGGAGGGCTGTGTGTGTGCAAGTGTGCATGCATCCTTGCGTGTCTGCGTGTGCATGAGTGTGTGTTTGTGTGTGTGCGTGCATGCATACCTGTGTGTGTTGGGGGATATGCGGCGATGCGATTAGGGAGGAAGCGGACAAACTTAGCATTTTATCTGCAGCGCCCCGTTTCAGGGAAGGGAAAGAAGAGGACGTAAAAAAAAACGGAGGGGAACGAGAAATAAAAAAGATTAGGGAGCTTTTACACGTCCCTCAGGACGCAGTAGGTGCGCTTTATTTTAATAAGAAAATAAATGGGGGGGGGGGGGGGAGGCTGACGTGGTTATTGTGATCCTGTCGGCTTGCCGAGACGCGCGGATTCGGCGGGAAAATGGGAATTTCACGCCGGAGCGGTGAGCAGCCGGGGAGTTCCGACGTTCAGCCGCAGCGTCATTAGCCCCCCGCCCCCGCCCCCGCCCCCCAACCCCCACCCCCCCCGCGTGCCGCTCTTTCACCGCGTTAGCGCTGTGACAGTGTGTTATTTGCAGATTACTGAGAATGGATCCCCCCCCCCCCCCCCACACACACGTCAGTAACGGCCTTGGAGCACGGCTCGTCCTGGTGCCTGTAGGACTGCTAAAGACAGCGTGTGGGAAAGCAATGGCATAAGCTCTGGCTTTTTTTATTTTATTTTTTTGGTGAGAGGAAGGAACTGGGGGAGGATTTAATGTGAATACTCAGACTTCCATAGAAACTACTGCCCAGTCTTAAGGGAAAGACTAAATTAAGTGGAACGTATTCTGTATATTACATTTGAAATTATCTTCCCCCCGCCCCCCCACCCACACACACCCCACACACATAGCTATACTGCAGGCTCAAAAAAATATTTTTGTTTAAGTAAGTAATAATTCATAGTAGTGGTAATAATTTGAGTAATATTCATTGAGAAAGATAGATGTCAGTTATTCGCACCCATGTTTCCAGTACTTGGGTGCACCCTCCCTTCTCATTGCTAATCTGCTCTCTCTCGTGTACATACTGAGCGGCGTTTCTGACCATTCTGCCATCTGCGTTTGTGGACTGTCCTCTTCCATTCAATCCAGAAATAAATCGTTTTCAGCAGGGCTCGAAGCCTGGAGACGAGCAGTGCAAAACACGGGCCTAGGCACGGGCGAGCCTGCTTTGGCTGCGGCCTCCTGCTTAGCATCCCGGCCCACCCGCGCACTATGGCTGAACCGCCACATTTAACTGTGAATGCCTGCCCAGGTCATTCTGGCCCACCTACTGTAGTTCTATGCAGGCCCAACTGCATGCATGTTTCTGGCTGCATTGCTTGTGCCAAAAACGGTTCTGTTGTGGTTTGGAGGAGAGGTGTGTCTCTCTCATTAACCACACCCGGTCTCTTATTTTACCCGTCCTCGCCTGCTCGGTCCTCAGATGCAAGGAGTGAAAATAAGCGATTGGAATGATCCTTGGTTACCTGGTGCCAGTTTAGGCACGCCCCCTTCCGGCTGAGGGAATATGGCTAACTGTGTCCCCACCCCACAGACTCCCATTGGCTAGGAAACGCGTTGACCCAGGCTGGTGATTCCACCGCCCTCTGTTGTACTCTCCCGCAGTGCAATGTCAAATACGTCGCTACGCCGTTTCCTTCGTGAAGAATTACATTTTCATTTGATCGCGGGCTAAATTAATTACTCGAAATGCAATTAAGCTAATATCACGGAGTCAAATATAAATGGATGTCCTTTATTCTTAACCTTTGTTTCTTTTCAAATCAATTCAAATTCTTCTTCCTTATCGGGGCTCGCGACTCAGCTTAGGAAAGCCCGGACATCTATAAACCCCCCCCCACCCCCTCCCAAACAATGGCCCCATTGTCTGCCGGTTAATGAGAGATCTTATTTAAGCCCCACAGCTCGTCTCGATGCTGTCTACTACGGTCTTTGTTTTATTCCCGACCTTGGGATTTTTTTTTCCGATTAAAAATAATCTTTTGAAAATCTAAATCTTTTCCCTTTTCTCCCCCATTAGCGATATAATACGTCTGAGTTTCGCCACCGGATTCAGACTGAACGTTCACTGAATTGCCGCGGCTTTTCCATTTGAGCGATGGGCGGGCACGGGGTTTTTTGACCCGTAGAATTGGCGGATGTGTCATCGACGTCTCCGTGACCGTGAAAAAAATTCCACCGCGGCTTAATATAATGCTTAAAGAACACGTCTACGCGCACCCAGCGCATACAAGTGGTACAGTATTAACGGAAATAGAAATTGGTGCGGAAGATTCACAGGAAACAGTTCTTGAATTGAACTTCTACCGCCATCGGTATAAAGTAGAAAATTTCAAAGTTCAAAACCGTTCTGGGTTTCCAACACGAGCTTTAAATGTTTGTGGAACCAGTCTGGTTTTAAATGAGCTGTATTTGTTTATGCTAATTGGTGATAGGATTAAATATCCCACAAAACTTTGGCAGTCTGGAAGGGTACAGTACATCTCCCGGAGAGAGCCAAAGCCTACACTGGTAATCTATCAGGGAGCCTCGGACACACGGAGCTGGAAAACCTCTCCCGGCTGT
This sequence comes from Anguilla pacifica, assembly GCA_039654925.1. Lineage (NCBI taxonomy): Eukaryota > Metazoa > Chordata > Actinopteri > Anguilliformes > Anguillidae > Anguilla > Anguilla pacifica. The sequence goes on from CM077297.1 coordinate 42,947,139, forward strand.
CTCCGCGCTCTGAGCGTTATCTTCCCCGAGCCGGCCGCCGCTCGCCCCCGCGCCCACACGCCCACCGTCGAATACCGCCGTCCCCTCCCGACGACGAAAACCTAGCCGCCGCTCGATTAGCTTTAATCGATCAGAGCGGGCTCGCGAAACTTTTTAATCTCTTCGGTTCTGACGGACGCACGCTCGCACGGGCGAGCCCCCGTCGATAGCGCCCGCCGCGGCGTAGCGATCGACTCCCGCCCCGGCTCCGGCGTATGTTTAAATTATAATTATTATTATTATTGCAACAATAATAATAACGGTGAGCTACTTTTTTACTACGGTATTAGTGTTGTTTTTCTCTCACTCTTCTTTCTTTTTATCATTTCCACATTTGTTAAACACCAGAAACGCTGAGGCCCTCGCCTCTCGTCGATTTCCCATCTTGTTCGCTTAACAGTTCGTCTGCGGTTTCATTATTCATTTATTTACCGATTTTTTATCGTTAGCGGCTCTCTTGCTCTGTGAGCGTCCGAGCCCGCCTTTCACGCGGGCGAGCCCCCCCCCGCGTACCTCGAGAGAGTCCGGCGCGAAAGCACCGACGTTACGCAAGTCCTTCGCCCCCCCTACCCCCCACCCCGACCTCTCCGGAGGCCCGAACAATCTTCCTTTGCCTTCACGGTCGACCTCCTCCACCTGGAGACGATGCACTGCCCATCCAAACGGAAGCAGGGGTACACTTTAGACGAACGGCACTCGGAGGCAGGCTTCTCTTTTACACGCTTTGTGTGTTTATCATTTTATTTATTTACTTTTTCGTACGGAGAGCATCGGAGGGGATGCATCCGTCCCTCGATTCTCACTGCCGATCCTGGAACGCTATTTCAAGTGGCAGCTTAACCTTCTAAGGCCCGGCAATTCATTTTCTGTCCCCTTTAGGGGACGTGGGTCTCTGGTCTTAATAACAAGAACCATAAATTCTGCTGTACTGAATCCTGAACTGCAGGGGACGTAATAAAATAAAAACGTTATTTTGGAAATGTTTTCACTGCAACAGGTTTTTGTCATCCAAGACAAAAAAATGATGTCAAGAAATTTTAAATACTTAAAAAAAAAAAAATTATTTTGGGTCTCCTGAGGTTAATGCAAGGGCCTGGACCTGAAGGAACACACAGTGAGTTCCTATTGGCTGTTATGTAGCAGTCAGTTGAAAAATGAAAGTGACTGAGTTCAGTATGTAATAAACTATTATACACAGCACTAAACTATTATACACAGCAATATACACTCTCCACAGCTCTCTCCGTAGTGTATTCCAGCACTGCTTGTTGCTTTAGCTCAGCTAACAGGGAAACAAGACCAGGTCAAAAACCGAGTATATGGCTGGACCGAATCGGCGCACCAATGGTGTAACTTCATCACTGATCAGTCACTCAGTCACAGACATGCGCGGTGTAACTTCATCACTCAGTCACAGACATTAGCGTTTATAGGGCTGGCCCCGCTGTTGCAATCCAGCCAAAAACATTTGAACTTTGTGTTACCCATAACTACAGCAACCACAACTACAGCTATATACATAACTTTTTACATTTCATTTGTGACACGGCAGGCATACGCATGTTTAAACAATGCTTATGTTACAGTAAGTGAGTGAATGCTAGCTAGCTAGCCTGTTCAACATAAACAGACCATAACCCAATATCTTTACAATTTTACTTTTACTTACAGTACATGATGCCTAGCTAGTCAGCTTCTGGCAATCTTTCCTCAGTTTTACTCCTTTAAAATCCAAATGGCACATACTCTTAACGTTGGACGGCAAAGCTGCATTTCAGCCCTGCTACAAATTGCCTGGCAACGGCTGCAAAAAGTTCACGTACCAAGCACTGTAGTACAGTCCTCGCAAAGGATTCTGGTCTTGTTTAATCTATGTCCTCGACAGCCCTCAACAGGGCATGCTGGGATAACATGCAAATTAGAGCCACCCTAACTAATGTAACTCTCGTGTATTGACAATACGTTGAATTACCTAAAAACTGGCTTGAAACATTTGATTTTAGGAGCATATGCAATTTTATTTTACTTTGGAAAAATAGTATATGCAAAAAGATGAACTTTACTTAGTTTAAATGAAGTTTAAACACATTTTGTTTAAAGAAGTCAATTGTTTTTAGATACAGCATGTTGGCACATTCTTGTGAATCACGAATCTTTTTTAAATTAGCAACTACAACTCCCATACCACCAAATTTGGCATTTTGTAGCAGCAGGGAACACTTTCTTTTTACATCCAAAACCCCCAAACACCATTTCTCACTCACCAGTCTCCATATCTAGAAATAAATGGCGTTTCAAGAAATGAAAGTGGTGGATATCAACCACCTAGCATTTACTGTTCCATATCAATGAGACTGTTTTATTATAGAGCAAAGAAAAATTCATTTCGCCTACGCTCGTTTGCAGAGTGAATTACAGATGTATTCCTTTTTACCACACCGTCCATTTTTGTGGCTTAATATTTATTAAGTAATTCAAGTTAAGTATCTTGCTCAAGGGTACAAAAACAGGGCTCTAACTGAGCTGAAACTCAACTGAGACTTGACTGAGGTCTCCTCAAGGAATGATCTCCAAATGGGGGATGAGACTTGAGTTTTTAGCAATTTCCGTTACAATAATAATAATAATAATAATAATAATAATAATAATAATAATAATAATACCCACTGTACTGTCGCCTCATAGCAAGATGGTCATGGGTTTGAATCTCGGCTTGGACCTTTCTGTGCGGAGTTTGCATGTTCTCCCTGTGTCTGTGTGGGTTTATTCTGGGTTCCTCCCACAGTCCAAAGACATGCAGGCTGGGTAATCGGTGACTCTAAATTGACCATAGGTATGCGTGAGTGAATGGTGTGTGTGCACCGCGACAGATTGGCGGCCTGTCCAGGGTGTATTCCTGCCTCTCGCCCAATGCATGCTGGGATAGGATCCAGCACCCTCCCCACCTGCGACCCTGCCCAGGATAAGCGGGTATGGATAATGGATGGATGCATAATCATCATCATCATCATCATCGTGAATGCTTTACTGAGTTAACGTAATGGTTCCAGCACGTTCTCTTTTCTTGAAAAGCTAAAATGGCTGCTCGCCCGTCATGGCTTTCCCAGGTCTGACTCACGCTCGCGGGACTGGGAAGTGCCGCGCAGCGCTAGCAGCTTCCGCCCGGCACCCCGCTGCCCTCGCGCCCCCCGAGCTAACTTCTGTCGCGCGTTCCGAAATGCGGGGGGACATTTCCAACAGAGAGCAGATTTCTCAAGCTGTTATTTTTAACGAGAACACGGACCGCATGACGCGGTGGTGCCCTATAGCCTCCTGATGCCAAGAAGTGGGTCGTAGATCTTTACCGGTTTGTATTTTGTCCTACTCTTGCTTCCTCTTTTCACTTCCGGCAAATAACCTTTTCCTTTTGCATTAAAGGCTTTTAGCAGCCCCTCTTATCCAGAGTAACTTACATAGCTTTCATTCATTTTTACGTAGCATCCATTTATACAGGTATATGTACACACACACCTACTGATGCAATTCAGGTTAAGTGCCTTGCTCAAGGGTACAATGACAGCCATCTTCTTGGGAATCAAGCCTGCGACCACTTGGCTATAAGTCCAAATCCCTAACACTGCCACGCGTGTCTGACTTTAAAAGCATTACATGCTCTGTTGGTGAGTCATCAGCGGTTTTATTGGACGTTCTGAGCCCGAAACAGCCTGGCATCCTGACAGTGAAGCCGGGCTTGTAAACCGAGGACTGAATTCAATAGAGACGTCGCGCCCTTGACAAACACAATGAACTGCATTTAAGTAAGTCACCTCGAACGAGGGCCTCGGTGAGCAGAGCTTACGCGAAAACGCATGAGTAATTTTTAACGTCGGAGCGCGGCGCTTTCGTACGCTGATCAAAGGGCATCTCTGGGGAACCGCGCCTACTTTCGGGACCCCGCGAGTCACGTCCGCCCGTTCCGTCTTTCGCAGACTGACAGCTGTCGGCGGACGCGACCGATCTGAAACGTCTCCCGCAGTCGTCTCCCGCCGAGCTGTCACTCACGTTATTATGAATCGCCCGTGTGGGACGCGTCCCGGCCTCCACAGTCCCCCCCTCCCCCCAAATCACGCCGAAAGAGCAGAGGCGGTCTCGAAATGGACTGGAACAGGGGTTCCCAAAACTCACTCGCCTAACATGCTATACGTTAAAGGGACGGAAGACATTTTGTAACAAGTGGAAACACCTGTATGCATACTGTGATTGGCGCGATGCTGTAATTGGTGCCAGGTGCAGTAATTATGTACGTTTCACACCTTTAAATGTGTGCCCTCTCGCGTTCGCCCGCTCAGACCCAGAGGCAGTCTCAGCTTCAGAGGCTTTATACACTTTAATTTATTCATGCATTCAGGGCTCCACAGCCCCTGATGAGAAAAGCAACATGCTGTTATTATGTAAAAGTCAAGGGCATAAGTTTATAAAACTACACCTATAAAACTAATTATGCATTGTGTGTCACTACAAAGAAAGAAAAGGAGGATAGTTTTATGGATTATGCTAAAGAAAGAGCAACATTCAAAATTTTAAATTAAGATGCGGCTAGAATATTCAGCCATTTCAGTGTGTTGCCTCTGTGAGCGAGATGGTGGTGTGTGCTGAGGGCAGTCTTATATACCCGAGTCTATGGCATCATCACAGGTGCGCACACTGATTAGCCAGGAACTGCCAATCAGAGCCTTTATTTTCAGGTGGGCTATCAATGAGTGTTTAACTCGTTATTCCAGCCCATTGTATTAAAAAACAAGGGTGCACAGATCCTCAGTATCAATAACAGGAGGAGCTCAATATCAATAACAGAATTATATATTTCCCTTAAAGCAATATGCCCAATTGTTTGAATCTTTTAGCTTCATCTTAAATGTAAATGCTGAGCATGGATATTTCTTATGTAATGTAGTGACAGAGTTCATTATATCTGCGCACCTCTGTTTTAAACCCAAAGGATAGACATAATAGTGTAATTAGTTTCATTTTAAAAGGTATATTGCTTTTTGATTTTGTTTCTAGGAGTTAACTACTTGTCAATAGCCTGCCTGAAAATGGGGGTTAATTGGTAGCACTCTCTAATTAGCATGTACAACTGTAGTGATGCTGTCGAGCAGTGGTCTCCAAAACCTGGTCCTGGAGAGCTACCGGGTCTGCTGGTTTTCATAGTGACTCTGCACTTCGTGAATCAATTAGAGCAGTTGATTACACAGTTAACTCAACTCACCTGGTGTCTTGGTTCTCAATTGGGTGCTGATTTTAAGGTGAAAATAAAAACCAGCGGACCCTGTAGCTCTCCAGGACCAGGGTTGGAGACCACTGCTGTAGAGCATCCAATCTTATCCGAAAAGGGCTGATGCAGGTTTTTGTTTTGCCCAGCACTAAGACTCCTGATTTAACTATGTAACTAATCGTGGTCTTCAATCAAGACCTTGATAAGTAGAATCAGGTGTCTTTGTGCTGAGGTAAAACAAAAACCTGCACCAACACTGGAGCTTTTCGGATAAGATTGCACACCCCTGCAGAAGTTAGGCAATTAGAGATTTCCATCAACACACAGCACTACTGCGCTGATGAAGGTCATATCGTGAAATATTAGAATCTTTTAGTCACATGAATGTCGTTACAGAATTCCTTAGATCTGTGGAGAGCTTTTTATTTTTTAATTCGAAAGGGCTGAAATAAGAGCATAATCAATTTCAATTAAAATTTTATTAGTTTTATTCATCCATATATGAAAAATCAATTTTATGAATCCCGTATTCTTTCACTGGTCCAAGTCAAACTGGCATGTTTATTTAAATATGTGAAATAAAATTCAATAGAAACGCATTACAGTTACATTCGTTGGGAAATGATTACAGCTGAATACTGTTGTTCTGATGGCAAACAAACATAATGTTGTTTATTGACTTCAAGCTTCAATGCTGATAGTTTTTTCCTTTTAGTTCTTTTCTCGAAGCTGTTAGTTTTTGTTCTTTATTATAAATGACACGCCACATAAATCCACATAGATTGCCATAATTTGACGTTCTCAACCTGTCCACTTTTTTATGCGTGCGCAATAAAATTATTATTCGTTTCAAGACAGGAGGTGCTTGGGTGGATTTTTACTGGAAACATAATTGATAAAGGCATACAAACAGAGCAGATTTCAATTTCTTTCCAAATGATGTGGCTTTAAGTGTAGGCTGCCTGGCTGAATCAGATCTAAATAAAGAAGACAGATGATGTACATGACAGAAATACCAACCTACTCAGAAAATGAAAATGTGATGCACCATTATTAAACATCCTCGCAAATTCAAAGAATTTTAACAAAACTTTGGGGACATCACAGAAAGTCAATGAACTTTTATAGATTTAGTCTTCTAGATTTAAAACCAAAAAGTATATGAACTAATGGAGAAGTGAACCAGAAATAATATTTGTGACAGTTACATTGCAGCATAGTATACACTGGTGTAAATATCTGTGTGTGAATTTATTCCAGAGATTTATAAACTCACTTGTTTTTTTTCTGTGCTCAATATACAATGCAGGAAGAGTGACAATAAGAGGGCCATTTCAGCTGAACACGGGAGCCAATAAGAGTGGTGCTCTCTCTCTCATCCCTCTCCTGTTATATCCCTTTGAGTTTCCAGTAGCTCGACACCACTCGAATGTTCAAACATTCAACATCAGTTTACTGGTTGAAAGTACACATCTTGTTCTGTTGAAAGTAATCAAAACAATCTGCCTCCTATTCTGCCGACTTTGAAAGGCCAAGTTGTGCGCGCAGGCTCACGCTGCACTGCAGCCGTCTTCATCAGTTATTGGGAGCGCAGATGAAAGTGTGCGGCTTGTGAAGCTGTGTGTGTTTCATTGAAGCTGTGTGAGTCTTTCAAAGTTCGCGTGCGCTTTGGTAAGCTGTGTTTGTTCTGTGTAGCTGTGTGTGTTTTTGAAGGTGTGTGCGTTTAGTGAAGCTGGTTGAGTTTTGTGAAGCTGTGTTTGTTTCGTGTAGTTGCGCGTGTTTTTGAAGGTGTGTGCGTTTTGTGAAGCTGTGTGTGTTTTTCAAAGTTGATGTGTGCTTTGGGAAGCTGTGTTTGTTTTGTGTAGCTGCATGTGTTTTTGAAGATGTGTGCATTTTGTGAAGTTGTTTGAGTTTTGTGAAGCTGTGTGTTTTGTGAAGCCGTGTGTGGCTTTGTGAAGCTGTGTGTGGTTTTCTGAAGCCGTGTGTGGCATTGTGAAACCGTGTGTGGCTTTGTGGAGCCGTGTGTGGCTTTGTGAAGCCGTGTGTATTTTGTGAAACTGTGTGTATTTTGTGAAGCTGTGTGTGGCTTTGTGAAGCCGTGTGTGGCATTGTGAAACCGTGTGTGGCATTGTGAAACCGTGTGTGGTTTTGTGAAGCCGTGTGTGGCTTTGTGAAGCCGTGTGTGTTTTTGTGAAGCCGTGTGTGGCTTTGTGAAGCCATGTGTATTTTGTGAAACTGTGTGTATTTTGTGAAGCTGTGTGTGGTTTTGTGAAGCCGTGTGTGGCTTTGTGGAGCCGTGTGTGGCTTTGTGAAGCCGTGTGTGGCTTTGTGAAGCCGTGTGTGTTTTCTGAAGCAGTGTGTGGTTTTGTGAAGCCGTGTGTGGCTTTGTGAAGCAGTGTGTGGCTTTGTGGAGCCGTGTGTGGCTTTGTGAAGCAGTGTGTGGCATTGTGAAGCTGTGTGTGGTTTTGTGAAGCTGTGTGTGGCTTTGTGGAGCTGTGTGTGGCTTTGTGGAGCTGTGTGTGGCTTTGTGAAGCCGTGTGTGTTTTCTGAAGCAGTGTGTGGCTTTGTGAAGTCGTGTGTGGCATTGTGAAGCCGTGTGTGGCTTTGTGAAGCCGTGTGTGGTTTTGTGAAGCCGTGTGTGGTTTTGTGGAGCCGTGTGTGGCTTTGTGGAGCTGTGTGTGGCTTTGTGAAGCCGTGTGTGTTTTCTGAAGCAGTGTGTGGTTTTGTGGAGCCGTGTGTGGCTTTGTGAAGCAGTGTGTGGTTTTGTGGAGCCGTGTGTGGCTTTGTGAAGCAGTGTGTGGCTTTGTGAAGCCGTGTGTGGTTTTGTGAAGCTGTGTGTGGCTTTGTGGAGCTGTGTGTGGCTTTGTGGAGCTGTGTGTGGCTTTGTGAAGCCGTGTGTGTTTTCTGAAGCAGTGTGTGGCATTGTGAAGCTGTGTGTGGCTTTGTGAAGTCGTGTGTGGCATTGTGAAGCCGTGTGTGGTTTTGTGAAGCCGTGTGTGGCTTTGTGAAGCCGTGTGTGTTTTTTTGAAGCCGTGTGTGGCTTTGTGAAGCTGTGTGTATTTTGTGAAGCCGTGTGTGGCTTTGTGAAGCCGTGTGTGTTTTCTGAAGCAGTGTGTGGTTTTGTGGAGCCGTGTGTGGCTTTGTGAAGCAGTGTGTGGCTTTGTGAAGCCGTGTGTGGTTTTGTGAAGCTGTGTGTGGCTTTGTGGAGCTGTGTGTGGCTTTGTGGAGCTGTGTGTGGCTTTGTGAAGCCGTGTGTGTTTTCTGAAGCAGTGTGTGGCATTGTGAAGCTGTGTGTGGCTTTGTGAAGTCGTGTGTGGCATTGTGAAGCCGTGTGTGGTTTTGTGAAGCCGTGTGTGGCTTTGTGAAGCCGTGTGTGTTTTTTTGAAGCCGTGTGTGGCTTTGTGAAGCTGTGTGTGGCTTTGTGAAGCCGTGTGTGTTTTCTGAAGCAGTGTGTGGCATTGTGAAGCTGTGTGTGGCTTTGTGAAGCCGTGTGTGGTTTTGTGAAGCCGTGTGTGGCTTTGTGAAGCCGTGTGTGTTTTTGTGAAGCCGTGTGTGGCTTTGTGAAGCCGTGTGTGGCTTTGTGAAGCCGTGTGTGGCTTTGTGAAGCCGTGTGTGTTTTCTGAAGCAGTGTGTGGCATTGTGAAGCCGTGTGTGGCTTTGTGAAGTTGATGCTGTCAGTGTCAGTCGGTTTTCCTGCTGCAGAGTCATGCGGGCGCGGCACTGAAGGACTTAAACTGCAGATCGACTGTGACTGACCACACCCGAGTCACCGGCGCCTGGTGCCTCACCATCAGTCCTGTGGACCAGAACCCTCTCTGGGGGTGTCACAACCGGTAACCAACCCAACCAGTCAAAACCAACACGGTCAGGGCTAGAGAGTAGACCACAGACGCATACATCACTACATTGAAAACCAAAGCTTTTTTTTTTTTCAACACTTCACCCAACAACCCCTCATTATAGAAACTTATTGCTGCGTCTCGGTGAGGGCTGTTCGAGAGGTTCGAGCTTACCTGACATCTGCTTGACCCTCCGTAACCCCTCTGGACAAAGAGCCAAGCCGATGGATTTATAGACCAGAATGTTCAGTGGGTAGGCTGCGTGTCACATTCTATTATTGTATTACACTTATGACTTTGGATGAAGTGTACAAATGTGCAGATCATATTTGGCTCAAGTTGATCTCAAAGTGAGAAAAGTATATTAAAAGAAAAGTATAAGTATGAAAGTATATTAACAGACAGGCTGAAGCAAGAGAAATGTATCCAGCTGGAATTAGATACATACACAGATATCACTGACAAGAAATAATAAATAATTTAAATCAAATAAAATGAAATATTATTGGCTGTATTGGTACGTGTTTGGCTGGATAGACCAGTGATTTATGAATTATAATGACCATTGCCTTGGATTGTGCTTGGTTTTGCCTGCAAAACATTTTCACAGTGGCTAATTTCCTAATACTAATGTACTGAGAGATATTTCAAGCTGAAATGAGATTGCATTAAATGGTGAATGCATTGGTACATGCTGTATCGGAAATCAGCTTGAATGTATTACAAGTAAACTGAAATTGAATATACAAATTGACAAAACTGTCTGCAGTATTCTCTTATCAGTCATGGCTACAGAATGACTATTATTACACACCCACACACATACACCCACACACATATATATACTTAACTCACACTCCCACTCTGACTATCACTCTCTGTCTCTCTCACACACACACACATACAAATGCACACACACACACGCGCACATACACTTAACTCACACGCACACTCTGACTCTCTCTCGCTCTCTCTCTCTCACTCTCTCTCTCTCTCTCTCTCTCTCTCACACACACACACACACACAGGAGTGCTGCCAGGGAATTGGGCCCCGCCACCCTGGGCCTCCCCATCCCAGCACAACTACTGCACCCCCACCCCCACTGGCCCCTGTCAATGGAAAACTCAAAAGGACACAAGATAAGATGTTTACCTCAATGGTTTGTGCAACTGAAAGGTAGTCGACAGGGAAGACATACATATACAGCGCAGTCCGTAAGTATTTGGACAGCGTCACATTTCTTTGGCTCTGCACTCCAGTACATTAGATTTGAAATGAAGTGAGTACGGAAATGAATGCGAGGTTAAGGTGTAGACTGTGAGCATTCATTTAAGGGCATTAACATTCATGCCCAGTGATTCATGTCGGAGTTACAGCCCTTTTTTATACATAGTCCCCCATTTTGGGGCAACAAATGTAATTGGACAATCGGCTGCTCAGCTGTGTGTTGTTGCATCATTAGTGCATGAGCAAGAAAGCTGTTTCATTTCAAATCCACTGTGCTGGAATACAGAGTCAGAACAGCTAAAATTGTGTAACTGTCCAAATAGTTATGGACTGCACTGTATATACAGTACAGAAATATCAGGCCATCTGTGGTTGGCAAAAAACTGGGGATATAATTATTAAGTTAATTTATGTGCATTTATTGAACGACAAACCAAAGTGCAAACATTCATATTTTCAATTTCTACCTACAATAACACCTACGTATAATAAAACATGCTTTACTTAAAATTAATCTTAGACACGACTTTCCTCAAAATAGCCTCCTTTTGCTTCAATTACAATGAAACAAATTATTGGAAGTCTATCCAGTCATTTTGCATAATGGGAGGTGGAGGAGTGGGATGGAGGAGGAGGGGAAATTAAATAGAGTGAAATCTTATCTGCCTTAAGTTTTTTTTTTTTTTTTTTAAACACACATAGTGTAATATCATTGGCCTGCAGTGTAATTAAAATAGGCACTCAAGTTGCAGGACATACGGCAAAGAAGAAGTTACCCTTAGATGTGCGGGAACAAGTAAACAAATTGTGGCGAGAAGGTTATTCCCAGTGAGAAATTGCAAAGTTGCTTACGATTTTCAGGTGCGGTGTCCAGTACACACTCAGAAGGGTCCAGTAAATGGGCAGTGATGTCAACAGGAAATCAGGACGATCAAGAGGCAGAAGACAAATATCTTGTGTTGTCTATCAAGGAAAACCTTTGTAAAACTGCACCACAACTACAGGAAGAACTCAGTGCAGCTAAACAGAAACCAGTTCCCCTGACTACAGTGAAGCGGCAACTACGATCTGTTGGTCTAAAAGGATGTGCATCTGCCTTTTGCCAATCTTTCTTAGTCCAGCGTTAATGGTGCCTGGCCCACTGGAGTTTTTCTTCTTGTTAACAGCATGTAGGGTAGCGAGGGCTTTTTCACACAAACATCCTTTTAGACCAGCAGATCGTAGTCCATTTCACCGTGAAAAATGAAGGTAGATAAGATTTCACCCGATTTAATTACCTCTCCACTTCTCTCCCACCCCCTCCACCTCCCACTTTGCAAAATGATTGGATAAACTTCCTATAATTAATTTAATTGTAATTAAAGCCTAAGGAGGCTATGCTGAGGAGATTATTTTTAAGTAAAACTCACATTTTTGTGTTATTGTGGATAGAAATCGAAAATTCAAAAAAGTTCTTCAATAAATGCACATTATTAACTGAATTCTTCTCTACATAAAATTCAAAAAAAATGATTAAAAATACCACAGGTGGCCTCATACCTTAGACCTGTGCTGTGTGTATATATACAGTATATATATATATATATATATATATATATATATATATATATATATATATATATATATATATATATTCGTAAAAGCCTTTACCATATTGTTAGTTCTGATCCAATCATGTTTCTCCGTGTTCCGCCTTTGTGATGTAAGAGCAGATCACCGTTGCGTCAGAACCAGCCGCGCGGTGAGTGAAAGCCCACGGGGAGCACAGAGGACATCATCATCCTGGTCACATAGCCGTAGCTATAGCGTCGCTCTGTTATCTTCCCCGGCGCCCTGGTTAAAGGTCTGATTAATGCGCTGTTTGCGGAGGCTAAGTGGCGTCAAATTACGCCATAGCGTGTGAGGGCGAATCTGTTCGAACCCCCTTGCATTACAGCGCACTTTCATACCGATTACCTTCCATTACTGTTTAATCAGCAGATGTTCTCGCTTTAGATTTGATGTACTGAATACAGATGGACAAAAGTTGAAAACCGGCAGCCGGTCTGCATTTTCCTCCTGATTAACAATAAGCAGTTAAAAAACAGAGCTGGCAGCTCAGTGCTAGCTTTAATCAGTTTGGTGAATTGTGTTCATCCCGGTAATTAAACTCCCCGATCAGCAAGGTTAGCTTTTTTAATCCCTACTTCATCAAACCAAAAGGAGGAGCAAGCTAATAGCTACAATGATCATTGTGTGTGTGTGTGTGTGTGTGTGTGTGCGCGTGTGCTTGCGTGTATGTGTGCGTGTTTCTGTGCATGCATGTGTGTTTGTGTGCGTGTATGTGCTTACGTGTGTGTGTGCGTGTTTCATTGCATGCATGCATGTGTGTGTGTATGTGTGTGTGTGTGGGTACATACTTGTGTTCATGTGTGTGTTTGAGGGTTTCCTTGCATGCATGTGTGTGTGTGTGTGGCATATGATTGTGAGCATCTGTGTGTGTGTGCATGTTAATGTGCAGTCATGTGTGTTTGTGTGTGCATGCTTGCATGCATGTGTGTGAGTGTGTGTATATGTGTGTTTAAATGCTTGCATGCATGCGTGTGTGGGCACATGCGTGCATGTGTATGTGTGTACGTGCTTGTGTGTGGTTTCAGATGGAAGGATGTTTGCTTATTTGTTCCCCTTACAAAAGCCTTCATTGACATCCACCTGTAGTTCCCCTGCCGGTCTAATTGAGGTTTGAAAGGGGAGAGCATCTGAGTCTTGTGGCTAAAAGAGTGACATTTAGCCTTTCTCACTGCAATTACCAAGGAATCAAAACAGAAAGCAGGTCAACGATTAAATGGAGAACAAAGAAATAAGCCACAAGACTAGAAAGCACAGTACAACCATCTGAAGTATGAAAACATTTCTCCCATTCTCGAACAGTGTGTCATAAATGGAAAATCATTCTGACAATGTGCACAGTTCTGTGTAAGCAAGCGCAGTGTGACTTAGCGCTAAGGGATGTAAATCCAAAATGCTCGCTGAAATTATTTGTAGATATATATATATATATATATATATATATATTTTTTTTTTTTTTTTTTTTTTTTAAATATCGAGGCCCTTTGGACTCCCACAGTCAGATGCTTTGGCAGAAAGAGGAGGTTTCCAAATAAATCAAATTTTATTTATAAAGTTAATTTTTTTTTACAAAGGATTTGTCACGGATGCTTCACAGTTTATCCTGGTCTAAACCCACACAGAGTTAGCCAGAGACGACAGCGGCAAGGAAAAGCTCACCGGAAGAGGTGAAGGAAGAAACTGGGGGAAGGAACCTGACAGTGGTGGGGGGGGGGGGGGGGGGGGGGCGGGGGAGTCCAATCTCTTTTGGTCAGCTCAGGGTGTGGACACATTCGGACAAAACATGGTTAAACCGATTTATAGCTGTCTGAAGCATCTGGAGATGGCTGCTCAAAATCGTCCGAAAAGTTATTTGGAATCTTAAAAGAATGTTCAGTTCTTACTCTGAGTCATCCACTGGTAAGCATCTGTCTCATTATTGGATGTTAGTATTTTCGAGTACAATCAAAAGATGAACTTGATCTGTAGAATAATTGTGTTTTCAGGGTCATACTTTCAATTAAAGCCATCTATAACACATACGCATTCCAAAACAGTACTGTTAACATTCTCCTGTTTCTAGGCTACAAATTAGATTTTCAGAAATAGCGAATCATCTCATCAAGTTTAAAAATACCTTCTGAGATGAAGTGTCTCGCTTTCATGGAGGTCCTTGATAATGAGAGAATAACTCAAAATATATGGATGCCAGATCTGTATCAACTCCTCAGGTAAAGTGGGTATATTTCATCATTATTTATTATCATAATTTGAAGGCAGATATTTACAGTGCTTATTATTTTACCCCACTTACCTATAAACACTCACTCAAGCACAGGCACACACACATACACATACGCGCACACACTACGACAAGCTAAATGAGGATTTATTGCATACCCTTGATGTCTAATTTGCAGTTTCTCACTAGTTTTTCACAACATTTTGTTTGACAGTTTGTCTTACTTAAATTAAGCCTTTTTTATATCAAAGATTTGCACCATACTAGTCATTCATTTTGAGCCACTAGTTCTGTCAAACTTCCCTCTCATATTAAATATCCACGCTCCCAACAAATAAATATATCCCTCCTTTCCTAATATATGCACAAATGGAAACGTTGTTCAAATGTCCAAAACTGTCGCCTCTTGGCAATTGTAATGGCCAAAACCTCATCCATCCATACTAAAATGAGTAGGTTGCTTAAACACCCCGCTTACTGCCTCCTAATTAGCATTTTACTACAAGTTTACTAGTGGACGTGCTCGCTTAACTACTGAAGTAGTGAACACGTTGACTTTACTAGTAAACTAGTGAAGAGAAGTGTATGTAACTAGTGAACTAGTCACACTGCTGCTACTTCACTGGTTAGCCAGTGCTCCATTAGTCACAATGTTGGGTAAAAGGTCATTAGTGATTTGAAAGGCTAAGCAGCTCTGACTGTTGGGCCACCAGTCAGTATCCTGTGCCGCTGGTAAGGCTTCTGTTGTAACAAGCACAAAAACTAGTGGCTCAAAATGAATGACTACGAAGGTGCAAATGTCTGATATCAAACAAGCTTCATTTAACTAACAAGACAAAATGCCTAATTGTGAAAAACAGACAACTAGAGGGAGACTGCAGATTAAATATAAAGGATATGCAATAAATCCTCATTCTGCTTGTCATCCACACATACACATACTCACATATGTACATACACACAGACGTAAGCATGCACGCACACCCAACACACACACACACTCACACATGCTCACACACACACACACACGCACACACACTCACACACACACACACATTTGTATTGCTATACTTGTGAGGACTTCCCATTGACATTCCATAACCTCTAACTTCTAACCCTAACCCCAACCACTACCTTAACCCTAACCTTAACCTAATTGTAACCCTAACCCTAACCCTAAGTCCTAACCCTAAAACAGCCCCTTGAAATTGTGGGGACCAGCAAAAGGTCCCCACCTTGCGTAGTTTTCCTCATCTTTCTATCCTTGTGGGGACCTTTGGTTCTCACAAAGATAGTAAAACATGCCCACACACACACACACACGCACACACAGACATATGCACACACACACACACACTCACACACACCACACACACACACCCTCACACACGCGCTCCAGTTTTGAAGTGCGGGAGCTGGAAGGGGGGGGGGCTGCGGGGCGCCCTGCGGAAAATTGAGCTGTCATCACGGGCGCTGTTTAGCGAGCCCCGCGTGGGGCGGGGGGGGGCGCTCCGTGTAGGGGCCGAGCCGAGCGACCCCCCGACTCCATCCCGCTCACACCCGTCTGACGAGCCAGGCCCACACCTGTCTGACGAGCCAGGCTCACACCTGCCTGACGAGCCAGGCTCACACCCGCCTGACGAGCCAGGCTCACACCTGTCTGACGAGCCAGGCTCACACCCGACTGACGAGCCAGGCTCACACCCGACTGACGAGCCAGGCTCACACCTGTCTGACGAGCCAGGCTCACACCCGTCTGACGAGCCAGGCTCACACCCGACTGACGAGCCAGGCTCACACCTGCCTGACGAGCCAGGCTCACACCCGACTGACGAGCCAGGCTCACACCTGCCTGACGAGCCAGGCTCACACCCGCCTGACGAGCCAGGCTCACACCCGCCTGACGAGCCAGGCTCACACCTGTCTGACGAGCCAGGCTCACACCCGACTGACGAGCCAGGCTCACACCCGACTGACGAGCCAGGCTCACACCTGTCTGACGAGCCAGGCTCACACCCGACTGACGAGCCAGGCTCACACCTGTCTGACGAGCCAGGCTCACACCCGACTGACGAGCCAGGCTCACACCTGCCTGACGAGCCAGGCTCACACCCGCCTGACGAGCCAGGCTCACACCTGCCTGAGGAGCCAGGCTCACACCTGTCTGACGAGCCAGGCTCACACCTGTCTGACGAGCCAGGCTCACACCCGCCTGACGAGCCAGGCTCACACCCGCCTGACGAGCCAGGCTCACACCTGTCTGACGAGCCAGGCTCACACCTGCCTGACGAGCCAGGCTCACACCCGCCTGACGAGCCAGGCTCACACCCGACTGACGAGCCAGGCTCACACCTGTCTGACGAGCCAGGCTCACACCTGCCTGACGAGCCAGGCTCACACCCGCCTGACGAGCCAGGCTCACACCCGACTGACGAGCCAGGCTCACACCTGTCTGACGAGCCAGGCTCACACCCGACTGACGAGCCAGGCTCACACCTGTCTGACGAGCCAGGCTCACACCCGCCTGACGAGCCAGGCTCACACCTGCCTGACGAGCCAGGCTCACACCTGCCTGAGGAGCCAGGCTCACACCTGTCTGACGAGCCAGGCTCACACCTGTCTGACGAGCCAGGCTCACACCCGCCTGACGAGCCAGGCTCACACCCGACTGACGAGCCAGGCTCACACCCGCCTGACGAGCCAGGCTCACACCCGACTGACGAGCCAGGCTCACACCCGCCTGACGAGCCAGGCTCACACCTGACTGAGGAGCCAGGCTCACATATTGGCTGACTGTTGCCAATATAGCTTCTCTCCCTCGGCTTGTTTAACCCTCTGGGGTCGAGAGCTCCGCCGGCGGAGCTCGACAAGATGAAATTAACTTTCCTTTCTATTTGGATGATTAACGTCACGTGACGTTATCATACAGACGCAACAAAAACATTGACAGAAACCTTAGAATCGCGACTTTCCAATGCGCCCATTGGCAAATAATATGAATGGTTTTAAAATGTTTAAATTTGATTAATTAGACCATGTATGCTTCGTTAAACTTTACTCATTACTATGTGAATTTCGCTCAGCAGGAAGTCCGCCCAAATCGCATTGACATGTTAACAACATTATAATTACTCTCCATAGAAGGAGACTAAAGGAGGGGCGATGCGAGATCCATGTGAGAAATGCCAAGAAATGCCAAGGCGAAAGCGGGATAGAATGTCAAAGTGTCGACTAATTCACTTCTTTTGAGGTGAACATTTCGTTTAATTTTGGAAAATGGTCCGTCCGGAAGCCGACACTGATGAAGAGCGGTGTCATTTCGAACAGCGAACTGATCCAGCTGAGGATCAACTTCATGCGTAAGTATATTTCTTATGATCATATTGGTAAATATGTGTACTGTATTGCAACGTATCTGTGTGTTTGTAGGAATATCCAGCAATATGCGCGTTTGTAAATTCCCACACTACGAACGATTCGAACTATTGCATCTCAAAATTATAGGCTAGGCTCTCTGCGTCTGGTTGTGTTAGAAGTATCAGGTAGACTGTATGTTTTTTGATCACATTGGTAATAAATAGCCCGTGGCGTGGCTAGGATTCTAAAACTGATGTCCTCGCACAATCGATATTAGCATACTGTAAGTAAATTCGGGAAATAGCAATATAATAACCACTTAGCTAAACAGACCTAGTCTACTTCAGATTGATACATTGTTATTGATGAGTTGCGTGTAGTTGAGCTGGAATATCAATGTTTATTTAGTTTAGCTAATGTTGTTTCGTTGATAGCTTGCATTATTTGTAAATGTGTGCTGTATTACATTCTCTGTGTGTTTGTAGGAATATTCACTAATAATTCTTTGTTTGTATATGATGTAACCATGTCACATTTCAAGTTTTGTTTTCATTAGTTAGTGGTTTGCCCCTTTTTTGTAAAGAACACCTGTTGAAGGGAATGTACTATATAAATAAAGTTTGATTTGATGTCACATTTCCTAACAATTTTGTTTTTATCATATTTACAGAGATGCTGATCAGGAAACACAGCCTAGTTCACCACTAGCTAAGAGGCCACGCAAGCGTTGCAAGAGTACACCAGTCTCATCTCATCTTCCATGCCTATAGTTTGCTTCAATAAATGTTCTGAAAATCAAAAGATGTCTTTGTTTCTGTCTTCTAAGTGGCTCACTGAGTTATGTCTTAGTGGTGGGGAGGCATGCGGCCAGGTGTGAATTGCCTACTTAGCTGACAGGTTGCCCTACCCAATGCATATTCATTACAGAAAGGCCATTTGCCCTCCCATTCTCACCTGGTGTTGAAAAATAGTTGTCACAACACTAACTTTCAGCAATTTATTTTATACTTCTCATTGGATTTGCTAAAATATTTAGTCATCTTTTGATACCCAAGACCTTGATGAACACATTTCAGTGACCAAAAGTCTTAGTCACAATTGTTTAGTGTGTTTTATTACAACATTCCTGTGCATGTTCAAAACTACTGTTTACAGTTTGTGTGTTTTTAGAGCAGTTTACAATCCACACATGATTATGACCTACTTACTGCTGCCATATTATTGCAGCTGAGTTTGTGCTGAAAAGATGTGAAACACTTTGGAATCACTGTATATAAAGTTGATGAAATTTACACAAATGTCAGAGCATCGCACAATCACCAGTGTGCCTCATTTTACCCTTAGAACCCAGAGGGTTAAACCCCCACTTTCCTCCTCCTCCTCCTCCTCCTCCTCCTCCGCTCCACTCCTCTTTCTCTCGCTCGGCTTGTTTAAACCCCCGCTTTCCTCCTCCTCCTCCTCCTCTCCACTCCTCTTTCTCTCGCCGAATCTCACATGTGCGTCCGCATTTCTCTTTTTGGTTGTCCTTTTCCATTCTCCATCATGGCATTAAGGCTTATTTGTGATCCCTAAGATTTTGGCCGGGATTCAGTTAAAATGATACTGAGAAATAATAATAATAATTTTGATGTGTTCTGAAGCACAATTTGAATCGAGGGGATTGCATACCTTACCAAAACTGTGTTGGTGAAGATGAAAAACTGGCTGCTCGCATTTAATTGCGAGCCAAAATGGAGGATGAGTCTTGAACCGAGGGCCGTGACATGTTTTTGCTTTAGGGACTCACAGCCATGGGAGAGTGGGATCAGGGCTGTGTGGACTGTTCTGAAAGGGGCTCAGGGTAAGAGAGAGAGAGAGAGAGAGAGAGAGTGTGTGAGAGAGAGAGTGTGAGAGAGGCTTGGATGGTTGTAACTGTAGTCCTATTCTAAGTGTAAATGTCAGTGTAAGACCTTTGAAAAAAAATCCAACACAGCACAATTTTGCCTGCTGTCACAAGGACTAATGCATTCTTGACTAAAGCCAACCCTGAACATCTTGGACTTATAGTACTTATTGTATGTATTAGGCATTTTTTTCCCATCTTTAATCTGGTTTTGATTTTGAAAGAGAACTGTCAGAACAGTTTCCAGCTGGCAGCGCTCAGAAGACGGACCTGAGCCTTCAGGCTGGTCCGGGCCAGCCTTAATAACGACGGACCGATTTAAGGCATGAGAATACGATACTGGAGGTCAGCGTTGGCAGAGCACTGCGCTGGTACCATGCCAACGCATTAGCCTCACTGAATGGCAATGCGATACAGTGGTGAAGTATAAGCCAGGCAGCTCGTATGAATCACAGTGTCTATTTATTTTTTGCGGGGGTGGGCGGAGGGGGCACCAGAAAGGGCACAGGCTGACCGAACATAAGACTCACCATGTCCTTCTGAGACCTGATCGAAAAAAAACGAACAAAATTTTTTTTTAACCGTTTACAAAAATATTATTTATTTTATTTTCAATGAATGTCCGATTTCGTGCAGGTCTCAGAATATATGTAGAATGTATGGTTCTTCAGATTAAAACCAAAGACTCATGTCCCCTACAGGGGACAAAAAATAATCGACAGGTTTTAAGTAGATGAATAACCCCTCTGTGTATGTGATAATGATTATTATGAGAACAATAATGATTATTAGAACTACTGTATAAATGACAAAATGTATTAATTTTGTTAATGCTTACATTACATCACAAGCATTTATCAGACACGGTAATCCAGAACCACGAGCTGTAGTGGAGAACATCAAAGTTACTCTCAGGAATTCAAAAATACCATATCACCAAGAAGGCTTGGGAAAAATGCACAGTATGCGTGCGTTCACAAAATGTATACATTTCTGAATTCTTATTCTTATCTATTACAGATGCTACCAAGACACACATTCTTACCTATTTAATATGTGGCGTGTGCAGTTCTGAGGCGTGAATAGCGCTTGGTTGTTATGACAGCACGGTGTGATTGACAGGCAACCATTCTTTACCGTCTATGCATCTTGGTTAATGGATCTCCGCGCTCCTTCTGTCAAACACTTCAGTCCGAGTGTCAGGGCAAACGCTAACAGACAAATCTTAGGCGAGACACGTGGCGCTGGATAGTGGAAAGCGAAGAAAAATCGCTCGCGTTCGGAAAGGAAATTTGCATCTATATGACGCCTTTCATCATCAAAAGGACGGACACTTTCAGAACGGTAGATTTTAAAACATGTATGTGTGTTCTCTAAAGAAGAGACACTTCAGAATGTACATTCTTGTCCAATGAAAGGGAAAAAAACTGATTTTTTTATGACGTAAAAATATTGAAGGCTCCTCATCTTTTATTTTTCCTTTCCGCTGTGAATTTCTTGTTAACTCTCCGTGGTCAAAATCCATGATTGAAATATACGAGCAATGGAATGGACAGCTACTGCATGCAGTTATTTGTGGTTAAAGTGAATATCAACAACAACAAAAAAGCTAAATGAACGACAGGAGTGAAGAGTGAAGTGGGTCAAGAACTGATCTCGTAACTACCTTGCTTGCAACCAGACGGATGCAGGTTTGAGTCCCGGACAGGAAGTGCAGTTTCCAACCACAGCAATTAATTAATTGACAAACAATTAATCAATTAAATAGCAAGCAGTATAAATATGCAATACATGTTCAAATATATAATGCAACTATAAGCGAGGAAATGCAATTTGCTCCAGAAAAGGGTGCTTTTTCAAAAAGCAAATGAATTAGAGTAGCAATAACAGACAGGCCATGCATATTTATCTGAGAGTAGCCTGTAATCTAATATGGTTCAGGGCAGGGGCTGGGTTCTTTGCAGTATGACAGGTTTTCCCCAGAGTCACGTGACCCATGACCTCATTACTAGCACTCCTGTGAAAAACACCAGGCACGAGCTCCCTGTGGTTACACACGTGTTCTGCTGTTGCATGTCTTTGACTCTCTCTTTCTCTCTCTCTCTCCCTCTCTCTCTCACTCTCTCTCTCATCTCTCTCTCTCTCCTTCTCTGTCTCTCACTGTCTCTCTCCGTCTCTCTCTTTCCCTCCCCCCCTCTCTCTCACTCTCTCTCTCACCCTCACTGGGAAGAGCAGCATGTGTTGTATTTAGGATTGGCGTTACCTGACCTAAGAGAACTGATAACCATACAGGTTACCAGCTGCTGCAGGAATCTCTCCCGAGTTTATCATATAGCGAACAGATGCCATCTTGCCGTCTTCCATTTTCAGAATTATCTGGCCTAATCCGTTTGTTTACTCAATTTGTTGGATTGCGGCAAACTCATTGTGATTAGTGTCTCTCTTTATCTAATTAAACAGCACTTAATCACAGACAATTATCTCATATGGCATTCAGCAAGAGCAGCTATAGAGATAGGCAAGAGAACACAACTGCTGAAAATGTATGGCCGCAGATGAACAGAAGATATTTTTAGAACAATCGAAGATGCAAAAGCAAGAACAGTAAACTGTGTGAGAATGCCAATCAACCAAATGGATCATTTAAAAGCGATGGCCAAATTTTGATAATATTACACTAAAATGTCCATGTCCTTGCCCCTTACACCCATAAACACTTCAATTATTTTTGCTAGCAAGAAACTCCCATTGACGTTGACCTTTTTAAAGGTGACCTGACATATACAGACGATTACAAAAGCAATGTCACTCTAGGTATCATACCGTGCCAAGCTGACCCTCAAAGTCACTGCGGACAATAAACGTATTCATTTTTTTTTTATTCTAGAGTTTGGATTTGTTAATAAAACCCCAAATATAACTCAAACACAATAAATAACCAGCGGTATAGCAGCACGGATGCTGTATCTGTGATGGAGGAAAATGGCAGAGGACAGAACTGAGTGGGTTTGTTCCCTGTTAGCGTAAAGGCTAATCTGCGTTCTGCTCCTCACTGAACGTCTAAGCTCCCGCTCAATTTCAGGCATTTACCCGACGCTGTTAAACAGGGTAACCGCCAGAGCTCATTCTCACGCAGCCCATTTGTACGGCTGGACGTTTACTGAAGCGATTCGGGGGCTTTGCCTCGCTCGAAGCGCGGAGCGGGAATCGAACCCGCAGCCCTTGAGTCGCGGGCCCGCCTCTCCAAGCGCTACGCCACCACGACGGGCTACCCGCGCGGCGGGTCGCGGCGCTCGACAGGCGCTCAGATTTTTTGTCCGAGGTTACTTTTGCATAACACAAGGATGCGACTCCTCTGTTCCCGTCAGGCTCACCCGAAAAAACCCCTCACGGAACAAACAGCCTCAGACGAACTATCTGCGGCTGAGGATAGATCTCCTACAACGCGAGGCAGCCTTAAATGTCATGTCAGTGTGTTCGGAGAGCGCGTTTTCCATTTGCGGTTTTTACCATTTCATGTTTACGTAAGGGATCAGCTACGGACCGGATTCCGTTCCCCGCATGCGGCGACACGCGGCTAACAAACAGAGCCGAGCTGCACTTCATCAGAGCGTACAAACATCCGCTTTGCTCCGGGTGAATATTTCATATGTCTCGAGCGCTTGTTTATTTCAGCGGGTACACTTACCTTTAGTCGTTTGCCTGGTTTTACGATCCGGAACAAGTTGCAAAGTGCAAACAAAAACGTCAGCCAAACAGTAAAAATGCTACCGAGTTATTAGTGTTATGATTGATAATGATCGATTTATTAATTGATTGAGTATCATAATGACATCCTGCATACAACATATTGTGTCGTGGTAGGGGCAAAATGACAAGAGGAAGTAACTAGTAAAATGTCCAGCGTTATTTAATCTCCAACAGAGCACATGTCCGTCCAATAGGAACCAAGCTAGGACCATGTGCACTCTGTGAGAGCTGATTTAGCACTGAGCGTTTTACTATGCACTGTAATAGATTTGAGGAGATGGTACTGAACAAAGCAGTAGCATATTCAGCGGTGTTTAATAACCAGGGGCTGTGCTCAGACTTTCGGAGATGGAAATATCGTGAGATTATCGGGACTCCTACTGTGCGAACAGGCGGATGTTCGGTCTGCGGCAGAAGAACATTGATAGCTTGGCTGTCTGATAAAGTTCAGGTTCCGCCACCAACTTGCTGAAGCTGCTGCACACAGCCATGGAGGGCGGGGGGAGGAGCGGGGGGGGGGGGGGGGGGGGGGTCTCTGGGCTAATTTAGATGCATCATTCCGAGCCCTAGAGGTAATTTTTCAAAAAGCGCAGAATTATACAATATATTGATGAATACTGCGTATTTCGCCCACAAGTGTGCCTTCCAGGCAAAAAAAGAAAATGATGTGGAACTAGCCTAGCCGAAGGGCGGATGACTCGTTTCGAGCGGGAAATCGGCCGGCGAGCGTTTCGTCTGTTAAACGCGCTCGGCTTGAGCTCACGGCGCGCCCGAGAGCAAACGTTTCGTCCGAAACCTTCGCTCGGAGGCCACCTAGCGCATCGGCGGCGGGCTCCCTCCTCGCTCAGCGCGACGCAAACGGAAACAGCCTCGCGGTTTTTCGTTCGACAACGCGCGCGGCGGTTCCCCGCGGCCGTCTGACGGAGCGGGGCTCCGTCCGCCCCCGCGCGCCTCGTTTACATAACCGACGGCGGCTCGCGCGTACGCGGGCGCGTCGCGCGACCCAGAGGACGCCGCATGTTTTATTCAGCTGGAGCACCCCCCCCCGCGCTTCAGTGCGGACTTTGTGTGTTTAGAGAGACGGGGAGAAGCACCGGGGAGGAGCAGAAAGCAGAAGTGCGTTGACTCCCCATTTATCAGAGGCCCTCATTATCTGTGACAATATTGATCTGAGGGGGCCGGCAAAGGTGAGGCCAGGGGGGAGGTGGGGGGGGGGGGGGAGGTGTCGGGACGATCTCTGCGTCCCTTCTTTCGGCGTTCTCCGGCGAAGCCACGCCCGCTGTCTGATTACGCAGTTCTGGGGCTGTCGGTGGCGTCGCGGCGCCCGGGCCGTCTGGGGTGGGGGGGGCAACGTGTGTGGAGAGCGAGGCCTCCCGCCGATCCGATCGACGCCCTCAAACGAGCGCGGGCGCCGCCGCTCGCGACGGGCGAAAAGGTCGCTTGTCGTAACCCCCGGCGATGGCGGCGAAGAGCGTCCTGACAAGGCGAGCCCCGTGGACGGCCAGACCTTCGCATCCGGATATCCCTACGGGGCAATCACGGAGGAACAGAAACGCTGTGCTCTCCACAAAATGGGCTTTCGATTAAAAGTGCCGCAGAACTGCGGGGAAGAACAAATGACTAAATGTTTGGAAGTTAGAGGACGTGGTGTTGCTGCTCGATAGAGTGAAAACCCATTAGTATAACTGCGAAATGATTTGCTTTATTTTCCTGAAATGTCTGTAGCACTGTAAGGCTTTTATTAATGATGCCATGCATCTTTCATTCTGACGCGCTTGATGAAAGGTACACACTAGTTTTGCTCTCGCTACGGCGGAGAGGAAAGAACGGACTGATCTACCGTTATTAAGAATTAAACAGGGGGTGACTCAATCGTGACTATTTCTGTAAATTAAAACATGTAGGCATAAGTCAGTGAAATTCGCATTATTTTTACATTATACTGCCATGACAACTGCCATGTACATTCTGAAATGAATAAACTGTCTTTTGGTTGCAAACGTTCCCATTAAAAGAGTGCACTTCATCAATTGATTAAAAGAAAATGGTGCTTGCACTTTTTCCGTTAACACTTTTCATTATTCTAAAAGAACAATGCGGTCCTTTATTAAAGTGGACTGCAATACCAGCGGTTGGCCTGTCTCCAAATTTTAAAAACTACTAACTGCTTAAATCTTAACAACAAACTATAAAACACTACTGCCACTAAATACTACTAACAAACTACTGAAACGCCAAGTACACAGCTAAAGAGCGATATAGAAAATGGAACTGGAATGGAACAAGGCCAGAATAAAAAGGGTTTCTGGCTAAGCTAATCCAAAGAGAAGAACACACTGTCCAGTCTGTGACAGCTTGCCCATGGGCAGTTTCAAATGAGCAGGGCCACTTGTGCACTAGTCTTATTAGCTGGCTTTGAATGCATAATACCTACCCGTCAATCAAGTAGAGGGGCGGAGTTGGGGCTTTGACTTGCTTACAAAGAAGCAGGTTTTTACCTATCTCTGTGTCACGGATGTGCACTAGGCTCCAGGTGAAACTAAACTAGCCTTTTAACCTTTGGGTGGCAGTGCTTCACACTCTTTCTTTGTACTAATTGCGGTGGCAGGGGCTTCGTTAGATTAATTAGGTTATCTTTTTTTACCGTACGACTAATGAGACATATCAAAAGGAGACATGGCACTCGGCTTTAGAACTGTGATTTAATGTTTGTTACCGCTTCGGAGAAAGCTGAAAAATGAGAAAGAAAACGGTGAAAGAAACTGGTAATCAAAGACAGCGGTCTGAATGCGTGATACTCGCACTGCCCCGAGGCGGTCAGAACAGCGTACGCATCTCGACAAGAGCAGGAACTCTGTGCCGACTCAAAGGTCATTAGCGGGCACGCGATTTGACAGGGAGAATTCTGCTTTAATTAAACGAGGCGGCGAGCGGTCTCCGCAGCCTCCCGCCCGCGCGCCACGCTCGCGAACGGGACGACGCGGCTGCGTTCTGCGAGGGCCGACCGAATGAAATCTGCCGTGGAATCTCCGTCGCGGCCGCTACCGCTTTGCGATTCGAGGAAACGCTGCGCTGGGGGTCATCACATAAATTCTGCCGCGCCCGGTGAAATAACGGAAAGATGTGATGATGTCTTTTTTTCGTTTTCTACCCATAATTCCATCACTTTTCCATCCATTATTATTGGGGCGCGGCCTAAGAACGGGGATGCCAAAGAGAGCAGGGAGTATGGCTGCCGTGTGAACTGAATAAATAATAATAATAATAATAAGAAATGATGATGTCATCTCGTAGGTGAGAACTCACTCTGGGTGTTTAAATCCACCTGAGGCTGACGTGTGGCCTAGTGTGACTAACACGAAAAGATTAGTGTCTAGTTCCACCCTGGAATACATACACTAGGTCCCAACAGTATTGGCACCATGGTAGTATGCTAACTTGAAGCAATGCAATAGTGACCAATGCTTTCAGTTAGCACTAGCTACATAGCTGTGTTAGTTAGCAAGCTAGCTTGTAAGATGTTTTGTTTACTGCTAGCCAGGTTAGCCTACCTGTACCAGCTAAATCAGCTGGCTAGCTACACCCCTCATCTAAAATCTGCCCTTGTTTGCTACTTCCAACAAATCTTTATTCAGGCCCAGAGGTGTTTTTCAGTCTCAGTGTAACACAGAATAAATGTCAGCTTCCCCACACAGTTTTTTCTTTTATATTTTATTATTTTAAATAGTTTACTCCTCGAACAACACCACATTTCTGCGTCCTGTATTTCTATTATATTTTTTATGGTGAGTAAATAATGCACTCCAAGCGAGGCGGTTCTCTTGTGCCCGATTCTGGGGTGTGACCGATGCTCGGCGTTCAGAAGCACATGGTGTTAGCATTCCAAATGTGCACTCGTGGCATGAGACATGTGATTTATATTTATAAATATTTTTCAGACAGACTGAACATGCATATGTAAGTGTTACTTGTCTGCACTGTTTATGAAGAACACGCACTTCTTCAGCTCTGCAAAGGTTGCAAACATAATCTCTTCTTTTTTCGACGGACCACTGGCTTGGGTGTGACCGAAACACTTGCTTGGCCTGAAAAGTATGTAGCCTGACAATCGAAAGGCACGTCCCGTTGTTTAGTCGATGGTGAAAGGGTTTTCAGGATCAAGGTGAAGCCTGAGATCGTGACTGTCTCTCTGGTTATCATGCCCCCCCCCCCCAGCTCCAATGCACACTGCCATCTCTTTCAGTTGAGCTGGCAGATGTGATGGAGATATTCATTGAACAGTGAACAATGATCTCCTTTGACCCTCTTAATTCCTAACAGATTTTTCTCTGAAGAACGTGGTGTCGGAGGTGGACTGAAGCAATTTCTGCAAGATCATATCTTTTTTTTTTTTTGCCTGACCTTTGAACAAATCTGGAGCAGCTGTCTCAATTAAGCTTAATTAGTTGTTCAGCTATTCTTCTTGTCCCCAATGAACCAGCAATTAGTCTTCATAAATAAAAGCGAATATGTCTGTCTGTCCATGAAAAATATGATTACGCAGCTCATGCGGACAGAAATAAGGTGCAGGCATTCAAACTGCAGTAGAAGCCAATGAAACCACAGAGACAAGACCAATCAAAACACACAGCTTGTTTGTGCAGTTAAAAAGATAAAAGCAGGCGGATTATTTAAAGGGCCAGCTTACTCTTTTAAGAAAATAACTGGGAAATACATTTCAAATATTTAAGTAAGCACAGCACCAGAGGACTAGAGCATTACAGTGATGACGTCTTTTTGTGGGCCAATCTGGAAATTTCTTTCACCATGGGATCCCTCTGCAGTTTTCAATGCTTTTTTCCCATAGAGAAAATAAGGTATGTGGTTAACCTAAGCCTGAGAGAGTTTCATGTTTTGTTCTGTGAAATAAATTACACCCATTAATATCTCAACTGTAAATATCGAAGCCATTATGTGCTTTTAAAAAGTAAACGGCTGACAAGTTGCCATATTGAAACTACAACGGTTGTCACGTGCAGGTGGGCTAGTATGGAAACTTGAGTGGCGGCTGCCAGAACGCGACCATTGTTGTAGTTTTAATACAGCATTTGAAATCTGCCCAGGGAACCCATGGCTCAAAAATGCGAACTCACGTCTGCGTTTTAGGACTACAAAGTGTAACACTTTATAGTCGTCGGGTAAAGTTGGGGGTTGCAGTTTTCAAAGTTTTGTCTCCAGTGCCCTATATTCCACAAACCTTGTTCGAGGGTGAATGACATTGACCCCCCCTGAGGGACAGTGAAGTATTTGCCTTTGTTGCTTTTTCATTAATTGTCCCCCCCCCCCCCGCCCCCGCTGCTGGTTCCCTCGACACCAGCGTCAGTTTTAACTGCTCGGGGCAGGTGAACGGCCAGCAGGTTAGGTTGAGGCGCGTCACGGCACGCGCGTTCTTTGATCCCGCCTCCTTCGGGTGACATTTTTCGGAATGGGCCTTCGGAGCGGGCGCGGCACGGCCGGGAAGTTTAGGAATGCTAAAAAGGTCAGGCGTCTATACAAATGCCAGCCGTGCCAAAACCGCTTTATTTATTTATTTGTCTGTCCCCGCCTCCCTGCTGAGGACTCGTGTTGCGGAGGATGTGGACGTGTTTAACACCGACAGAAAGGTTTTCCCTGACACAAGCCCCCTTGCAATGAGCTGGCCTTTAATTAAATTGCTCGGATCGATCCCGTGGCCCGTGTCATTTAAATGGAAAGGGCTGGGATGCTGGTGAAGTCTGGATGAAATGCAACGTGAGCCCGAAGGCTGTCTGGCGAGATGACAGAACTTCACCTTTTTAAAAGAGCTGTTTATTTACTAATGAATTAATGAATCGACCGATCGACGATTAACGAATACCGCTCTTGCTGATTTTCCGGCATATTCCATTATCCAAGCACGCCAAAAACAGCCTTAAATTTATCAGACAGAAGTGGCTAAACAGATTATGGATGAATATTTTCCATGGCACGACACTTCCTTTGGCACACAGTAAAAGGTCCCGTGTTAATTCAACACGAACTGTGTTAATTCAGCTCCTAACAGATAGCATTTGGTCCCACTCTGTAATGTGTGATTTGAACATGCAACCTTCTGGCTTTAGGGCTGCCTCCTCCACTACGATTATGGTCTCTGGGCGACAGTGTAAGGAACTAAGCTTGTAACCGAAAGGTCATAGGTTCGATTCCTGGGTAGGACACTGCCATTGTACCCTTGAGCAAGGTACTTAACCTGCATTGCTTCAGTATATATCCAGCTGTATAAATGGATGCAGTGTAAATGCTGTGTAAAAAAAAAAAAAAAAAGTCACTCTGGAAAAGAGTGTCTGCTAAAAAATCCCTGCAATGTAATGTAATGTCTCTACAGTCTCTACCGGTTCTAGACACAAAGGCTGCTTTTCCTTTTAAGAAACATTTTCCACCAACGTGGGTATAAAATCCACGTCGTTTATCAAAAACTCATCAAACTTGGCACATCTGTAAAAGGCTTTAGCAGCAATTCTGTTGCAATTCTGTAAATTGTAAAATATTGAGTTTCCATAAAATAATATTGCCACAGTAAGCCAATAAATGTATGCTCGCGTACAATATCAGCACAAAACTGGGATAAACCTAAATGTACAGCATTACACTTTAAAACTGTCCCCATATTTCACTGTGATATATTAACAAATGTGGCTGCTCTAAAGCCAATGAATCTAGCTCAGTACAGCACATGGCCCTTAGATACTGTAACATTAACCGACCCATGGACAGCTCAATTGCACTAATTGGTTTTTTGGTACAACCTTAGTATAAGAATCTTTCCTTTTAATAAAAGCGTGTGGTGACCACACACCAATGATTGAATTACAGGACTAGTAAATAATTATGTCTTCATCCACCTATTAACTATTATCTTGGGCAATGTCACGCTATCCCAGCGTGCATTGGGTGAGAGGCAGGATTACACCCGGGACAGGCTGCCAATCTGTCTCAGGGCACACACACCATTCACTCACAAACTCATGCCTATGGGCAGTTTAGACTCTCCAATTAGCCTGCCTGCATGTCTTTGGATTGCAGGAGGAAACCGGAGTACCCGGAGGAAACCCACGCAGACACGGGGAGAACATGCTAACTTGACACAGAAAGGCCCAGGCCGGATTCGAACCAAGGACCTTCTTGCTGTGAGGCAAAAGTGCTACCCACTGTACCACCCAATGATGTCTTTATTCCAGGCCAAAATATATTCCTGGCTGAATTCAGACCTCGGCCTACAGATTACGACAGGCTAGACAGGTGTTGTTTGGGTTAAGCTTTAAGGTTTATATTGTACAAGAGGTAAACCAGTTTAGATTGGGGAGTGTGCCGTAGTTAAAATGATGACTTTTCTCATTTGTTGTTAGCTTAGCATTTAACACCTGGTATACTCCAAAAGCTCCCAGAATAGCCTGTAGTAAAGGCCCTGAACCAAAAGCATATTAAAAGGTCTATAATGTCTCTAATAATTACAAAAAAGCCAACTGTCTACCACAGGCAGATGAAGAATAGCCACCGTAATCAAACCTATGTGGATCCACCTTGCGGTGGAGTCCGTACCTTTAGCTACTCAACAAGATAATGTTAGCCGTTAGGCTCCCCACTGACAACGAACTTCGCTACACTTGGTATTCTGTTTAATTTTTCGAGAGAACATATTTCGAAACCACAGTGTACGCGGGAAAGGGGGTTTCAGATTAAATAAAATCTCACTTCCTGTTTGAGCTCGAGTCTCTCGCATCGAGGGCCAATCCCGTGCTCACAAGCCCCGGTTCTGAACGCTAACTTTTTCGGGGACTGTCCGCAGGCGGGCCGAGGTGCCGTCGATGCACGGCGGCGTGCGCCGCGTGTGGGTTGCCGGTTGCCGTGGAAACGGTTGGTCCCTCCTTCCGGAGGTGATAATGACCGCGGAGAAAGGTCGCGGCCCCAGGCCTCCCTGGAGATCGCACAACCGCTTCTCGGCGAACGCTGGAGCGAGCTACAGCACAATCAACTGCGTTCGGTAATTTAAAAAAAGCCGCCCGTATTAAGCTGAGCTACGAATGAACTTCTTCCATACGCTGGCAGCTTAGAGGCGGCCATCGCAGGACCAGCTTTGACCCGGCAGGATACGAATGTCCCCCAGATGCAGAAACTAATTCGTAGCTCAGTGGAGGGTTCTGAAACTCTTCAGTTGAATATCGGGGGCTCTCTCAATTCCCGAATGCAGTTGGTTGTAGCTTGCCCTCCAATCTTCACCGACAAGTAGCTGTATGATTTCCAGCACGGGGGAAAACCTACACGAAAATGCTTGGCTCCCTTAATTTCTGTTTACATCCATATGTCTTTTTTATAATTCAGAACACAAAGATTCAGACACATCACGGTGAACACACAAGACGAGGGCCTGCTTTCAGCAACCGGAACCTGCAGTTCTGCACCAAGGACTTTTTTTTTTTTTTTTTTTTAAAGGCTCAGAGAAAATATAAGACAGTCATCGCTTAATCTTTTCGCTGTTGGGTAATTCCTCTCAGTGCTCAGAGAGAGAGTGAGAGAGAAGGCATGCAAAATAATAGATTGTCCTTTTCCTCAGAACAGTCTAAAGTGGAAGAGTGGGAAATGGGGATTTTATTGCTGTGATTTGCAAAAAACATGATTGCTTCCCCCCCCCCCCCCCCCCACCCAGCCCCCCCATCCCCCCCTCCGTCCCCCCTCCTCCTGTGACAGAGTGCACCTCTCCTCATTTCGGGCCTGACAGAAGCGGCCTCTTACAGGATTTCCTTGCGCTGCTCACCGAGGTCGGCGCGGCGTTTAAAAGGGGCAGCTTCCAGGGGGGCGTCCGGCGCCCCCCGCGTTTCAGTTTCGGCGCTCGCAAGGCCGGGTCCGCCATCGCCCGGGCCCCCGACGCGCGTCTTTGAGCCGCCTGGAACTTCCTGTTCCTGTCTGCATTTTTCCCTCCTTTTTTCTTCTTCTTCTATGATTTTTCGACTCAAGCGAGGATGGGATAGGTGAGAGCTAAAGCTTCTAAAGTGCCGACATTTTGCCTGTCTGTTAAAGAAATGTACAATAATAACAAGAATTTTTCTCATTCTTGCTCTTCTTCTTATTATTATTGTGTTTGAAAGCACCTTGCACCATGTTGATCAGCAAAGTGAGCACACCAGATGTTGTTGTGTATTTTTCAACATTACCCACCTTGAATTTTACAAGTATGCATGTTTATTTGTGTTTCTCACGGAACC
Source organism: Anguilla pacifica (assembly GCA_039654925.1). Taxonomy (NCBI): domain Eukaryota; kingdom Metazoa; phylum Chordata; class Actinopteri; order Anguilliformes; family Anguillidae; genus Anguilla; species Anguilla pacifica. The sequence continues at coordinate 42,979,574 of CM077297.1, forward strand.
TGTTAGTGTCTTGGTAAAGCTGCTGGTGAAAATGATGTGTGTGTGTGTGTGCACCTCTCGCACTGCTCACCTCCTTTACATCACAATCCATTTAAACAGCTGGGTGTTTTACTGAAGCAGTTCTGGCCAAGTACAGCCATTGCATTACATTACAGGCATTTAGCAGACGCTCTTATCCAGAGCGACTTGCACAACTATTTCACATAGCGTTTTACATTGTATCCATTAATACAGCTGGATATATAATTAAGCGATTCAGGTTAAGTACCTTGCTCGAGCGTACGACGGCAGTGTCCTACCCAGGAATCGAACCTACGACCTTTCAGTTGCAAGCCCAGTTCCTTACCCACTGTGCTACACTGCCGCCACCTGGAGGAGGACCCCACTGCCTTTCAGCAGCAAGACCAGTCGCCTGTCCGCTGTGCTACAGTCTTGTTTACATCCAGCCAATCACCAAGCTTCGTTTCAAGAACGCTTTCATTTCTGGTCACCCGGGCTTCTGATCTTCACCGACGTCACAAATTGCCACTAAATACGGTAATGGCTTGATTTACGGCTTTTCTTAACGATGTCGTTTGGACCTGAAGTGTGGGTACAGGGCCTGGGTCCAAAATGTCTGTAAAGAGCTTTGACTGATTGGTCTTGAGAGAAATGTTGCAATACAAATAAAAATGAATTGAATTGAATTAACAACTGCAGTGATGTACAACACAGTTGGTGGTGCTAATGTTGGTTGTTTTATAATTTTTGCTGTTTTATACCAGCCCAGATAGATCCTTGTTTTCAGTATGCCGTGTATTAGAGTTTACCTAGCAGTGGTTCACAGTAGGAAGCAAAGAACTGCATTCTACAGTGGGGACAGTCATATAAACAACAAAAATATGCCAAATTCGGCACTCCCTTCAAAAAAAAGCACAACGGAACACCGATGTACTACTGCTGCACTTTAATTAGTAACGTGTCACACAGACATACACAAACAGTGTATTTCAATTATTATTTAATCATTTATTACATCAAATTAAAACTATAGAACAACAAGAAAGCACACAGAACATTAAAAATGTGATGGCTTCCTGGAGTTTGTACCTGTTGTCCCAGCACTGCAAAGAATCAAAACACGATCAGCCACCCTTTTAAGACTAATTACCGCACTCCGCAGCGCGACGCAAGCACTCGTTAGTCTCCTCTTCACCCCCGTCTTCCCAGCACAGCTCGCTGTCGCTCTGTTAAAATCCAATTTCAGTATTCCTGCTTATCGTGGGCCACTTTTCAGATGCTTATCGCGGACCTTGATGGAGCTGGGTGGAGCCCAAATTTGTCATTTGGAAATGAAAAGTTTGGTCAACAGATTATTTATTTATTTATTCATTAATTTTCTGAGCTTTGGGTCTCGGCAGCCCTCTGTCCTCCATACGTTCTGTGGTTCTTTTCAAACTATGTTATCATTCAGGTTCTCTTTACAAATTACCTTCCCCCTGCAGTGGCTAATGCAAGCAAATATTGAATGCCAATTTACATATACACACGCACACACACACACACACAGACAGAAGCACCCACAAACACATACACGCATGGACACACACGCACGTACGCACACACACACACGCATGCACACACACACACACACACACACGCGCACACACACACTTGATGTTGACGCAGGCCCAGTCTGAGGTCTTGGAACACACAGCCCCGGACCCGCATCAGAGTTGTTATCACGGCATGCGTTTGGCTCTGTAAATGAAAACCCACCGAGCAGCAGCTTCAAACACATCGTTCAGGCGCTGGTCGAAACCCAGAATTCATTCTGAAAAGGTCCCCTCGGCTTCTCCGAACCCCGGCGTCAGTAATGGCCCATTACATCAACCCAACGCTACAGAAAATGGCGCGGGGTAATGACTGAATTCGGCTGACTGAGTGGCGAAATGCAAGACCGATTTTTTACCTTTTTCGCTCCCATTTGCAGCCACCTCACCAGTAAATAGCCTTCATTGCCGTTTTAATCAGGCAATTTTGTTTTAATACTACGGCAGCAGAGGGGCCAGGTGAGGCTAAAATCATTTTTTAGTACTTTTAACGTTTTATTATTCCTGCATTTGCAACATTACACACTTCTTTCACGCTGGCAAATTTGCTGTGCCGCGCCGGGAAAAAAAAAGTTTCGAAACGGTGACCTTTCTTTTACTTTCCCATTCTTTCGACGCTAAAACACTTGGCTTAAAAAAAAAAAAAAATTAGAAAAGAAAAGGCTTGTTTAAAAGGTGCTACTTTTTCCCCCACATCCGCTTTATGTTCTCATTATTTTAGTCACATCTGCCCTGTGACCGCGCGCTGCTTAGGTGGGTGTACTTGGTCAATGCACGCGTTCCCATTGGCTGCTTGTTTTCATGACAACCAATGCGCACTCCCATTGGTGGCTTGTTTTCATGACAACCAAGTTGGCCGCTTGACTTTTCCTGTGAGAGCTGTAAGTCCCCTCGGCGGTGTGTGGAAAACGCGCAAGGCCGTTAGTGTGAGGGAGGGGAGGAGAGAACAGGACCACGGATCGAGACGCACCCGGCAAGCTGACGCAAAATGGAGGGAAACAGGGAGAAGACGCGTGTTTTAGGAATCTGACTAATACAGTGCTCTCCATAATGTTGGGACAAACAAGACAATTTAAAAAAACATTTGTTGGGGGGGGGGCTTTGTGCTGTAATTTCTACATGGTTACACCAAAATGTATTTAAAAAAATACCCTTTAATAAAAGCTCAGAACCTGTGCTTTAACCCCATGGTTTGATTTCAAATCAATGATTGTGGCGTACAGTAGAAAATAAAACAAAGGCTTTGCCCCAAACATTATGGAGGACACTGCATATGCAAAATTACAGCAAACAAATTAGAATATAGGCAAAGCGGCTCAGAAACATAGGCGGACTTTGACAGTTAAGCACAGGGCTGATCAGGAACTCAGGTTGAGCTTGGGGGGGGGTGAGATGTTGGGGCGGACAGGGGGAGGGATGAGGGGAAGGTTGTTCGTGATCCTTGCCTCTGCTGCTACACACTTCACCGTTTACTTATTACGCGATGTACAGCCACGGACCCGGGGTCATTTCGACCCCTGAATTAACATGCCGAGCACGTAAATGCATCACGATTACACGTCGCTACACAATTACTTTCACCGTGTACTTTCGTCTGAACATTGTCAGGCAAGCTGCATTAAGGCAGAAGGTACTTAGTGTCTGAACTTCAAGCAGCTAAGCTGCGCTTCCTTGCCGCCCTCTATCAGAACAAAGGGAGCACACGGCCGGCAGAAAGCTCCACTGTCAATCAATCGATATTTAATCTCGTCTAATTGAGCTGACTCGGACTGGGCGGGCACAGAGTTTACATGTTACAACTTTCCACGGTCCTTTGCGCGGATTTTAACTTCTTCAAAACTCTCCCTCACTACCCATCTTCTGCCGCGGTCTGAAGACGCATCTCTTCAGACTATACCTGGACTACCTGCCACCACTCTGTGAATCATTTCACTTGAAATCCCCCCCTTTCATGTTACATGTACCCCCATTCCAGCACTTTTTGTCATTTGTATTTGTCCTAATATTGTAGCTTGTTCTTCTCCCTAGTTTGGCTTGGCATAAGTTAGGTCAGAATAGTGTTCACTGCGTGTTATTGCCTATAAACAGCTGTACGGAATGAGTATTGTACCTTATTGAATCGGTGTTTTGTAGGTAGTTGTTCCAATGACCACGATATGCACTGTTGTACGTCACTTTGGATAAAAGCGTCTGCTAAATAATTGTAATGTACTGTAATGGATTTACAAAGTTGTGACCGCAGAAATACTCTGTAGGGAAGACCCTAAAAAAGACCCTAGAAGTCCAGGGAGAGAGAGAGAAGGGCCCGATATGGATGCACGACAGTGAAAAAGTACTGTGTGCGTGATTCGACCTGCCCTGGTGACCCCCTTAACCCCAGGGAAAAAGGATGTGAGGCTGATCGATGTTCAGGGTTCGAGAAGAAGGACCCGCCAACATACATCCGGTGTCGTTAGTCGAGATTCAAGGAAAGAAGGAAAGAAGAAAAAAAAGACCTTGTTGCTTCACACAAAAGGCGAGGAAGCACGGAAAAGGCGCGCGGGAGAAACCAATTAAAAACCATCAAATGGAGGAACGAACGAAGGCGACCCCTTCTTTCCTTCGACTCCGACGCAGCGCGTGTTTTTGTTTGCAGAACAGCGCAGAACGACGCCTCGAATCCGACAGCCGATTCTCGTCGCGCGGCTGAGACGCGGCTCTGAGCGGTGAACGCTTCTCCGGCGCGCCGCGAAAGAAAAAGAAGAAGAAAATGCAGGAGTCTCATTTCGGGGTCGTTTCACGCCGAAACGGTCGCGCGGAACGTTCCGGCGAAAACGTTCTTAAGTAATTTCCTTTCTCTGCGGCTGCGTTCGAGGCGAGCTCGCTTTCACGGATAATTCCGAGTCTCCGTGTTCAGTCTTGTGTGATGTAACGTGATACATCGGTTCAAATGGTAAATTAGCACAATGCTGTTTTTGCTTTTCTTTTTTGTTTTTGCAAATACGGCTGTCTGAAGGCCTGAAAATTAAACGGTTCCATATTTATGAGATATGTCAATGCATTATAAAGGAATAAATGCATAAAGACGTGGTACGCATGGGCGTGTTTTTAAATGTACGAATTTTCGGTTGTTAATTATTCATTTGTTTACAGATTTACATGTACACTGCCATAGAGGCTACGGTTTGTGGATGGAGTCAGGCTCGGCGTCGGGTCACGGCGTTTCTTTCTCAGAAAAAGGCAAATTTAAATTTACCTAGGAGCCATGCTTCAGACTTGATTGCCACCATTTTCTGCAGAAAACCGAAGCTAATGGAGCTCTACCACAGCGTCCCTCGGAGATTAATCAAGAAGGAATCCCTGACATGGAGGAAATTAACAATGTGCCGCTGATTGCTCTGAGTGATGAATTCAATCATTTAACAATTCCCTAATTACTCAAGGCTGACACTTGATGAGATATGAAACTCGGAAACTCGCGCTATTCTTGGACGGAGCAGGTCCCGTGTATTTCTTAAGGGAAGAGAAAAGGAGAAACGCACTCTTAAAAAAAAAAAATACAAGTACAAGTCTGTACGTATAAGCAGAACAGTTTTTTTCTTGTTAGTAAATTAACTTGCTTTGGCCTTTCGAAAGGCTCAACTTATTGCCTGAGATAACGTTCTCTCACACCGCTCGCCCGTCAAAAAATAAAATAATTTAAATAATTCTGGGCTGTGTTTTTCCTAAGGCCTGTCTCTGTTTGAATGTCAAAGCAAATTTAGCACGAAGAAAAAGAACAAGGCGAGCAATGTCATTTAACCTTCTCAATAATTTTGCCCTTCAGCGCGTGATTGTTAAAGTATCCTTTTCAAGAGCTTCCGTCCTGAGTGTGGAGACACTGGAGTGGGTTCCTTATTCGGTCTAAAAAACGTATAAACAAGTAAATGCGCAATTTCTTTTTTCTTGGATTACTCATAGTTATTTCAAAGTAAATCATTTTCTATGACTATTCATTTTGCCAACCGCTCATTTCATCCGGGCCTGAATTTGTCGGACGCCCGCGATTGGTCGGGCCGCGACATCGACGGCAGCCCGTCGAAACGGCGCGGCGGAACGAAACCGGCGTCAGGCGAAGGCGCGCATCCGTTTCCCGCCGGGATTTCTTCTCGTTTGTGTTCCCGCGGTAACGGCGAAAATAGAGTCACCTGACGTCGGGGGATAAAACGGGGACGCTGGGGCGCGGGACCACAGCGCACGCAGCCCCCCCCCCCCCCCCCCCCCCCCCCGAGGCGTCCGGATGAGTAATGGGGCACATTTGCATGAAAGGGGCCGTCCTTAATCTCTCAGCCGGCATAATGGAAGATGTATGGGGCAATCGTGCCGGGCGGGAGGTGGAAAACCTTTTTGGGAGAGATACGGGACGCGGGTGTTTCCTCTGGCAGAGACGTGCTGGCCCCCGTTTCTCTTTTCCCTCCCGCGAGGGTGAGGCTCCCTTTGAGTTGTTCTCCGGCTCTTTCTCCCTCGTTCTCTCTCTCTCTCTCTCTCTCTAGAACTGTTACCGTAATTCACTTCGATCGTTCAGTGAGGTGGCGTCAGAGCTCGAAATCTCTCTCTTTCCCTCTCTCTCTCGTGCACTGCGCGATCGACGCTTCGGCGTTGAGCGGCGCATTCGAACCGTTCAGAAACAGAGTCGACCGCCTCGCGTTCATTCTTCCATCCACAGGCCAGAGCAGGGTCACCCCCGAAGGTGAAGGGGGTTTTTGAGGGGCTACGATCATGGGCCGGCACCCCAAAAGCCGAGCTCCTCGTCAGGAAATCTCAAGGATGAGGAGGGGGGGTTTGCGACACCAAACCCGTCTCGTCTCTGGTCAGCGGTCTACGGTCAGATGTCAGCCAATCGGCTCGAAGGGCGTGAGACCGGCGGATCATTCCGCAAAGGCCGAATTTCGCCGAATTTCGCCGCTTGCCAGTTCAGAGTCACCGTGAACCCACCCCAGCCCGACGGCCGCCAATCACGTCACTTCAGCAGAGAAGGCGAGGGGCGCAAAAAAAACTTCTGAGGAGCACAGAGTTTTTATAAATTTACTTTTTCCTTTTCTTGTTGCACGTATACCGGCGTGGGGGGGGCGGGGGGGGAGGGGGAGTCCTGAGACCGGGCCAGCAGTGAAACCGTAAAAAAGGCCACTTTACGCATTTATCCCGGAAGAAGAGGGCCGCTTTTCTCACTGACGGCGAAGGCTCCGCGGCGGCGGCGTGGCTAATGGGATTTTTTAAAGGCCGCCGGACGGAAACGCGATGCCGTGCGCTGGGAGAAAAAGCGGCTCGCCCACGCCCTCGACAGCCCGGGAAAATAATTGAGATGCTCTGCGCTCCCAGACGCCCCGGCTGATCTGACCGGATTGGCTGAGCGCGGCACTCCGAGGGCTGAGGGCATTCTGGAGCGTTCGGGGTAGTTTGGAGCGGGGGTGCGAGAGAGAGCCCGCCGGACCCGCCGTTGGTTCCCCGTAGCTGTTTAAACGAGCGCGTCGCTGCGCCGCAGGCCGAGCGCAGCGCCCTCCATCGCGCCCGCTCTGTCTCCGCTCAGACCGGCCCGACTGCGAACATCGCCGTCCTCAGTGCCAAGATCGGAAAACCTGTGCTTTTGTCTGCGAGTTCACGGTTTCGCCGTCATAGAGTAAATATGCGTTCGTTTCCGTTTAAATAGGCTCATATGTATATATGCTTTTTTAATTTTTTACTCTCACATCTAATTCTTTGTGTTTGATTTGGCATGTCTAGCCTGATCTTAGGTGACTGTGTTGAAGAGCCATAGTAGGGGTCTAAAATCGGATTGGTTTGTGCCAACAAAGTGCCAAAAAAATATACACAACAGACAATCATACATCAAATTACACATCTGGGGCATAACATTTAAAAGGCATTCATTGCGAGAATTATATATTTTTTCAAGTATAAATAAACAGAATCCATTAATATCTGTGTGTTTTCAAGTGATGGAAGTGCTGTTGGTTTTTTTTGTAGCAAATTAAGGAATAAATCGAAAATTGGCCATTGAGCGAAGCCTGCTGTTGGTGCCTCAAGGCTTGTTGTGTAAAGTTGAGTACGTCCGTGCCACGGATGATTTGAGCTAGTTTAGCCCGTGTGCTGAAAAACATTTCGTGCGGAATTCGAGGGTTGAGGACAAAGGGGGAAAACGTGTCTTTCTGAAGGTTGAGAAGCCCTCTCTGTCTTCTGTGTGACAACCAAAAGGATACCAAACCGTTTTTAAAATCACTGAAGAGCAGGCTGTTTCATGATAAGCTCACGCTTTCGCTTTTGTCAAAAGGAACAGAAAATGATGTGTTTGACTTAAATGCCAGGGCAGGTGGTGTACCGTAACCCCACCCCCCCCCCCCTCTTGTGTGTCTCAATGAGGGACAAAGAGGAAGAATGTAAACTCTTATTAGAAAAAGAGTGGGAATTTTCACTTTGCAAAACGTTTGGAATCCATTTGCCCGTTTGATCCAGTATTATTCTATTCCAGTTCCAGGAATGTTCAGTCGCTGCTTATCGCGCGGAAATGCAACCCGGAGTTTCCTGACTGAGTATTGAAGCCCGGGAGAATTGCAGCCCCCCCCCCCCCCCTTCCCCACGGCAGGTCGCGAATGCATGGCAGTTTGGCTTTTGGATTACATGCCATTCAAAACTCCCTTCGCTTTCCGTAATCTTTCCCAGTCGGGGCGCGTGTTCCGGGCCCTCGGAGTTTCCGCCGGAGCCGTTCGCGGAGACTAAACCGAGCTGTCTCACCGCCGCCCTGTTCCCCTCCGAGGAGGGGCGAGGGAAGGGACTGTAATTTAACCCCCGGAAGCTGCGTTCCCCCCCCCCCCACCGCCCTGCCGCTGGCTGCCGTGAGCTAAGTGGCCACACAGGGCTTCCCGACTGACAGAAACAAAGTCTGCGAACCTCCGCACGAGCACCAGGCAGAGAGAGCCACATTAGGCCCGGCTGCACACATTCAATTTCCCGGCTTCTCCCTCTCTTAGCCAGAGCTCCGACTCAATTTAATCCCTCCCGGCTTTATTATTACTTGGCAGGGATATGTCTCCTGCTAAGTTCTCGGGACAAATGAACGTAATATTCGCTCGCGACCCTCAGCCGACGCGGTGATCTACCCCGGGAACCCTCGCGGTGGGGGACGGGAGGCGTTTCCCTTGGCGACAGGGAGCGGCCGAAGCCGGTCGTTTTAAAAAAACCGGCCGCCTGATGCCGACGTTAACGGCGTCCCCGCCCGCGCCCAGCCGCACCCCCGCGCGGGAAACGCCGACATCAATCACCGATAAAACCGCAAACGCCATTAAGGGCGAGGGCCGGTAGCCTCGGTGTTTCTTTGAAATCGCTTCGCGTCGAGCTTTTTACCCGCAGGGCAATGTTAACACTTACACAGTAATACCGTTTCCTATATTTCTTATTGAAAAACATGATAAGATTGGTAAAGGCCACAGTGTAGAGATTTATATTTGTACGGTTTCGCAGACAAACGTGTTTGTCTTATTTATCCCGGATGTTAGGTGTGAGCAATGTCCGTGGCTAGCTCGGTTAGCCGTTCGTTTGCGGATTTAGGTTTCTGAGTGTCCATTAGCAAAGCAGACGCCGCTGACATTGTTACCACACAGACAATTAGCTGCTATCGATTTGAAATCCAGGAGAATCTGAGATGATACCAGGGGGGCATTGCTGGGGAAGGGGAGATTTAAATGGTGGTAAGAGCTATTTAAAAATACTAAATATACTGGATGTGATTAATTACTGCTGAGCCATGCATTATTGCAATTAGACGATTAGAGAGAAGTTCAATCAAAGCACAAAGCAAATAATTTTTAATAATATCAAATCCTGAAATTAAAGAACTCAAAATAATTTTTTTTAGAAAATAAATACACAAAACGACAGTGACAGAAAGTATACCACAAAAAAGAACAGTTCCCCAAAAGTTGGCAGCAAAAAGAACAAGTGAAGGAAAAAAAACCAAAAAAGCTTGCCAAAGCGGGAGAGCGTCGCTCGCCGTGCCCCGACGATGTATCCAGCGTCACGCGCGGACGTAAGCGGAACTGCGGCCTTGACGACCTCAAATCTCTCTGAGGAAGAGAGGCCGTTCCGTCTCTCCCCCCCTCCCTCCCTCCCTCCTCTCCTCCACCCCCACCCCCTCACTCAAGTCTTCCGTGTTGCGGGAGAGCCATAGGTGACAAACCGTTGTGATTCGATAATGGACGCTTCCCCCGGCGCCCCGCTCGTGTCGATTTGACTCCCCGTAGCGGAAACAAGTTCAAGGGCAGGGAACGTGCCGTGGCGAGTGTTTATCGCCTGCATTTTAAATAGGGCATGCATAATTCAGACGAGTTAAGGCTCGAGCCGGGCGGGGGGAAGGAGAGCCTTCGTGTTTTTGGAGGGAGAGCCGTGGTTTGCCTGTGCTTCCTTTTTTTGGCTGGACCGCAACAGCGGGTCTGCGACTGACTGAGTGAGTGATGAAGACACACCATCGGTCGGCCGAGTTATGACGTCACGCCATTGGTCGGCCCGCCCAGCCATATACTAGGTTTTGACCTGGCCTTGTTTTATTGGTACGTTGAGAAGGAAAGGACAAATGATGACTGTGTCCAACTCTACGGTCGTTATGGAGCTATCTGTCGAGAGGGTGACTGGAAAACTCTGTTGGCGTTTGTGGCGTAGGCTTGCTGTAATCTGATTGGTTGTGACAGACCTCTGTCGCTTCATTTGGTTGGCTGGAGCGGTTTAGCCAGAGACTTCATTCCCACCCCTCCCTCCCCCTGGCTCGTACTTTCTCTCCGCTGCCTCTATTGATCATAACATAGCATGATGCATTTTGATATTGTATGATCAATAGGTTAATCCTGCTGATGAGCACTTCGCAGTGGCTAAAACTGAACATGAATTATGCTTGCAGTGCTAACGTTACATAAGCAAATTGGAAAGGTTGGCGGGTTATGTAGGGGTCCTCAAAAACTCTGGGGTGGTGGGGCCCCATGTGAGATCTTTTCATGGGCCCCAAAATCCCTGGCGTCACCCTTGGGTGTAAGGAGAGTGGGGCAACATTCACAAGGTGTCATTGCATGCACAATGTGTGACATTGGGATCCATTGCCATTTGGAATCTCCTGTATTGACAAATAAAAAGTTCCAGCAAAGAAGTAAAGCCGATACTGGTTGGTTTACTGTGGTGTTTAATGATGATGCATCCTGTTATCTCTGAGTGTAGTTTATCTGGTTGGCCAGTCAATAGTCACCCCCCCCCCCCCACCCCACTCCTTCTCCCCCCCTCCCCATTAGGGCCAACCTTTTTACAAACAGGCTCTTAATTACCGGTCCCCCTGTTATCCGAGGCTGTCAGAGGGGCCGCAGGGAGGGGCCCAGGGAATTAAAAACCAGCGTGAGCTTCCTCCGGCTCTCCCCCCCCCCCCGTCGCCCGTCTCCAGTGATAATCTGCGGCTCTGCCCTCCAGCCGGGAGCGCCGGCGAAACGCGGCGCGAACGCCACGAGGGCCGGGACCTCCGTCGCCCGGGGCGACCCTCGCCGCGGGAAACCTCGACACCGCTGTCATATTGCCCGCTACGATCGCCCCTCCGCCAAACAGTGCGTGTAAGTACACAATCCCAGCATGTTAGAGGTATTACATGTGAATACTGTACACAGGTAACTCAAAGGTAGGGGTGTGTACTGTCAGCCTGGTTTTATGGGATGGAATTTTACTCAGATTGTGTGGGGGGGGTGGGGGGGGTTGGGGGCACTGGGGGGGTTGTGGGGTGGTTACGGGATGACTGTCCCGATTGTGTCAGAACCACCACTGCAAGTGAGTGTAGTCACCATTTAATTGGCCAGAATTTGGATGGAATTTGAGTCTGCATAGACTCCCCAGGGGAGGGGAAGCCCGGTGGTCTTCAGAAGAAAATCCCCGCGTATAAAATGGTGAGAGAACACATCTCCCGGGACCAAACAACAAGCCTGGGGAACATCGCTTTCCTAAATCTGAAGAAAAAAAAATGTAATTTAATTTTAAGAAATGACTACCTAGAATTTATGGTGCCAGGTTGTCTCCACCAGGAGGCCTTAACCATTGGACTTTCAGTACAGTGAACTGACCCCCCCTGTGGTCTTACGCGGTAACATTAGGCTATTTTCCCCCCTTTCGGTAATAATTCAGAGTAGAGGCTACAACGGTAAATTGCTTTTTTACGCATAAGCCTATTTTGTGCTTATTCTGCAAGGTGCTGAGATCGGAAACCCAAGGCTCTTTACCGTCGAACAGCGGGGGAAAAAAACGATAATATCCACATATTAAGCCCAAACTTTCAAGAACAAAAAGGGAACGGTGTGAGTTTCAGGTTCATTTCGAAGAGTTAAGCAGCAGACGACCGCTCAAGATGACGAACGTTCGTGCCGAACTAAGTTTGCGGCAAAGAGTTAACGTTGAACGATTTTAAATGAACGTCCCTTCGGCTCGTCGCCAGCACATTTTTAATAAAAACGGACGCGACTAAAAGGAGGGACATTTTCACAGTGGCTTCCGCGATATTAGAGCGCTTCACTGATAGCGGTCCTGACATGGCAGATATTAGGTGAGTGCACTCTGTATTGTCGTGTGGCGCAACTAATGAAGAGGTCTGCAGAATTTTTCGATATGCTCAGGAAGCCTTCCCTCAATATGATGATTTTACTCTTCGCTCACATTTCAGGATGAAACGGGAAACCTTCGTTCTGCTTCTTCCCTGTCAGCAGTCATTTTTGTTGGTGGCGCCATACCTTTTCAGACTGCTAGGTAATGTTAGCTAACATTCATGGAGAACAGAAACAAGTCTGAATATGTTTGTGAACGTTAGCTAACACTCGCCGTCTTGACTGCATGTCTGGTGTTCTTGAGCATCTAAATATAAATTGGAAGAATAAATCACTTCTCAGCATTGCAGTCGATGCTTCTTGTCCATAATATTCTCAGTACAGGCCAGGATTAGCATTTTACATCTCGCATCTTGATCCTGAGTTCTGGGAATTTGCAGCGCAAATGTGTTTATCAGACACATTAATCCAGTGCCAATTCGCAATGCCGGCATGTCAACATCTATCTTTCCTGCAAAAAAATTAAAATAAAATCAAAAATCAAAAATCAAAAAGCAACATCCTGACAGTGTGTCAGGGCTCCAGATCCACATCTCCGTCTGGCGTGAGCGTGTGGCACGTGTGCGGCTTGTGTGCGGCTTGTGTGCGGGGGTTTCCTCTCCTAAAAGAGACGCCCCCCACCGCAGCCATCCCCCCGGAACAGAGAGACAAGTCAGGGCGGGGCAGAAAAGTCACGTTGCCACGGCGACCCGTCGGTTGCCTCCGTCAAAAGCCGCGTCGACCGCGGGAAAGCAGGGCGGCCGATTTTGGTTCAGTTTCGCCGTCGCGTTCCGACACAGCGTGTAATAAACGCCCCCCCCCCCCCCCCCCGCCCCGTCATTCGGGACGGGCGGCAGATGTGCTCTGCTTCTGAATAATTAACCGTCACCGCGGGCGGCGGGAGGAGGCGCGCCAAAAACCTGCGCCGCGCGGACCGCGTGGCCCGCGCCCAAACGGTCCCCCCCCCCCACAGCGCCGTGGAGACAGATGTTCCGCGACGCCCGGGCTTTTCCATCAGGGTAAAATACCCATGAATCACTGCTTTTAATGAAGCCTCGCAACCCTGTCATCTCGCTTTATACTGTGACGCCAGCTCTTTCACGGCTGTCACTCACATGCGCCTGCCGACAGTTACCTGGCAACTCTAATCCCCTGGTTGTTTATATGTATGTTTCTGGTGAGCACGCAGCAGACGCTAACCCTTTGCTAATTCTCTGCGTTTTACAAAATGGTGGCATGTCAGGTAGCAGAAAGATGGCTTGATTTACACAGCGCACTTACAGCCCGTAGAGGTACTTCAGCTTTTTTTTTCCTCACGTTCCTCGTGCGAATCGACTGCAAGTCCAGCCCCTTCCGCGAAACCTCGCCGTCCGCGGGAAGAGGTGCGGGCAGCGTCTGAAGGTCTGAAGACCCCGCAGTCGTCAAAAAGAGGAACTGAGAATAACTAGGCAGACGCATAAATAAGTAACTCATTCAGCCGAGGCCTTGGCTTTCCCGGTGTAGCGCGCAGGCTAACTTAACAGTGCGAAGAGACTCCGCAGCAGGGAAGCTCCTGAAATATGTATATTCACACACGCTATTACCTGGCCCTGGGGTTCAGCTTCATTGCCCTGCGTTTGCGTGTGTGAGCGTGAGTGGGGGGTGTGTGAGTGTGTGCATGTGGGTGTGTGTGTGTGTGTGCGTGTGTGTGTATGTGAGTGGGGAGTGTGTCTGTGTGTGTGCGTGCGTGTGTATATGTAGCTGTGTGTGTGAGTGGGGTGTGTGTGTGTGTGTGTGTGTGTGTGTGTGCATGTGTGTGCGTGCGTGTGTATATGTAGCTGTGTGTGTGAGTGGGGTGTGTGTGCGTGTGTGTGCATGTGTGTGCGTGCGTGTGTATATGTAGCTGTGTGTGTGAGTGGGGTGTGTGTGCGTGTGTGTGCGTGTGTGTTTCTGTGTTGAGGGCTGGTGTTGTGTTTGAATTCCCAGCCTGTTGTGGAAGAGGTCTTTCTCCTCCAGTGCCTTCAGTGTGCCATCACCATGATGCTGGGAGACCCTGAAGGCCAAGCTGAAGTTGAGGCTGGAGTTAATTGCCATTCTCAAAGGCTTTGTGCCGAGTGGAAGCTTTTTTCTATTTTTTTTCTTATTTTTAACTGCAAAACTTTGCAACTATGATTTGTTCCGAGGCTAACAGTTCATGAAAACAACACACACACACACACACACACGTATGCACAAACTCTTCAGCATCCTCATGCCAAACCTGTTGCATCTCTCAAGACTTCTGCCTACAGTCTACCAATGCCAGCTACATTAACAATTACTCAACACAGCCTACCAATGCCAGCTACATTTACACTTACTCAACACAGCCTACCTATGCCAGCTACATTTACACTTACTCAACACAGCCTGCCTATGCCAGCTACATTTACACTTACTCAACACAGTCTACCAATGCCAGCTACATTAACACTTACTCAACACAGCCTACCTATGACAGCAACATTTACACTATCAGAATTCAGGTAAATTACAATTAAATCTGCAATTAACCAAATTAGGTTGGGGATTGGGTATGTTCAGCTCCATATTGGGTGCCAATTGCAATGCAGGGGACAGTTCCATTTAAATCTCAAACTGGGAACTGATCATAAATTGCAAGAATGAATGTATGCAGAAATTTAAATAAATCGAATTCAGATTAATTGAATTTGAACTGACTTTGAAAAATTGATCTGGAAAAGGAATTTAATAGATGGGACTTGATTAGTTTAACTGACTCTAAGCCTGATTGATACAAATTAATACACGGGAGAGGACTAGGGTTTGAGGCATGAGCAATTATCCATATTACGCAAGACTATGCAATATATTGTGTGACTTTCCTCTCTTTCTAAGACTCATGCATCAGTTGTATTGCACTGGCAGAAGTGGGATATGCTTGTGAATCAATGACCACAGTTCTTTCATAAATGGTGAACTGTTTGTCAAATCTGCATGCATGCATGCGTGTGTGTATGTAAGTGTGTAAGTGCATGTGCATGCGTGCATGACCGTGTGTGTGCGCGTGTGTTTGTGTATGCATGTGTGTGTGTTTGTGTGTATGTGTGTTCATGTGTGTGCATGACTGTGTGTGTGTGTGTGTACGTGTGCGTTTGCATGTGTGTGTGTGTGCGTTCGCGCATTCATGTGTGTATGTGTGTGTATGTGGATCATCAGACCCTACACACCAGCCAGACCTCTCCGTTCTACCACCTCTGGACGCTTGGCACCTCCCCCTCTTCGTGTCTGTACTTCCCGTTCGCGTCTGCTGTCTGTCCTGGCCCCTCGCTGGTGGAATGACCTCCCCGTGGCGGTCAGAACAGCAGAGAATCTGACTACCTTCAAGCGCAGACTAAAGACTCATCTCTTCAGGCTGCACCTCTCCCCACCCCTCCCTAGCCTCTAGTTTAGCTCAATGTACCTAGTTAGGCTAATGCGATCACGTTAGTTTTGTATTTGGCAGGATTGTTTTTTCTGATTCTGATTAGGCAAATGTGACTTCAGTGCTAGTTTGTACTTGGCAGGATTGTTTGTTTGCTGAACAGGTTACCCTACAGGGTTGGAGTCCTGATCTATGTGGTCACTTCTGGCACTACGATCTTTACTTCACTCTAGTGTGTTTTTCTGCACCTCTGCACCTTGAACTGATGCACTTGTTGTATGTCGCTCTGGATAAGAGCGTCTGCCAAATGCCTGTAATGTAATGTAATCTAATGTAATGTGTGCGCGTGTGTGTGTGCATGTGTGTGTGTGTGAGCACGCG
This sequence comes from Anguilla pacifica, assembly GCA_039654925.1. Taxonomy (NCBI): domain Eukaryota; kingdom Metazoa; phylum Chordata; class Actinopteri; order Anguilliformes; family Anguillidae; genus Anguilla; species Anguilla pacifica. The sequence continues at coordinate 42,995,557 of CM077297.1, forward strand.
CATGCATGTGTGTGTGTGCATTCGTGCATGCGGTCGTGTGTGTGTGCATGCGTGCATGTGTGTGTATGTGAGCACGCGCATGCATGTGTGTGTGTGCATTCGTGCATGCAGTCGTGTTTGTGTGCGTGCGTGCATGTGTTTGTGTGTTTTGAAGAGCAGACAGCCTCCACCGTCCGTTCGTATTTTTTCATTTGTTCAGTCGAGGCGAAGTGGAGAGGGTTACTCACAGAGAGAGATGGGATCACAGTACAGGAAGTGCACTCAGGAAAGATCTGCACTCAACATTTATCTGAACAGACAAACAACGGGCCCTTTTGTCTCCATCACCGGCACGGTGTTGTATGCTGACGGCCCGTGGACCTGCAGTAACTGTACAGTGTCAACACAAGTTTAAAAGCTCATATGTCTGCGTTTACTGGTCTGAGGGACGAGGTGCCTTCGGGAGACTGATGTATTTGCGCTTCTGTTGTGCTTCACATTTGATCCCTAGTTCAAAACAGGAATTTTTGAAATCATGTATTTGCTTTTGAAACGTCCATCCGTCCATTACGTAACCCTCTTATTTCTGGTCTGGGTCACACCTGGGGGGGGGGGGGGGTGCATGCATTGAGCAGAGAAGCAGCAATACACCCTGGGCAGGAGAATTTAAGACTCTCCAATCAGCGTAACCTGCAGGGCTTCTGACCCTGGGAGGAAGTTGTAGTACAGGGAGGAAACCCACCCACGTGCACCCGGGGAGGGAGGGGGGGGGCGTTGGAAGCGCGTTCTGGGGTTCTAGCCTGGGACCTTTCTGGCGGCGGGGCAGCCCCTCTATCCCCTGCACCACCGCGCCGCCCGGTTTCGAAGCGAAGGCTCCCATTTGCCGCGCTCCTCCTATTTGCATTATATCCATCCATCTGTCTCTGTGCCGAGCGGACTCCATAAAACCGAAGTGTTTGATTACATTAAGCGGCTGCCGTTTGGCAGACGCTCTTATCCAGGGCAAAGTACAACAGAAACACAGGAGCATAGATCACGGATCGGAGGGTAGATGCACCCTCCGGAGAAAGCATTGTCCTAAGAGACCATAGAGTGCACACAGCGCTAGACTCTGCTGACAGTTTGTCAGCTGGCATGAATGGTATTAACTAATAAAGTTATACAAATGGACAACAAACACTGCAAGCGCAGCGGAACTGAAAGGGAGCATCGCAGGATAGGACTGCGCGGAGTGCAGAGGAGAGTTGGGGGAGACTGGGGTGTTGTGGGGGGGGGGGGGGGGAGCCTTCAGCCCGCATTCAGTCAAGCACCTGGGCAAGGGCGGGTGGGTGGGGGGGAGGGAGAGTGTGCTGAGGTTGCAGAAGGGAGAGGACCGACTGGGGTGTGTGTCTGCTGACATATTTATGAAGGAGGGCAGTCTCCATAGCAACCCGGAGCTCTTGCAGAAAAGTTGGAAATACTAATGCAAGCTGTTACAGGAGGTTAGGGGTGGGTGTTTTTTGGCAGGTTGTTAACCAGGTGAGCAGCACCTCTCTGGACGCCCCTGCCGAGGCCTGACGGCGGAGGCGGGGAGGCTAATGAGGAGACGGCTCCCCGCTGCAGCCGGAACGGCAGAAGCCCCGCCCGCACCCGGCCCGCACCCCGCCACGGACCGCACACCAGACCGCACAGGCCCGAGACTCAGCTCCGCACACCAGACCCCACAGGCCTGAGACTCAGCTCCGCACACCATTACACCGTGGCTCCCCTGACCCCCTTCAGATAACATTTTATTTTCCCTCTTTCTTTTCATTTCCCTCCACATAAGTGTTACAGATCTGTACACTGTTCTTCGTTAGGGTAATACTATGCGTATTGATTACGCTCTCTCGAAACAGATGTGTTGAAAACAACACGTAACGTGCCAGTTTTTTTACGCACTTCCATGTCTAGTTAAGGACAACACATTTTGTGTTGCTTTCAACAGTCTTTGTTAAAAAGACTCCCTTTGTGACAGTTAAATTGTATATTTACAACACAAAAGTAGTAACATTGACACAATATGTGTTGAAAGTAACACAAAAGTAGCAACACTAAAAGTGTGTTGGATATTAACACCCTTTTTGAGAGTGTAAATGGGCCTCTGTGCCTTCTTGGACATATCACATTCTTGTACTCTTCTGCGACTAACACTGATGTTCTCCACTTCTTTATATTGCTCTGGGTAATAGTGTCTGCCAAATGATTGTAATCTAATGTAATGTACTGTTATGTTATTTGCTGTAATGTAATCTATTGTAATGTAATGTGCTGGAATGCATTATAATGTAATGCACTGTACTGTATTGTAATGTAATGTGCTTTAATGTACTGTAATGAGCTGAAATGTACTACATGTACCATAATGTGCTGTACTTTAATGTGCTGTAATGCATTGTAATACATGGTGATGTACTGCAGTGTAATGCGATGCAATGTACTGTAATGTACTATAATTTAATGTGCTGTAATGCATTGTAATGTAATGTGTTGTAATGTACTGCAATGTGCTTTAATGTACTATAATCTAATGTGTTGTAATGAATTGTAATGTAATGTGCTGTAATGCATTGTAATGTAATGTGTTGTAATGTACTGTAATGTGCTTTAATGTACTATAATCTAATGTGTTGTAATGTATTGTAATGTAATGCACTGTAATGTACTGCAGTGTAAGGTGCTGTAATGTACTGCAATGTGCTTTAATGTACTATAATCTAATGTGTTGTAATGAATTGTAATGTAATGTGTTCTAATACATTGTAATGTAATGCACTGCAATGTACTGCAGTGTAATTCGCTGTAATGTACTGTAGTGTAATGCGATGTAATGAGTTTCAGTTGTCCAGAAAGCCAAGGACCAGAGCCTGAACCAGGAGCAGGTGCTGAGGAAGGTTTGGATTCTGTTTTTAGACTGGGTTAATGGGTTGGAGTCCGCTGCTGCTGTACCCTTGAGCAAGGTGCTTAGCCTGAACCGCATCAGTAAAAAACATCCAGCGGCGTAAATGGACCGCGTACTAATATGTGACCCGAGCAGCATGGCGCTATCCAAACTGGGCCTTTGTTTGCTAGCACGCTATTTTTGCTCTGGCTTTGTTTGGCTCCCACTGACTGATTGAACTGGTCGCCATGTTTGTACCGAAAACCGCTGATAAAAAAAAAAAGGATTTGTATTTACTTTGTCTCGAACAGAAAATGAACAATATGCCTTGTCTTGGAAAAGAGGAGGAAAAAGACTACCGGCCAATTGCAAATTTGGCAAAAATCCAGTTTTGTAAACTCCTGCTGAGAGTTTTGTGTGTGTATGCACGTTCATTTTTCTTACGTCTAGACACTTACATAGTAAACGGTTATCAACCACCAGGTCGGCAGAAGCAGTACCTTATCCCAGTCTTGAACTGATTAAAAAAAAAGGCTCCTCCAAGGACTCAGGAGAGAGAATTGTATAATATCTCAACTGTCCTAACATCTTTTCTTTGACTGCCTGGAAATATCAGACATAAATTATATTCTTATCTTATAAGGCTCCCTTGTATCTGAGCAAGCTTCAGTTCCTGTATAATCCTGGCGGGCTCTCTCCGGTCACGGACAGCAGGCTACCAGAAAGAAAAGGAAAGAAAAAAAATCCTTTTCTTCTCTTTCTTCATTTATTTCATTTACAGGAAGTGACTGATGCGACTCTCTTTCTCGCCCTTGCAGAAAGGAGAGGACAAAATGGCTGCCGGAGCCGACACCATGAAGCACCACAGATCCAGTGCCGCTTGCTGTTTACAATCGATCTGTATATTGGAAATGATGAATGCTGCTTCTCCCCTGTGAATGCATACCCCCGCCCCCCCCCCCCCACCACCACCCCCACGCCTGAACTATTCGATGTTTTTAAAGTTTCTCCTATTTCAAAGTTTTTATTCAATGTTCCGAGAGTTAAGCAATCAGTGACGTGATCTCGCCAGACTGTCGTTGTGAGTCAAAGATAAATAAATATAAACAAAACTGCATTTATCTGCGCGTCAAAGCTGAGAACAAATATTGATTGGATCCAGGCCTTAATCTCTTGGCAGCTGACATCCGGTGGTGATGGGGATCCTGCGTCGGAGGAGGTGCCGTCCCTCAGACAGAACAGTGTTCCAGGGCCGCCTATTGGACTCTCTCTCTCCCTGCGGCTATTAAACTTTTCTCGTGTCATTTTTCTGAAGAGCAGAAGCGGGGGGAAAGCTCACATTGGTCATCAAGTCACCCCAGTGGAGAGACGGACCGCCGCTCAATCTCTTGCATTCGTCACCCACCTTGTGTTCCTTCACCACTCCCGAAACAGAACCGCAAACTCGGTTCACCTTGTGTGAACGTAAGGTTAAATACATTTTAAGAACTGGAAAAAAATGACACATTTATCCCTGAGGCATATTAAAACTTGGCTAAGCGTGGCGTGAACCTCCTTTGCGTGCCCTTTGTTTGATACATTAGGACTAAATGATATGTAATTAGACTAATTTAATCAACCAGTATAATTTTAAAAGGCAACTGAATCGTAATTGGATTGTGAAATGAGACATAATTGAACCTTTTTTAGTTAATTATTTCTATAAAACTGCCCATTTGTTTGAAATCAGTGGTATAAAATGTATTTAATTTGGCTGATTTTTATTGAGGAAATGGGTCAGTTCTCTAGTTTTCTTTTTTAAAACTACAAACTACAAAACTACATCAGAAGTATAATCAGCCTCACTCACATTATAAGCCTTATCAGCCTCAGTGACATCACCAGTATAATCAGCCTCAGTTACAGTACATCACCAGTATAATCAGCCTCAGTTACAGTACATCACCAGTATAATCAGCCTCAGTTACAGTACATCACCAGTATAATCAGCCTCAGTTACAGTACATCACCAGTATAATCAGCCGCAGTGACATCACAAGTATAATCAGCCTCAGTTACAGTATATCACAAGTATGATTAGTCTCGGTTACAGTACATCACCAGTATAATCAGCCTCAGTTACAGTACATCACCAGTATAATCAGCCTCAGTTACAGTACATCACCAGTATAATCAGCCTCAGTGACATCACAAGTATAATCAGCCTCAGTTACAGTATATCACAAGTATGATTAGTCTCGGTTACAGTATATCACAAGTATAATCAGCCTCAGTTACATCACAAGTATAATAAATCTTGGTTACATCACAAGTATAATCAGCCTCAGTCACATCACAAGCTGGATCTTCTGATGATGGCCTTCACTTTGGTGCAGTCTTATTTCAGCCTCTCCAATTTCTCTCAGTATAACTGACTCAGGAAATAGTCCCAGGAGCTTGAACCTGATTATGTATTCAGTCTGTCAAGATTTGCCTCAAAAAAATCAAAAGCACAAAGCATGGAATGTAGCCAGAGGCCAAGAGCGTGGAGCACTTTGAGGAAAAATCCCATTTTCAATGGGGCTTGAGAACGGAATTTTCTAAGTGTTTGTTCTCAATGAATTTGTGACTGGGCTTCTTCAAAATCATCTTACCCTTCACAGTCCCCAAAAAAGTAATCAAACAGAAATGCTTTATCAGCCTTTTCTGATAAAAGAAACCTGCCAAATGCTGGCCTTTTATCTAAAATTGAGTATGTTATTAGGAAGAGGACTCATGGGTGAATAACTTACAGGATTTGATTTTCAGTTCCTTCCATTTAAAGCTTGATTGCGGAAGTGGGAGTGTCCAAAACAGTGTTTTAAAGCTCCACAATTTAGGGCAACTGAGCTGTCAACAATTCGGAGGCCTTGAAGCTGAAAAGTGTTCCTAAGCTGCTGCTCAGTTGATTGAAAAATCTGAAGTTTTTGAAAATTTCCCCTGTCAGTGAGAGAGGGTGTCTGCCAGAACATGTGTGGCAAAAGTTCAGTGAAACCTGTCTAAGATGGCCACCCTGCAGAGTGATGAAAATAGGTCATCACATGCAGGTGACCACCGTACAAAGGCAAGCGCCAAGCCAGGTTTCACTGTATTTGTGTAGGACTGAATCCCATTTCCTTTTTCAATTTCACAAATTCTTACTTCTCCATCAACATTTCCAATCAAGTAACTGGCTTATGAGCGGCCATTTTGCTTATTGACTGGAGACAAAGACCAGGCTGACCTGAGATATCGCTCCTCGTTCATTTTCATATAGGAAAGAGCATTATCGGACCAGAATACAAGTTTAACAAACTGGTGTGTGACACCCCTGGGAGGGAGATGTGGCAGTGCCGGGTAACACTGTTGTCTGTCGCATGAAGAGAGAGAGAGAGCGCTCCCACACAAACATGAAATAAAATAAATGCCATCTTCACCCTTCCCCCTCACAGGTTCCAGGCAAAAACAATTAACTAAAACAACAAACTAAAATAACAAATACAAAATAAAGCAAAACCGAGCAGCAACTTTTCAGTTCCCCGCTCGTAGCTGGCCAGCTCCTCCCACTTTTCAGCAGTGGTTCACGTTCCCCCGTATTTTTAAAAGAAACAAAACTGAAATTAAACGCAACTCAAATAAAGAAAACTCACTCTCGGTGTTAGCTCCCGGTCCTGGCCCCAAACTGTGGAGAGCAGCACACCTTTAAGAACCTGGTCTGATTAGCTAACGCAGCCCAGGTGCGTGTGCTCTCTCCACCAGCCGGCACAGCTGTGACCAATCCGCTTTCCGGTGAACCGAATGCCACACAGGGCCAATCTCTACTCATGCCATTTGATCTGCTTTTACACGCATTACAATACATGCAAAGCAACAAGGGACAGCTACAACACACAAGCGAACATCAACAAACATGGCGGTGCACAGCGGTGGCTAGTCGCTGCTACATACCAATCTTTTGAGAAAATGGTGACCTCCAAAAAAAAAAAAAGAAGAAGAAGAATCAGATTAAGGTGCTTCTATGAAAAGCCAAAGGGCTTAAGGTGCCTTCTAACAAGCCAACATTTGTGAAACTCTGCTTTGACCAATGGCCGTCACACACATCCGTAAATCTCCTGTGGGAGAGCAACAACATGGCCGCCGACCGTGTTGTGCAGGTGATGTGCAAAGGTCACATGTAGAGAAAAATAGTAGGCTACCCAAAAGTGTCCATCATGGACAGGTGGCTGCCTTACATCGGTGACCACCAAGTCAGGTTTCACTGTATCATTTTACATTTGAATTCATTATTTTTATCACTTGTGATTCATATTCTACAGCATGTATTTATTTTCATTAGAAATATTGAGTTGTTTGGTTCTAGTCAAAATAAATTTCTTTGGAGATCACTGGCATGCCTCTGTCATATTAAATGAACCTCTGTAGCAGGCTTATGGAACATTTAGAACATTTATTTTTTGAGTATAATACAATTTTGGAAGTAGCGTGCATGTGTAAAAAGATACACCTCGCTCAAGTTAAATGGGAAAAAGTTTAAAAAAGCATTTAGCACTTCAGTTCATCGATTGTTCTAAGATAATGTGTGAATTTCTACAGGTTACACCTTTCACTTCAACACGCCAAATTTAGCGTTCCCTGTCAGGAGGGACTATTTTTCCTGGTTTTTAAAAGCCAACACTGTCTTAACACTATTTTTCACTCACCAGTCTCCAAATACAGCATTCAAAGACCCAGAAAGTTTCAAAACAGTGTAGTGATACATATTCAAAATTTGATTTATTTAAAACTATGCCAAATTATCAACTAATACATACATGCAATGGTGTGACACAGCTTTTATAATTTCTTCTGATCTTTGGTTTTTTATACCAATAAATGTTTTTAATATGAATAAATATAATTAATAGTAATAAAAGACTGCATCTCTACAATTATCCAGGAGTGTGTGAGTGAGTGTGTCTCGTGCTAATGGATAATTGTTTTTGTGAATCTGATGCAAGATGGCATGTAATGATAAATCTTTTTTCTCTTTTCTATGGGCAGAGGGCACACATAAATGCCATAGCCTCCACTGCTCCAGGCTCTCTTGTATATGATTGCAAACAACTCGCTGTCACAGCATCCCCAACATTTAATGCAATGAATGAGAGTGAGAGCGAGAGAGAGATAAGGTTAGAGAGAATGAGACAGAGAGAAGGAACTGGAAATAGAGTAAAAATGAGAGAGAGAGAGAGAGAGCATACACGAAAATACATATTGAAAACAGTTTGGAGTAGCCCGGAAAATCATTCACTTCAGCTTCTTCAGGCCAAATGCATCTCAGATCCCTTTCTGTAATCTGTGCCACTGAGTCATGTTTGTGTTCCGTTCGCTGGCTCAGAGGCAGAAGGTACTTTATGTGCATTAGGTAAATAAAGGGCTTAATGAAACCCAGGCCATTCCTGCCCATGTCCTCAAAGCAAGGCCCCTCAGCAGAAGCTAAGCGCTGCGGTTTGAGAGGCCCACGGCGTCTGCATGCTGTCAGAGCCACTGCGAGGGAGTGAATTCGGAGGGCGAGAGGGACACTCGTTTCGACCACCACTCTCACGCTCAGGATAAATCGTTCAAATAAACAATTTTCTTCACAAATAAGAATGACAAAAAAATGCAGGAGAGCCACACAGAACACATTCATCGACACACACACAGACATGCGCACGCGTATATACGCGCACACACAGAGACACGTGCGCTCACACACACACATGCACATGCACGCACACGGACATATGTATATACACACATGCACACACAGACATACACACACACACACACACACACACACACAGCGACGCTCAGCCCCTGACTGATATGGGGACATTAATGCGTGGGTGCACACACACACATGTATATCATTTATACACACACACACACACACACACACACACACACAGACATATGTATATATATACACATACATACACACACACACGCGCAAACACAGTGCCGCTCAGCCCCTGACTGATATGGGGACATTAATGCGTGGGTGCACACACACACACACACACACACACACACACGCACACACACACACACACACACACGCACAAACACACGCGTAGCACATCACTCGTCCGAGCTGTGGGACCCGGATACCCCTTCCGGCTAATTCGGTATTCCAGTAAATCGTACGGCTGCCATTAGCTTAAGGGTGCTCTTCTGCCGGGCCAGAAGAAACACACATCACGCTTAATGTCGAATTAGCTACAAATTGCTTATTGGATTGGATTATTGGATTACCTCTGCATTCGACCAACAGACACAATTTTGCCTCTCTATTCATAGACACAGACGGGCGTTCTCTTTCGCTACACGCAAACCAGCGACCTTTTCCATGATAAATTATTGGGAAATATTAATGCGAGCCCGTACGAGGCCACGGAAAGCACTCAGGCACATAAATCAATGGCGGCAGACCTAATGGGGTTTTAGTGGGGGAGACATTAAGGGGGTGATTTGTGCGGCCCGTCCCCCTGTCCCATCTGACCGGCAGAGCTCCGCCCAGTGCGGGACGTGGATTACATCATGATGATTGGCGGCGCAGCGGTTCTCAGACTCAGACTTTGTTTCATATCATAATCATTTTTGAGAACACAAGAAAAATGAACTGTCCCGTTACAGATGCAAAGATGTGGATTTAAGTAACATTTTTCCTTGACTTAAAGTTAAATGCAATTGTTAGTTTTTTTCTAGAGCAGTGACTGCTGCTGATTTGTTTTAGAACACTTTTGTTTATTTTGGTTAAATTTCCTTCACATCCCGACAGATACAGTGTCTATAAATTAAAAAAAAAATCCCGGTCTCTGACTGGCCCGTGCTCTTGAAATCAGCCGCTCCAAATTTCACAGCGCCTGAATGTTAACAACCTGGGCATCTCATATCAAGGAGGCTTCCCGTCCTGCCTGTCAATCCTATTGTGCATTCACAGCACACTCACAGCAGGGAGGGTTGGGCCACACAGATAAGGCCAGAGCAGAGAGACTTCAGAGATCATGCTATGACTAGCTACGTGAAATAAAAACAAGAATGGCGCTGAAAATCTGCCAAAATTACCAGTTCTGTTGCCTACAACTGCGCATACTGATTTTTCTAAAAAGCAAGAAAAGGAAGACTGTAGACTAAAAGATTTTGACCAAAAAGGAACTGAACCGAGCTAGAGACAAGGCGAGAGTGAACATCGGTTCAGCTTTTCAGTGATTGTCTGAGCTCATAAATTTGAAGGGCTTCAAAAGTGATGCTGGGCTTGCTGTATGTCTGCTCGACAGGGAATTATCTTGTTTGCTCCTTTTCTGTTCTTTTGGAACTTGCTATCACCCCAACTGTGCAGCTGGCATAGTTGCTTAGTTACTTGCAGCTGCTTCGTTAAAAAAAGTTACGGGTGAAATGTGATGTAGCAAAAGTAATATTTAATTAAAAATAAAGTTTGGCTATGCAGTATCACTGAGTTAATTACTTTTTTTTAGTTTTGTTACTGCAGCTCGGTAACGCTAATGCTACGGCTAACTACTGTAGCAATCAATACTGCATCAAACTCAATCATTTTTGCCAATAGCATCACCCTTGCAATAGCCCATAGCAATAAATAAAAAATAAAGCCGTGTTCACTGTTTTACATTCATTATGATGAAGTCATGTGTTTTGTTTTCTACTTATGAATGAGACACGCTGCACACCTCGCTCAATTTCAATGGAAAAAAGATAAAAAAGCATTTAGCACTTCAGTTCATCGATTGTTCTAAGATAATGTGTGAGCTTACACCTTTCACTTCAACACACCATATTTAGTGTTTCCTGTCAGGAGGGACTACCTTTTCTGGTTTTTAAAAGCCAACACCCTCTTAACCCTCTTACTTTTCACACACCAGTCTCCACATACAGCATTGAAAGACCCAAAAGGTGGTTTATTAAAAAATGTCATACTTTTCAACGCTATATATGTCCTCATATATACTCAGATGTCAGGCAGCCCATGTGCACGTGTTTGGAGAGAATGGCTTTGGAGGGAGAGCTCAGGGAAGGGGATGGAATGTTTTTTATTATTATTATTTTTTTGTTTTACCCAGAATTCCATTGATCGCTTTTTCAAACTTACAAACTGCATCTTTAAAATATGCTCTCTCTCTCTCTCTCTCTCTCAGTCTCACTCACTCATTCTCTCTCTCTCTCATGTTGTCTCTCTCTCAGATTTCAGACAGAAGAATGAATTGAATAAAGTACCATGCAGCAGGCGAGGAGGGCTTTATCATCTGTGTTTTCAGGCAGATTCCCAACACTGTTACATAAACCACTACAACCCACAGAGTTTGTCGTAGAGTTTGAATTTCATTTCGGTTAATTCGATCAGTCGCAAAACACCATTACCCATAAGGCAACAGAAACAGGTTCAGTCGTGGAGCCTCAAGGTGGATAAACAATGTGTCCATTATTAATCAGAGGGCTCTACATGCCCTAGGCAAGAAAAGGAGAACACCATTAGGGGAATACAGATGCGTGTAGAACCTTCATACATACATTAGCATGGCTATCGTGAACCACGTAAGGCTTAAGTTTCGTTGTGAAAAAGAACGATGAAGGACGCACGTCAGTCAAACCCCGCAGAGTGCCCAGATTTCAAGCAGAACCGCTCGTACAATGTCATTGTTCAGAGAGGTCAATACCGTGTAGGTTTTTCGATGTTCTGGAGGGGGGTGCTTATATATTTATTTTCAGTGGGGTAAATAACACCAGATTTACTAGAGCCAGATTTACTGAGGAATTAGCTGCAGCGCTAAACATTAGCTATATTGTGGCTCTGTTGCAGTCTCAGATACCGACACATTAACGACCGATTTACTGAGACTGCTTCTATTTACGCAGTCAAATAAATTCAATTTTGCAGCAGGAAACTCCCATTAAAAGGGTCAGAAGTAATATGGGATGCTTACACGTCCGGATTACAAGGCACTAAAAAAAAATGGGATTTACATACGGAGCAACCGGTCGCAAGTAGCGAGAGAGCCATAGGAAAAAGGAAACTTAAATTTTACAGATCAGGAAATGTAGGTAATGGTCAACAAGATACAGCTTCACAATATCGTATTATAGCACAGGAATACCAGTGGAGAGGATTAAAAATTTAGAGTAACATCACATACAAAAATAATTCATTAGTTACAATAAAAGGAAGCGTGGAGGAAGTAAAGAAAATATGGCATGATGGTAGACATACAAAAAGGAAAACTTTACAAGGGCAAAAGACACAGATGGTGGTCCGATTAAGGACAGAATATTAGAACCGATAGAACGGGTGGAAAATCCCTGAAAAATGGGCAAATCGTGGGGATGGAAGGAATAAACACGGATGAATTTGTGATTGGGAGAAGGCCACAGAGCATCTGAAGGTAAAACTGTATTCACAATTCATTACATGTCCTACCGAACTGCAGAACAATTGCTTAAATTGTTTAAATTCAGAACTGTGTTTTTAGAAATCTGGGAGTCTACAGTTCTATAAATCAGGGGGTCTGAAAATCAACCTTTCATTTAAAAAAGTGGATATTAATAAAAAGTAAATGAGTCAAACACCATGCAAAAAGCAGTATATTTAACATAAATAATTATACAACAGTCATAAGAGATTAAGATAAAAAAACATGAACGTTCATAAAAGAAAAAATGCATGTAGCCTTTATTTCAATTCAGAGGGAGTAATTATTATTGCTCTCCCAGATCATGGGGTCCATGCACACGGCCCTATTACTGTTATTATTTTTTTCATAACAGCATGCGCAAGTTAGCGCGCGAAACGGAACAACGGCCGATGGTTCAAAAGCACCGCGGGCAATCATTAATATCCTTCACATTAGGAAAGTGAAAACAAACCTCACAAAAGGAAATTGTTCACGCGGAACCACACAGTCCACAGCAGGCGACACAGCGGAGCACGCAAAGTGCAAAACAAAACAAAACTTTAAAAAAACACGCGCAGGGAAGTCTCTATGCTCACTGTGACAAAGTGTTGATGACATGCCCTGGAAACACTGTGGAACGGGGTTCAGAAGTTTCCATCAGACAGAATTTTGTCTGTCTGTCTGTCTGTCTGTGATAATATCCCTGCTTTAACTCAGGGAATCACACCCAACTGAAACTACACAGCAGAATATGTCTGTGGTCCTGTGGTTCTGCGTGTGATTGCGCTTGCTTAAAATACAATATCTACTGATGGCACAAATCACAGTTAAACTAATTACAATCACTTTTACATTGCACTTTCAACACGTCAGTACATCTCCTTTAAGGTTTTGGGGGAGCCAGATATAACTCTTTGTTGAGTTGTTTGGATTTCCCCATGGTATCAAGGGCAAAAAGGCAGTGGCTCTAAAGGCAGGCCCTTAAATACAGCCACAGGTGCCAATTAACTCCCAATTAACTTCTAATTATGACAATTGGCCGACCAGAAGCTTCTAAAAAGTCATTACATCAATTTCCGGAATCTTCCAGACTGTTTAAAGAGAGACTCAACTTGGTGTATGTAAACTTTTGACCCACTGGAATTCTGATATAGTGAATTAAAGCTAAAAATTAAAAATTAAAAATCACCTGAACAAAGTAGATGCCCTAATTAACTTGCCAAAAGAAGTGTATGGTAATATGAAATGTGCAGAGTTGTGCTGAACTTGAATATCTTTAGCCTTGCTGTATGTAAACTTTTGGCCTCAACTGCACCTATACTGAATGAGCCACTCAGCTGGCCCAAGCCATAGGATGTGTGAGTGCGTGAGGGCGTGCATATCACATCATTACAGTCGCGCAAACACAGTTTCACATGCCGGTGTGTACGGACCAGATCTCCCTGGTAAAGTGGTGAAGTGAAGGGGGAAGTGTTAGAAACGCGCCCCCCCCCCCCATAATGAGACATTCTGAACTGGAGACGGCAGCTCTGGATGAGCTAAACATGGGCAGCTGTTTGCCTAGCGCTGCTAAGGCGGGGTGTGGGAGAGGAGGGGAGGGGAGGGGAGGGGAGGCGGGGGGGGCAGGGGGGGCTGTCTGTTAACCCTGTCAGATGGCGGGGCTGGCTCAACGGCAGCGACGAAACGTTTGCCGCCAAGTCGAGAGTTAGGTCGTCCATCTCGCCGCTGGGCCCTGCCGGATCGGCACCCCGGGTCCGCGGCTCGCGTACGCGACGTGGCGCGAGCGGTGGACGCCGCGCACGCGCCCGCGGCGTGATCTCGAGAACGCGCGGGGCCCTGGGTTCGCTCGAGAGGCGTCCAGAGCCTTGCCCGCGTAAATAAAACGAACGAAAGCTGTTCTCTCGGCTCGAACCGTTTCCGTTTCGTCTTGTTGACAGCTCGCCGTCTCGCCAAAGTGGAACTGGGGCGTTGGGGCCGGGGGGCGGGGGGAGGGGTGGGGGGGCAAAGCCAAGGGTCCATTTGTCAGTCAAAGCTGAGGGCCGTCGCTGATTGAATTGAAGCGTACGAGCCGATGCGAAAGGCATTTTCATAAGGGCCAAAAGGATTCCGCGGGGCCTGGCCTAATCTTAATTTTGCCGGGCCAATTTCACAGCGGCAGCAAAACGGAGCGCAGACAGTTTTTTTCTGTCTGCCGGCCTGTCAGTCGCTTCCATAGAACGCCTCTCTTTGTCTCCGCGGGGCGTCTGGGACCCGGCGAGATAGCGGGACACGGGGTGACACGGTAATCACAGGCCTCTCGCCCCCACGAGGTGGGGGGGGGGGGGGGAGGGGGGGGGGAGGGAGCCAAAGGAACAGAAGAGGGGGGTTCTCTCAACCCACGGCGAAATTTCCCGTTGTGGCAATGACGGGCAGGGACCCGCATTTGCCGGATTTTCTAAAAAAAAAAATCGCCACGATGACCGCGTTTGTGAACAAGCTGTTCGAGCGAGCTTTTTCCTGCGTTTATTAAAAATAAATTCATTCCAGTGACTCACTCGTGAACAGCAGACACATTCTGTGCAGCATTTTGTTTTACTAATTTGCGGTTTTGTAAAGATGAGCACGTTCGTTTTTTTTTTTTCTCGTTCCTTTGTAAAAATAGGACGGGGTCGGAACACTGTGCATGGGAGGAGTGTTAGCGCTTTGATCTCTTAGCAGTTCTCGCATCCTGCATTTGAGTTCATCGTTTATCGTTCTCTCTTTTACTTATTGTTGTCGTGGCAACACAGTTTCGATCATCCTGACAGATTTTATCACGTCCCCGTAATGTCAAGTCTCAGATTCACGGTGCTGTCTGCAGCTAATGCAAAAACTGCAGTCAATGCAAATTATATTAATTATATTTACAGCTATAAATTTAAATCACAGGAGCAACGAAATCAATGCACTCACGTTGAGCCCTTTGTTGGTTACGTGGTTTGTGACATCACCATTACCTCATCACTGACTTTATTTTGGAAAGAGTGACACTGCCCAGCTGCAATTTTCAGTTTTTTTTTTTTTGGTCTCACAGTTTGTCTGGGATGTGAGATTTGTCCTGGATGCGTGGGGGAGACACTCCTCCTCACATGTCTACGTTGTCTGAAACTGTGAGATTTGTGTTCTTGGCCCAGAGCAGGCAGATATTAGACTGAGTGAGTGTGATTTCTGAGAGGGATTCGGTGGGGGGAGCGGCCATATGTGGGCACCTGTCTGTTTGACGATTGGCACATGCCCACAGATCCCACAGGACACGCCTACAGACCCCACAGGACACGCCCACTGACCCCGCAGGACACGCCCACTGACCACACAGGACACGCCTACAGACCCTACAGGACACGCCCACAGACCCCAAAGGACATGCCCCCAGACCACACAGGACACGCCCACTGACCCCTCAGGACACGCCCCCAGACCCCACAGGACACGCCCCCAGACCACATAGGACACACCCATGGACCCCACAGGACACGCCCCCAGACCACACAGGACACGCCCATGGACCCCACAGGACACGCCCCCAGACCCCACAGGACACACCCATGGACCCCACAGGACACGCCCCCAGACCACACAGGACACGCCCATGGACCCCACAGGACACGCCCCCAGACCACACAGGACACGCCCACAGACCCCACAGGACACTCCCACAGACCCCCACAGGACATGCCCTCAGACCACACAGGACACGCCCCCAGACCACACAGGACATGCCCCCAGACCCCACAGGACACGCCCACTGACCCCACAGGACACGCCTACAGACCACACAGGACACGCCCCCAGACCACACAGGACACGCCCTCAGACCCCACAGGACACGCCCTCAGACCACACAGGACACGCCCTCAGACCACACAGGACACGCCCACAGACCCCACAGGACACACCCACAGACCCTACAGGACACTCCCACAGACCCCCACAGGACACGCCCTCAGACCACACAGGACACGCCCCCAGACCCCACAGGACACGCCCACTGACCCCACAGGACACGCCCCCAGACCCTACAGGACACTCCCACAGGACACGCCCACAGACCCTACAGGACACGCCCACAAGACAGTCGATGATGAGAACTGTGACAGCAAAGCAGCGCGTGGAGGAATTGCAATCCCATAATTCAGCGCAGAACCCGCGGAGGAGCGCTGGGCTTCGCGTGAAGCCCAGAAATCCTGATGCGTTTTCCTCCCATTTCATTTATAGCAAGCTCGCGGGGTGGAAGATTAATGTTTGGCGGAGCCTTAGGGCATGTGCAAGCCCTGGCTGATTAATGCCTCTCCTGGATCAGAGGGGCTTCTGAGTATAGGAACATAATCATACATCATCATCTTCAGTTATTTTTAAGCAGAAACAATTATAAGTGCAATCTCTGCAGAATTTATATTTCTGTATTTTTGGCACCGTTAATGTTCCCAATTCCTCAGATCCGTGAGTAGGATTAAACATTCTGGAAATAGCCCATTTTAATATATATGGTCTCAAGTGTGAGTAACTTTTTTTGTCCAGTCGCTGACGTGAGGACGAATGCTAAACGCTAGGGAGTACGGCAGAGAAATGTCAGCACGCCATCAGCTGGAACACGCGACTGAACAATAATCAGAAATGATTTCATTTCATTACATTACATCACATATAGCAGACGTTATTATCCATGGTGACTTACACAACATTCTACATAGCATTTACATTGCATCCATTTATACAGCTGGATATGTACTGAAGCAATGCCGGTTAAGTACCTTACTCAAGGGTAGAACGGCAGGGTACTACCCAGGAATTGAACCTGGGACCTTTAGGACCAGTTCTTTACCCATTATACTGCACTGCTACCCCATTTCATAAAACATGGCAAACCTCAGAGCATCTGAAGGCTTTTTTAAATGTTTTTTTTTTCCACATACAAGTTGACATGACAGGTTTAACATATTTATATCTATCCACTGTCTATACTTTTTTATACCACATTGTATTCATATTTATCATATTGTATTCATATTTATTCACTTTCATACTGTATATACCTTAGCTTTTCATTCCATATTCTATATTTATATTATACATATGTACATACACCTTACTGCAATTTACTGCTTCTTTTGCACTTCTGGTTAGATGCTAACTGCATTTCGTTGTCTCAGTACGTGTACTCTGTGCAATTACAATAAAGTTGAATCTAATCTAATCTAAAAAAACATGAATGGTCATTGAATGTGCACCCATACGATGCAAATTAAAATCCCCAGTTATATGATATTCTTATGGCAGACTTCTTTCAATTCATTACTCTTCATTCATTAGGCCAATTCAGGTATTTTTAATGCAAAGCCTCATCTTGTTCATTGAAACTATTCAACAAATTGTCATCTATTTACCTCCTGAATAGATTTAATTTTTACTACTATAGCTATGATGAAAATCGGTTATGTGGGAGTGTTCTCTTGCATAAATTCAGTGAAATCATAAAATAATATAGCTGCGATAAATTTGACAGCTTTCTTCATACTCTCAGCGAAATGTTTGACACACGCTTCTTCGCTACACAAACAGTTTTGATGAAAAAACCATTTTTGAAAGCAATGCACTAGTTTCGCGAACAAATAATCGCCCGTTGTAAAAAATTTGACACCCTGCCACTCACCGAAATTGGAAATGAAATGGTACTTTGTGGAATGGCGAAGCATGCAATGAACTTTCAGAGTGAATTAAGCAGAGTCAACAGGCTTATTGTTCATATTTTTCTTTTTAATTTCTCGAGGCGGCCTTTTTTCATTGCAATGCAAACATTTTTTCACAGAGTCCTTTTACAAAGAGAAATGCACAATCAGAGTTTGCATTGTATATAAATCACAGAAGCAGTCAGATACTTTAAAACAAAGGGAAATCAATGACTCTCAAGGACATTTTTGCCATCGGGAAAACTTTGGTTTTCGGTATGTGCTAAAGCATACTGTTGCGGGACCAGGGGAAGGAGAGAAACGAACAAAATGAATGATTTAAATGGGGGGGGGGGGGAGTAAAAAGTCCTTCTGAAGCGTCCCGCTCACCCGGACAGGATGTGCTTGACGAAGGAGGCGTAGTTGATGCAGCCGTTGGCGTCCTCCTGCCCGGCCATTAGCCGGTCGACCTCGTCCTCCGACATGCGCTCGCCGAGCGTGGCCAGGACGTGGCGGAGCTCCGCCCCCATGATGGTGCCGTTGCCCTCCTTGTCGAAGACCCGGAGGCCCTCCACGAAGTCCTCGAAGCTGCCCTTGTCCTTGGAGCGCGAGATGTGCTGGAGCATGGGCAGGAAGGTCTCGAAGTCCACCATCTTG
Source organism: Anguilla pacifica (assembly GCA_039654925.1). Classification (NCBI taxonomy): domain Eukaryota; kingdom Metazoa; phylum Chordata; class Actinopteri; order Anguilliformes; family Anguillidae; genus Anguilla; species Anguilla pacifica. The sequence goes on from CM077297.1 coordinate 43,014,198, forward strand.
GAGTTCATCTCCTCCGGCCGCGGCTTGCCCAGCACCTTGAGCACGTCGGCGTTGGTGGGGTTCTGGCCCAGCGCCCGCATCACGTCGCCGCACTGGGCGAAGGTGATCTTCATCTCCCCCTTGGGCGTCCGGTCGAAGAGCGTGAAGGCCTCGCGGAACTCCTCGATCTGCTCGGGCGAGTACTCCAGGCTGATGCTCTTGGGGTCGAAGTCGGGCTCCTTGGGCGGCTCAGGCAGGGGCTCCGGGACAGCGGCGGCGGGGGCGGGGGCGGTGGCGGGTTTGGCGGCGGGCTTGGTCGCCTCCTTCTTGGGCTCCGGCTTCTTAGGCTCCGGCTTTTTGGGTTCGATCTTCTTGGGCGCCATGGCGACGGGGTCTGGAGCCTACGGTGAAGTGGGAAAGCGCCTGGGCTTTTTTTTTTTGTACGTGCGGCCGGCCGCGGTCTCCTTGTGTGTGTGTGTGTGCGTGTGTGTGTTCGCGCGAGCGATGCCCCGAGCGTTCGCCGTTCACGTCCGCGAGCGCGCGCGTGCGTGCGTGTGTGTGTGTGAGGAGGACGGAGGGTGTACGGACGGAGGGAGCCCCTCCGGAGGCTTTTATATCGTCCCCAAACCAGGAAGGGGAGATGGGCCAGATAAACAAGCGCTCTGTCGTACTATAAAAGGAAGAACCTTGAAATAGACCCGCCTGCCCATGACATGACAATGCTGCATTGTCATCAGCTGCTATCATCTGGCTGACAGACCCTTAGGATGCCATTAGCGGCTCCAGCGCAGAAAGCCGTTCTCTGACTGTTAAAACAGTGGCAGAGGAGAAGGCCAGACGCCATTTTGATTTAAGGGGCAGCCACTGTTAATTCAGCTCCATTTAAGCCTCGCTTCTTGTGCCCGTGGAAAATATGGTGCTTGGATACACTATACCATGCCAGAATGAACAAGTCGGGAGTGAAGCAAGTTTATGGGCTGCACCGCACGTGAGATTGATTTCAATTAAACGCGATCAGTTTTGCAATTAGGGCCTCCCACAAAAAAATATGTTATTTCTCGAAACGGGGTGCGATGAGTCCCGCAAGTTAATCCTGAGAACGTCACGCACTCCGACGGCTCGATTCCTCGAGAACCAAAAAAAAACTCTCATTTAAACGTGGAACAAATCCATTTAATTACAGCTGTGAGAAAGAGTCAAACTAAAGTTTGGCTAAGAGCACAGCGAAAGGCTAAAAAAAAAAAAAAACAAATGGAAAAGGAAACAAAATATAAGAATTATTTTGGAACGTGGATGTTTTTTTTGAACCTATTTTTTTGAGAAATTCTTTCCCAGCCTTGTGATCTTTTTTATCTGAAAACTTTTAAAACGGATGGCCTGTAATTATCTAGTGGCGTCGCAGAGAGCACTTAAACATTGCATTGTTGTTGTTGAAGGCTCGACACTCTTAGACTACTGATACGGTGAAGTGCAAGGAAATGTTTTTTTTGTGTAATATCAGGCTGATGGAAATTTGGGAACAAAATGAGACAAGCCACTGTTTGATGTAAGTTACCTGGAAAACTCAAAAAGCCTTTTCCCTTTTTTGCATTTGGCAGGTATACATCATAATGCTACATTGGCTTGGGCTGTGTCAGTCCTAAGCTGTGTTTGTGCTAGCGCATAGCGGCTACGTAGCAACGCCGCCTGTTTCTGGCTTATTCCCTCAGCAAGGCGACGAGCATCCGCCGTGACCTCGAGCTTGGCTTTGGCTCGCCGCGGGGTCCCGCGCGGCGCCCGGCTCTGCGGAAGCCCTCGACAGCTGCGCGCCGCCGAGCCGCTAGTGCGTCAGTCCCCCCGGAGAGCGACAGCTGAGCGGCCCCCGGGTCAAAAAGCTAAATTAAGCCGCGTCTGAGAAAAACAGCCGATCAAACCGTCAGGGGCGACCGCGGTCGACGGGCGTCTGGCGCTTTGTTAGGGCCCGACCGCCGGGGGGGGGGGGGGGCATTCGGAAGACCGCATCCCGGTCGGGTGCAGTCGTGACACGATGAGGAGCGGCTCGCGTTTGGTGACTGCAATCGCGATCACTTTCAACGTCGCTGGCCTGGAGTCAGTCTGGGTCCGGTCCTCCATCTGAAGTAAATACAATGCGTGTTACTTTGTATCACGCTCTCTGATTGGAGGGATTTTTTTTCGGAGGGAATTGCTAATCCTGATAAATCTTACAGCACGGAAAACAGCGTACGGTGCAGGGCTGATAAGTTAGAGTGTACTGCGTGCCCAGTACAGGGGAACCGTTAAAGGCTGCCCTCCATGTCTCTGCTCAGTCGTATTTGCGGGAGAGAAAGTCTGACTCATTAGCGCTGAAACACGGCATCTGTGCCATCCAGGGCCGCAGCCAATCCAGAAATACAAACTACTCAGTGCCTAGACCCCCACTAAACAGGTGCTTCCCCCCCCCCCCCCCCCCCCCCCTCTGGCCCCCCCTCCTGCGAGATATTGGCTGGAGGGCAGGGGGAAGATATTTGGATGACACAAACCCTCTCTGTCTGCCATACATATATATACATATAGCGCTATTGTTGTTAACTTTGTTGTTTAACTTTACGGTCTACTGATGCAAAAACTGAACAGAAAAGACAGACAAATAGTGTAAACTTTCATAGCTATGCACTTGAAGTTTAATACAGAATCGGCGTGACAAAGTGAGCTTGACTCATATAAAACTCCAATATAACTCGCCCATATGTTAGTCGTCTGATTCAGAACCTTTATAAGCTGACCCCCCTGTGATTCGACGACAAAAGGACGTATTGCCTGCCACATCACGTTGCCTTAAAGATGTCATAAATAGAATCTGGCATCAAAGTACCTACTGCGGTAGAGCAAGCGACTTTTTCAGTCCTTCAACTTCCGCGTTTCTCAGAAGGGGTCGGGAGAGGGAGAGCTTAGTCTACCACCTTCCAGAAAAAGAAGACTCGAATCGAAAGACTTGACTTTGAAATCCCCAACACGCTTCGCCGTTAATAACTTTGCACTTTTTTTTCTTCTTCATTTTTTAAAACCCCGTTAGTTTAAGTGACGCGCGCGGGGAAGATTTGTCCTAATGCGCTTTCCTGCGTTTATCTGTAATAATAACGGTTGTCAGGCGACGCAAAATGAAACACCTTTCAGCTCAAGCGCTTCGCTTGGCCACGCTAGGCTTCCTCCCGCGAACGCCGAGTCTTTCCACCCGGAGAGACGTCTCTGCGCTTTTCCGAGGCGACGGCGCTCCCCGGCGCGCGTATTCCAGCGCCAAACCCGCGAAAAAACCCTTTTCCCCCGACTAACGGGCCGGAGTGCAGCGGCAAGCATTTCTGCCGTTACATAATTGCACTCTTCGGCTGGCTGGGCTTCATAAATATTTATTTTCGGTTTCAGTGGGGGGCGGGGGTGGGGGGGGGGGGGGCGACTCTGATGGGTTCGTTCTCGTTCAGATCGGTCGGAGCGCGAGGAGGATGAAGAGGCGACGTAAACGAAAGGAGGTATTAAGAGGGACGAGGGCCGCCGCGGACCGCCCTTCTGAGGTTAATCAAAGCCCGGCCGAGCGGATCCTCCGCCAGCCCCTACCGAAACGGACAAAGGGCACGGAGGAAACGCGCGATGCAATTCTGTCCTGCAAAATTACAATGTGCTCGAAGCTTTCAGCAAGCCAAGCAGTTTGCAGGGGACGCTGATGGAGGGCTTGGTGTGTCTTCAAAGTGCTTTAAATTGATGAAGGGGGTCTGAATATATTTCAGTGACGCTCAACAGCATCCTATAAATGGAATCTCGAGCATTTTTTGAAAAATTCCATGGTCTTGAATGTGATAGATGTTGTACAGCTTTGTGTGTTTGTATGGGCATGTGTGCATAAATGTGTTGGTATGTTTGAATGGGTGTGTGTTTGCAAGGATATGTATGTCTGTATGCACGTGCTTGTTTGTATGGGTACATGCATTTGTAAGAGTGTGTGTTTGTGCAGGTGTATGTGTTTGCACAGGTGCGTTTGTATTTGTATGGACACATATCTGTGTGTGTGTGCATTTGTGTAAGCGTTCATTTTTTGTCAGATTGTGTGTGAGTGTGTGTTTGAGTCAGCATTTTTTGTAAGTGTGTGTGTGTGTGTGTTTCAATAAGCGTGTGTGTTTGTGGAAGTGCAGGCATTTGTGTAAGCATGTGTGTGTTTGCAGAAGAGTGTGTGTTTGTGTAAGCATGTGTGTGTTTGCAGAAGAGTGTTTGTTTGCGCAAGCCTGTGTGTTTCAATAAGCGTGTGTGTGCGTTTCTGTAAACGTGTTTGTGTGTGTTTGCGCAAGCCTGTGTGTGTTTTTGCAAGCGTGTGTATTTTTGTAAGCATGTGTGTTTGTGTAAGCCTGTGTGTGTGTTTACGCAAGCCTGTGTGTGTTTTTGTAAGCGCGTGTGTGTGTGTTTTTGTAAGCGTGCGTATGTGTTTTTGTAAGCGTGTGTGTGTTTATGTAAGCCCGTGTGTGTTTTTGTAAGCGTGTGTGTGTGTTTGTGTAAGCCTGTGTGTGTTTTTGTAAGCGTGTGTGTGTTTGTGTAAGCCTGTGTGTGTTTTTGTAAGCATGTGTGTGTTTGTGTAAGCCTGTGTGTGTTTTTGTAAGCGTGTGTGTGTGTGTGTTTTTGTAAGCGTGTGTGTGTTTTTGTAAGTGTGTGTGTGTGTTTGCGCAGGCCTGTGTGTGTTTTTGCAAGCATGTGTGTGTGTTTTTGTAAGCGTGTGTGTGTGTTTGTGTAAGCCCGTGTGTGTTTTTGTAAGCGTGTGTGTTTGTGTAAGCCTGTGTGTGTTTTTGTAAGCCTGTGTGTGTGTTTGTGTAAGCCTGTGTGTGTTTTTGTAAGCGTGTGTGTTTGTGTAAGCCCGTGTGTGTTTTTGTAAGCGTGTGTGTTTGTGTAAGCCTGTGTGTGTTTTTGTAAGCGTGCCTATGACGCAGTAGAGGAGCGGGGCAGTCAGGGTCACGGGGTCATGAAAACAAGCGGCGGGTACCGTGGAAACAGCCGGCGACTGCGGCGCGTCAGTCACCGTGCCCCGCCCGTCCCGTCCCGCCCCGTCCCGCCCCTTTCCACTCCCGACCCTCGTTGCCATTCGCCCCCACGCTCCGCACCCATCGCCAGCGCAGAAGAAGAAAAAAAAAGACGTACCCCTCGGGGGCCCTCCCCCCCCCCCCGAATAACTCCTCAATAATTTCCTCATATCGGGGAGATGATAAATTAATCATCCCGGTAGGCTCCATTTAAGAGAGCGAGGGGAGGGGGGGGGGTGGCGCTACGGAACGGCTCACGCCGGCCCCCGCCATTTTAATCTATCGCCGCCGCCTTCATTTTGCGCGCGCTTCCTCGTTCATCATTCCGCGTTCGGGAGCGCGGCGTTCCGAGATCATGTCATCCGTTACCTTCCTCCGCGGCGGGTCACGTGACCGCTCCCTCCGTCTGGAAACGGGCGGCGAGGGGGGGGGGCATCGGAGCCGCCGGTCCCGGGCTCCATTTTGAAACCGATCTCTCTTCGCCCTGTCTGTGCGGCTCGGCTCGTGTGCGGCCACACGGAGGGGGGGGGGGGGGGGGCCACGGCTCACTTGCTTTCGGCGGCCGCTGGTCATCGATTACAGAAACTGTATTAGCAAAACATGACCGTGAAAAAGACGCCTCGCGATTCATTCACTGGTGCTGGCATGAGAGAGAGAGAGAGAGAGAGAGAGCAGTGATGTGCCACACTCTCAGGGACAGAGAGTGACCATGTCACGTACACATGAACACATAACATACACGTGTCATATGTATGTGTGTGTGTGTGTCAAAGAGAGAGAGAGAGAGAGAAAGCATCTGTGTGTTTGAGTGAGAGAAAGAGAGAGAGAGAGTGAGAGAGAGACAGAGAGCAGTGATGTGGGAGAGAGATAGTTCATTTGAAAAAGCATCTGAATTTGAATTTGAGATAGTTCTGTTGCCACACTCTGAGGGACAATGAGTGACCATGTCATGTACACATGATGCTCATGCACACAACACACAGACAGACAGACACATGTGCACATGCCTAACGTCACTTACAAACATTTTTGCCATAGGCTTGGCTTTTTTTCTTCTTTTTTTAAATAGCTAATTCATAATCTAGCATTCATTGTAAATAGTTGAATCTTGTAACTACTGCATTGGCAACAAAAGTGCCTATATTTGTCATGCCAATAAAGCACTTTGAAACTGAAATTGATAGAGAGAGAGAGAGAGAGACAGAGAGAGAGAGCAAGAGAGAGAGATTTGCTATTACTGTTGTTCTTTGCTTTGGCAACACAGTGCACGGCATACCAATAACGCTCCTTGAAATTAAAAAGTTGAAATTGAATTTGAGAGATAGAGAGAGAGAGAGAGAAAGAGAGAAACAAAGAAAGAGAGAAATGCATGTCCATTATCCTGTGCTGGTGTCCGTTTGGAATTGTTTCTAATTATAAAAAGAAAAGCAGGAATCCAGGATAGCGATACAGTGGCCTGACGTTGGATACTGTGAAATTCAGCACTTTCTGAACGGTGGCTGCTCGATCTCATCAGAGAGCGCCATGAATCACAAAGGGATTCGAGGCCCTGGATTTATCGCTGGGATCGTAGGCCCGTTATATTAATTAATAACTTTGTTACGCGAACCACGAGACGAACGGCGTAATAAATCCGTCGGACTTCCGCGTCTGTGAGGCAGGAAACCGTCGGCTTTTTAGCTTAGCCGCAGAACAGGAAGCCGGATCGGCGAGCAGCGGTTCCCGGAATCCTGCAAACGAAGGGAAATGCAGTATTCCGTCCGGAGCGGGGCGGGAAAACGTCCGCCTCGCCGATCGCCCGCGCGAATCCCGCCCTAACCTCGGCCGCACGACGACCTTCGGCACACAGGCTGCCGTGGAAACGCTGCCTGTTTTTGGAAACGGCGCGGGGGGTGGGAGTGGGGTCGGGGGGTTGGGGGGGGGCGTCTTTGAGAATATCACATGACCACCACGTTCCGCTTTGTCATGGAACGCCATGCAGTTTGGCGAGGAGGGAGAGAGGAAGAGTAACGGGAAAAGGTTAATCGTGCGACGCGGGGGGGGGAGGGCGCCCTGGTAACGGACAGCGCTGTCACACCGGTCGTCGTGCGCACAGAAACGGCGGGAATATGGCGACCGGCGATGTCGGGGGGAAAATGGCGGCAAAGTCTCGGCTTGGCTTTGAGCCGCAGGCCAAGGCCTGGGTAGGCCGGGCCTTCACACCCATTTACAAACAGAGTCAAGGTTCTCTTTCTCGCGGCGAAGCTGTGGGAGTTCGGAATGGTTTAATGAATTTCATATTTCATATTTTCAAGCTTAGTGAAAGGAGACTCAGGGGTGATTTGATTGAGGCTTTCAAAGTGAACTACAAGAGATTCTTCAGGTTGAGATCTGTTACTAGGACATAAATGGAAATGAACAAAAAGTAGATTCCCTACAGACATTAGGAAGAACTTTTTCACACAGTCGTCAATGTGTGATATAGCCTGCCAGGTCACGTAGTAGAGGCAGGAACCCTGGGGATTTTCAAGACCAGGCTTGATACGGTGTTAGATACTATCTAGTCTGTAGATAATCAGAGCGCTAATTTAGTTAGTAAAATGATGAGTATTGTTGGGTTGAACGGCCTGTTCTCGTCATTATATCACATTATGCTATGTTACGTTATGTTATGTTATATTTAAGGACGAACTTTGATTGGACCTGAAGCCAGATAGTTCATTCTGTGAACATTGGACAGGAATACAATCTCTATTCAATGTGTACCCAAGACAGCTTCAGTTGGGTTTCGTTTCTGATTAAGTTTTACATTTCCCCCGTTTATTCAATCTGCAGCACAAGCTCACCGAGCCCTGAACAGGATGAAACATTCCATTTCTCAAGCCTGTGCCTTTATACATTCGGAGGTATCATTTTGTGGTGCAATATCTAGGCGTGTATGTGTGCGTACGTTTAAGAAGAAAAAAATTGTCTGGCAAAAATGCGTATTTATTCAATTAACAAATGTATTGTCCAAAAACAAAAGAAAGCACGTGAGAGATGCTATAACAGACAAGAGTAAATGTTTCAGCTCGTGCCGTCTTCAGTGCTCTGAAACATATTTGTAATATGGAAATATGAATGTGAAATCATAGGCGTCCATTGTCTCTGTTCTTACTCTGTGATTCATTGATTTTGCCTGGAAATCGAGGGTGCATGCTGGGATTGACTGGGGGACAGTGAAGAGGAAAAGGAGAGTGACGTGTGCGATGGTGTATGCTAACCAAGCGCGCTTCCGAAGCAAAGGGGAATGACTCACATTCTCTGAGCCTCGCTGGAAGTTCGTTACGTGCGGAAGTAAGGTCACACGCGCTATTAACGCTAGCATTACATGTGTATATATCAGCAAGAGAGTTCAGCAGCGATAAGAAAGGAAATCAAAGGCGGCGGTACACGACAGCAATCTTAAAGATAAGCTCAAAAAGTGTTCTCTTTTCCCTTGATTCGGTCTCAGTAAAACAGTAAAAAAACAACAACTGTAAAACAGTGGAACAGGTCTCCAGTAAGAGTTAGACTCGTGCCTGAAAGCTTCCCCCTGACGGTCCTAGTTTTGACAGAGTACCCCCCTTCCCCACCCCCCACCCCCCCCCACAGGCTCTCCTGCACGAGAGCTAGCTAAAATCAGCGGGGGGGGGGGGGGCTAAAGATAAGGCCGGAACAAGATGAGGAGTCAGGCTGGGGGGCCGAAGGCTCTGGTGTTCTCAGAAGTGGGGTGTGGAGTAGGGGAGGGGGGCAATCAGGGTGGGGGGGGGGGGGGGGGGGGGTGGGGGGGGTGACAGAAAGGGCCTTTAAGGCTGTGGAGGTTTAAAACTCACCGGCGATTGCAGCTGGCAGCACCCCCCCCCCCCCCACTTTGTGATAAAGGATCCCAGCTCTAATAAAAGACCAGCCGGACCCCAGACACACATTCCTCAGATGTCTCCAGAGTGACTCGAGTCACTGGCCCCCCCTCCCCCTCCCCCGGATCGCCGATGCCATTCCGCCCGGGCGCTAACGCGGCCGAGATGGCAGACGCGCGGCTCGCACCGACCGCCATTCCAAACGCAGCTCACCGCGGTTCACCGGCTCAAAACCTCCGTCCACTCCTACCCACAACTCCACATCCCCTCGTTCTCGCAGTTTTCCGCGAAAAAACGCGTTCATTGCTGATGCGGATTTATCGTATGCTTCGCTTGCGGTCTCTGGTTTGGGAAACGTTGTTGGCCAGGTTTTGGGACCGCTGTTTACATAACTCTGTCAGACACCTTTATGCTTTGCTTTCGTTATAAATTGCTCCGGAAAAGAGCGTCTGCTACGTTAACGTAAATTTTCTTTTATTTCCATTTGTGTCTAATTTTCCGACTCTTATTTACAGGTTTGGCAGGAATACAAATTAACTGCTACCAGCCATTTGGGTTTTTTATATGCTTGTTAGGTGAACAGCCCAAAAACACTTTTTAAGCACGTAACCTGGCTGTCTATTTTTGTTGTTGCAAAAAAGAAACAAACAAAAAAAAGGTTGGGGAATGCTGATGTCTATTTTACTTTGATATAATTAAATATCAAAGAAATTGTGGAAATAACTCATTTATTTCCACTTGCTTTTGATGGTTTGATGGATGGCCATAACTAGCATTAATCTATTTTTTATGTGAAATTTTTTTTTTTTTTTAACAGCATGGTTTTCATGAGTACCAGGCTCCTGTAGGCAGGGAGGGTTTGGTCAGAAATGTATTTTTAAAAATGATTAAATGCGATTAGTTATATGGGACAAACAATTCATCCACATTTAGCAAAATAAAATGATCGTTATGAAAGTGCTAAGTAGTCTGTGGCACTGTTTGGGAAAAACACTGCCCTTGAATAAATTGACGGAACGGACTTTTAAAAAAAATTAATGTGCTTTTTCATATTAAATTGTCAAACGTAAACTTAAATTGTCATGTTTTACTTAACGACCGAATAACGCTTTCAAACTAGCCGAGGACTAGCAGTGTTCTGTCAAATACTGTCATAATGAAATTTTTCAACCTGACATGTGGCAACATCTGGACAATTAATTAGTACTAAGCACATTTCTCACTCTCATTCATTGCCAGATAAGCAAAAGGATGATATATAATTTCTGCGAATGTATATGGGATTTATTTATTTTAGAATATGGAATGGGCAATCATGCTTCATCATTCCTTCATGTGCTCGCTGGCACAAACTGTGGCATCAGTGCTGACAAGCTCTGGAGCAGGCGGTGTTAGCCGCTGCTTTCCCTCCCACTGTGGTTCACACGCCGCGTTCTCACAGGCATGAGTCAGAGGAGGACACACATGCACACACGCGCACACACACACACACACACACAGACACACACACACACTTCTTTTGAGCCCCCTGTTCAGTAACTCCCCTTTATCTGTGCCATCGCCATAGTGGAATGCAATTGCGTAAAAATCACGTACTGTTAAAGTGACTTCTATGAGCAACGAGGACACAAATACTGTAAATCTAGGAATATCTGTAAAATCCAATAAATTATTCTCTCTCTCCATATCTGTTTGCTTGTGTGTGTGTGTGTGTGCATGTGTTGCTTTCATGAAGTGTTAGCCTCTGAATAAATCATAGATGGAAAGTTCTGAAGTGTTTCTATGCATATACACACACAGTGCCAAATATACAGTACGTGTAATATATTAAAACATTTTTAAATTATTATATAAAAAAATTTTTTTCCGAATCTTTAGGTTTTCTGGGCATAGGCCTGGGTTTCATTTCAAATCTGAGGGAGACAGGAGTCTGGGGGGGGGCATGTCCCCCCGATATTTTCAGATTAATTAATCGTCCCGGACGATTAGTTCAATTCGCGTCGTCTCCCCGTCTCCCCCCAAACCGATGTGTCTGCCTCAGGGTATAAAATGGCCGGTCTGCACACGTGGCGCACGGTACTGTTGCATTGCGTCCCCGAAACGAAGGACAGGCTCCAGCCTGAGCCATTTTCCAGATGGAAAATAACAGGTCTGCGTAAACAGCGTAATTAAGAGCGTGATTGAGAAAGCACCGGCGGAGAGATGGCTGCATTAGCACCACCTCTCTCCCTCCCTCTCTCCCTCTCTCTCAATTATACACCGGCGTCTTCCCTTCTTCCTGCCTCTCCTTCCCACCTCCCGTCCGCCGCGTAAGAAATTGAAAAACTACAAAAAGAAAAATACATTTCACAGTCTACTGAAGCAAAGCAACCAATTCAGAATTAATCAAAACATAATGCAGTATGGGACTGCCATAAACAGGAGGAGTCAGCCAGCAAAAAAAAAACACAATGCATTATGGGACTGCGATAAAGAGGAGGAGTCATCCAGGGGGCCAGCTGATTCGCCTGTCGCATTTGGCCAGCGCTGGGAGCCAATCACTTTGCAGGGGCGTTGAATTTTAGATGACGTGATTCGGAAGCAGCGGTCTGAGGGGCGCGTTGTGCTTTTAAACATTTCTTGATTTCATTTGTTTTTGGACAAAAATATAATGCAGCATTCTTCGTTACCTTCAGCTGAATTTAACCACCTGGTTGGTTTCTTGTTTTTCAATGTTTACATGTAGTGTGACTGCAGCCATCTTTCTGCTTGCTCCCAGCTGGAAGGTTGTGTCGGCGATGTTTACTCACTGTACAGTTCACCACAAGCGTGAATCCGCAAATTTCAGTCACATTTCCAAATTTGATTTCCACTAGACAAATATGTAACTTATTGAATTTATTATACAGTACATGTCATTATATAACCACTGGTCTGTCGTTTTCAGTTTCTAAAATATTGTCTGCAGCGTTTTGGCAAAGGATACACTACCGCACAGCACAGATTCCAGAGAGAAAAAGTCCAATTAAACGTGACCCAGTTAAATTGGGGGGAAAATGGAGCGTGTTAGTGTCAGGAGGCAGTCGAGTTAGACACCCGTCTACCGAGAGCTCAATATTGGATTCTGGAGCCTGTGCTCTGTGGTACTTCCTGAGGTAATAGGAAATGATAACAGAATACAGAATGGCACGAGGGGTGACCTTCAGCGCAGCCTGTTCAAAACTCGGCATTTATTTATTTATTTATTTACTCATCGTGTGTGTGTTTGTGTTTGCGTGTTTGCGTGTGTGTGCGTGTGTGTGTGTCTGCGAGTGTGTGTGTAATGTAGTTGAACCCCCACCTCCCACGTTCCCGCCTCGTCTCCAGGGCAACTTGGCTTTGAAATAGGCAGCATCACACTATGGCACTAAATTGTACTTTGCAGCCTTGACAACAATGTGTCAGATAACTTTAGCTCTTTCTCTTTAACTCCCTTCAGGCTTTCTGGGAACCGAAGCCCTTTATTTTAACCGAAAACACTTGCGCTTTATGATTTTCGTTGACAAACAATTTCTCTCTCCTTCTGTAGGACACACAAGAGTGTCTCGATTTTTACGGTCCGAGGTCTTACTCTGCTTTTGTTCAGTGCCTCACTTTCACAAATCATCTCTAATAAAATCGACCGGAATGACTCATTCTCGATAAAAATCGCATCCCTGTGAGGGGGACAGACACTGTGCTTAAGCTGTCTCTTCTGAAAATAGCTTTTCATTTCTTTCATTATTTTGCACATCTTAGACTACTTATAATGCCCCCACCCCCCCACCCCCCCCACCCGTTTCATTTAGCATTTGATGCATTAATAGCAACCGGCTGTATGGTAGCATACTTTTCTTTAAATAAGGAAAGCTAAGTGTTTTTATTTATCTGTTCAACCTCCCGCTGAACCCCTTTGCGTGAGGAAATGGAACATTATCCCTTCTGTTCATTCTGTACTCATTTGCTTTAAGCACATATATTTATTATCAGCAAACTTGCTGTTGTGTAATTTCCTTCAGTTATATGGGCTTAAGACCAGAAAACGTGCTGTTACTTGTGTAGTTAACTTCAGCCATACGTGTTTAAGACCAGCAAACGTGCTGTTACTTGTGTAGTTAACTTTAGTCATACGTGTTTAAGACCAGCAAACGTGCTGTTACTTGTGTAGTTAACTTTAGTCATACGTGTTTAAGACCAGTAAACGTGCTGTTACTTGTGTAGATAACTTCAGCCATACGTGTTTAAGACCAGCAAACGTGCTGTTACTTGTGTAGTTAACTTCAGCCATACGTGTTTAAGGCCAGCAAACGTGCTGTTACTTGTGTAGTTAACTTCAGCCATACGTGTTTAAGACCAGTAAACGTGCTGTTACTTGTGTAGTTAACCTCAGCCATACGTGTTTAAGGCCAGCAAACGTGCTGTTACTTGTGTAGTTAACCTCAGTCATACGTGTTTAAGACCAGCAAACGTGCTGTTACTTGTGTAGTTAACCTCAGTCATACGTGTTTAAGACCAGTAAACGTGCTGTTACTTGTGTAGTTAACCTCAGTCATACGTGTTTAAGGCCAGCAAACGTGCTGTTACTTGTGTAGTTAACCTCAGTCATACGTGTTTAAGGCCAGCAAACGTGCTGTTACTTGTGTAGTTAACTTCAGTCATACGTGTTTAAGGCCAGCAAACGTGCTGTTACTTGTGTAGTTAACTTCAGCCATACGTGTTTAAGGCCAGCAAACGTGCTGTTACTTGTGTAGTTAACTTCAGTCATACGTGTTTAAGACCAGCAAACGTGCTGTTACTTGTGTAGTTAACTTCAGTCATACGTGTTTAAGGCCAGCAAACGCGCTGTTACTTGTGTAGTTAACTTCAGTCATACGTGTTTAAGGCCAGCAAACGTGCTGTTACTTGTGTAGATAACTTCAGTCATACGTGTTTAAGACCAGCAAACGTGCTGTTACTTGTGTAGATAACTTCAGTCATACGTGTTTAAGGCCAGCAAACGTGCTGTTACTTGTGTAGATAACTTCAGTCATACGTGTTTAAGGCCAGCAAACGTGCTGTTACTTGTGTAGATAACTTCAGTCATTCCGGCTTACACCACTGGCTTCGCTTCCTCCAAGAGAGCAGCTCATGGCCTGGCTGAAATGTAATTAAATTATTATGTATAATAATAATAATAATAACTGCAGAACCTTTGTAGACACATTCTGGGGAGAGGTGGGTTGTTTTAGAAGCATGCTCATTTCAGTCACTCAGACACACACACACTCACTCACACATGCACATACACTTATTCACTCACTCACTCACACACAGACACACACACACTCACTCACATGCATACAGGCACACACACTTACTCACTCACTCACACGCATACAGGCACACACACTCTCTCACTCACATACAGACACACACACACACCCATTCACTCACACGCACGCACGCACACACGCAAACAAAGAATTTGCGTGTACTCTGAGGTTAAGCCACTGAGACAGAGAAGCAGCAGAGGGCCAGGTTTGCTCACTTGTCACTGACTAACGGCTTCGCTCATGCCCTATGCCCTTCCATGCATTTTCTTACTCTTTTTTTCTGCTGTTTAAATACATTTCTCCCATTATTCACAGGTACTCCACGTATGGGGTGCCATCACATTTTACTTTCATGAGCAACAATGATCGACAACCTCGGGGAATGGGACATTTTGATAGCTAGCTGTCCAGCCATTCCAAAGTCGATGGTTTTACATTTAGGTCAAACAATTCATTAAACAGGTGTCACATTTTTTTCATCCCCACTTTTTCCTTCAGTCGATGACGTTCGTCCCTTCTGAACAGCGTCTAAAGCATATAAACGGCATGTCCTCAATGACAACTTCAAACACAGGCTGGCTCATAACAGGGCACTGAGATACGGTGTGAAAAAAGCAGGTGTCTGCCACAGATGTGATGTCTTCAAGTGCGAATGCGAAGTATATATGTGTTATTTAGCACAGTGGCGGGGATGAGGGCATCTTGGATCATGGAGTCTTTCACCCTAACTTTCACAAGGCAAATATTCAATGGGGACAGATGTTTTTTTTGGGGGGTGGGGGGGGGGGGTACTCGACAATTCCCCAGTATTTTTGCCAAACTCCCCATCTGGCTTCAACGGCGACGGCTGACTTTCCAAATCGTCTTATGCCTAAGCACATAGGCATAATAAAATGGCCACCTACCATGTGTGCGGGCAGGTT
The DNA here is from genome assembly GCA_039654925.1 of Anguilla pacifica. NCBI lineage: Eukaryota > Metazoa > Chordata > Actinopteri > Anguilliformes > Anguillidae > Anguilla > Anguilla pacifica. Next base: position 43,029,299 of record CM077297.1, read on the forward strand.
TGGGGAGAGACAGAGAGACACACTGTATCACGCTTAATGTTTTCATATGTAATTGGCCCCTTGGCCAGCTAGCATGCTCGTGAGGCTTGATGTTTGACAACGTGAAACTAGCTGGTCCAGCAGTGTGTCTCTGAAGCTGAAATGAGACCTGTATCGATGGTGCCACACTCTACGTGGCTACCAGTTAAACTGAGTCAGCCCACATACCCCCATAAAGCAATCTGAGATCATGAGAAAGCCATTATATACATGCTATCCGTTATCATCATAATTACGGCCATGTAGCTAACAAGGCTTAGCATTCTGACTTCAGCCAATTCACAGGGCTCCTCCGCCGGCCGCTTCAAGTGAACTGATTGCCCCGCTAATGGTAATTGATGCTCGACTGAACGACCGGTTCCTCCGGCCCGAGGCGCAGGTGCGGCCGCAGAGAGGAGGGGCGAACGAGGAGGACGAGAGGTCGAAGCCGCCACGAGGACTCTCAGCCTTCAGCCTCCGCTTAAGGAGGAAGGTTTTCGACGCGGCGTCCCGGCGTGAACGAGCGCCTTTTCCGCGGAGGTTTAATTCGGACGGCCCGTTTGCTTCCGCCTTGCGCCTCCCCGCTAAGGAAGTGCCGGTAATCACGCCTGAGGACCCGCCAAAAAGGCCCGACTCGTCAGCTGTGGCCAGCTGGGGCGTTACGGCGGCGGGACGATAATCTGATTTGCATTCATACCGTGCAGCGTAACATTTTATTTTCATCCAGTTTGAATTTTCTTTTTTTTTTTCTCTCGCAGAAATGTAGTCCCTGCAGAGAAGGCAATGCTTCCTGTTCCATTTCCTCAGTGTCGTAGACAAGACTGCAGTGACAACCACGGAATAATCCACGCACACAAAAAAAATTTAAAAAACAGAATCATAGCTCAATGTTTGTGACGCATACTGCCCGTGAATGTTTGATCAATTTGGTCAATCCTCCCTTAACGCATTGACGTTTTAATACCACTTCATGTGCTGGAAGATAATCTGTGGAAGAATGCCTGGATGTCATCCTCTTCATCCCCCTACTCGTGTCGTGATCGAGTGAGCGAGGGCTCATGGGATAGCACCTCAGAGCGTGGGGGGAAAAAAACAGCCAATGTGGCTGCGCATCGACTTGTGAACGCCAGCCGCTCTACGTCACCCTCGAAGCCGTTTCGATTCAGGAGAGAGGGGGAAAAAAAACAGTGTTAAATGTGTTATATTCTCAACCGTTCTCACAGTGGGATGAAAAAGAGCAAATTTTGAAGCTGTGAAGGCGAGCTATAGGATTTAAGCGTAGAGATCAGGTGACTGACTTGGAGGGGGGCGTGGGAGCGTGTTCTGGGGTTCCGGCGATGGCGAAGAACACGGTGAAAACTCACGCGTGAAACTGTGACTTTCGCTTGTGAAAAGGCTCATTTCACATTGTGGGTTTTTTATGAGGGTGAGTGAAAATGTGCGTGGGTGTTCTTCTTTTCCTTCTGAAAAGGGTGAATTAGGTGCCGGTTGAGCCAAAATGGCTCGAATTTCAGGCAGCAGGTCTGTGGGCTGGCCCTTCCTGCACCCAGCACCTCCGGCTCTCGCCGCTAACGGCGTGGCTAACGGTATGGCTAACGGTGAGGCTAACGGTGTGGCTAACGGTGTGGCTAACGGCGTGGCTAACGGTGTGGCTAACGGGCTTAAGCGCGCGAGCGAGCAAAAGGTGCTTCTGGGTTTTCCGTGGAGTGTCCGTTTCCCCCCGTGGCCCCCGCTGGCCGCAAATAAACCCCTTTCTCACCGCGGGCCTCCGGGGGTGCCTCGTCCCCCTCCCCCCGCCCCCGCCCCTGCCAGCACCCCCCCCGGCTTCAGCCGAAATGACGGTAGGGTGGTGACACGCTCAAAATGCTATAAGTCACGGCCTCTGGTTGTGAGGTATTCCCTTGTGCTAAGAATAAGAGTGATGGCAGTCCCAAAACACACACACACACACGCGCACACACACTCCACCACGAAAATCAAGGCCTAGAATAGAATCAAACAGAAGAGAGGGATACAAGGGGGGAGTTTCCATGTTATTCGAGCCTTCCAAGTCCCTTTCTGTGAACTGTGGGGGATTGTCAACAGCACACACCCCACCCCTCCCCTCCCCAAACCCCCACCATAATACCCCCCCCCCCCCCAGAGATGGATGTAATATCCAGCATAGGACAAAGTGACGAAAAACTTTCCACCTCATTCAAGTCTTTCAAATCCCTGGCTGCAAGCTGAGAGCAGGTCAGAAACCCCCCCCCCCCCTCGGCTAAGCTATTTTTGATGCAGGTCGTGCCGGAGAATTCTCTCTACCTGTTAATCTTGTGCACAGGCTGAGAGAGACAGGTCTTCTTAGGGCTTCCCAGAACGCCACCCCTCCCCCCACCCCCCAACCCCACCTAATCTCAGCGCATCCGTGGCCAATCAGCCACGGCGTTCTTGTTCGCGTGCGTCTCTCTCTCCGCGGCGCTAATAGCCAGCGGGCGCTGAGGGACGGTTCTGCCCGCCGTCTCCATGGCGTTAGAACGTCTGACAGCTCCTGCTAACGGCTACGGGTGATGGGACGCCTCCCTACGTGAAGCAACTGCACGCCTGAGCGCTAGCACGCGGACCCATGCTTTCTCCCTCTCTCCCGGTCGCTCCGCCTCGCTGCCGGTCGCTAAACGAACCCCGCGCTTCGATCGGCGCTCGTTTGATGTTCCAGATGCGGGGGGGGGTGGGGGGGGGGGGGGGTGGGGTTCCAACGGATCGCCCTGAAAGCCAAATCACATTATTGCTCCGTATTGCTTAATTGCCATTTCTGCTTTGATGGAGATTTCCCAGGGTAGCCAACTTTTCTAATAAACTAAGTGCTGTCCGCTCTCTCCTGGGCTGAGGTAGAGAGATGGAGCACTCGGTGCGGCACGCAGCTCCTGAAAGCACTACGCTTTGAAAATACACTTTATGAAGAACGAATGGATGGCAACATACTGGTGTGTTCAATTCAAAGCAGTGTCATTTGGTCATTTTAATGCATTTTTGAGAACCTGCCTCACATACATTACACACACACATACAATACTAATAACAATAATAATAATAATAACAATAATATAGGCCTGTACATATGAAAACACCCATAAACATCAGTTATGTATTGGTACTAGTTCCAATAAATTTATTATCCCATTCCATAAATTTAAACATATTTTTAAAGTCAGTGGGCCTCTGGCTTCAGTCGAATTGAATTAAAGCTACTTCCAAATCCACAGTTTCTTTGTTAATCTGATAAAACGTGTCAGCTGTAAGGCAGCTAGACCAAGTAAAATGCCTTACATTTTCAATATGACAATCACGTTCAAATATGAAAGTGCAGAAATACAAAGAACGAAAGTAAAACAATGTTTTCTAAATAAGCTCATAAAGACCAGCTCTGTTCATTCCTTTCTCCCATATTTCTGATTTACTTCATGGCTTTGAGCGGTGTATTTTATTACATCTCAGCTGCGAAAGTAGCTTTATAAATATTTACTGTCAGCGCTCAGTCATTTGTTTTCGATCAATAGCGTACTATTACCACTCGCGTGGTGCTTTTTCGTCGAATTTGGCACGTCCGTGTAACTCAGTTGTGACACGTCGTGTGAAAGGTGTCACTGACATCACGTCCTGCGTAGTTCAGCTTTCATGTCTGATCGACTTGAGTTTTTTTTTCGCTAAATATACCCCTCCCTGGATCCAGGTGTCTGGAACCCTTTCAGGTTTCCGCGCTTCTGTTTAATAAATCACTTTGGCGGAAACAGGAGCCGGCGATTTCGCGGCGCGGGCGAATGCGGTTGACGGGGGGGGGGGGGGGACCGAAATAAACGGGGCGATTAGCATTTCTGGCCGCGGCCCGCGCGCGTCGTCGGCCGAAAATATGACCGCGATCCGATCCCCCTGTCCGCGGGTTCTTCGTCTCCGGCCCGTCGGAGTCAGGGAGGGGGCCTCGCCGTTTTTCGACGGGTCGTCCGGTCGGAACGCCCCCCCCTTTTCAGGGCTGCAGAATTCCACAAAGCGTTCCCTAATGCGTCCCGGAGTGACTCCTCGCCGGTAGTGAAATAAAGGGGTCCATTTAAAAACGGTTTGAAGAGTCTGTTTATGAGTGTGTGCCTGCATGGTGATGCTGATCTTTTGTGTACCACCCTAAGAATGCAATGAAAAAGGGAGGCAAGATGTATATAAGGCAATAGGAATTGTGTGTGTGTGTGTGTGTGTGTGTGAGAGAGAGAGAGAGAGAGAGAGAGAGAGAGAGAGAGAGAGAGAGAGAGAGAGAGAGAGAATCTAGTCATTCATATTCATAATCTAGCATTCACGGTATATAGTTGTAACTTTGTGTATGTCTTGTCATTGGCTTTGGCAACACAAGTGCCTATTTTTGTAATGCTAAATAAGCACTTTCAAATCGAAATCGAGAGAGACTTGGTGCTTCTGGTTCTTGGTCTTTAGTCTGCATTTAATTTTTTAAAAATTTTTCGATTCAATAAAGAAACCCAGCAGGTTTCTGGGAGCCCCCCTCAGATCCGCCAGCTGTTTGCTGGGGATTAATGACTTTCCCATCCGTTATTATCCGATTGGACTTGCGGCGGCTTAATTGGCATACGTGTGGTACAGATGGGATTAGCACAGGAGTGAGAACCGCGCGAGAGAAGCCTTTCCGCCAACGCCTTCCAAACACGCTAACGTTTAGGGCCTCAAGTTCCTACATGTAAAAGCAGGGCTTTCTCCTTACCTCCACCGCAGGGAACTGGCCTCTATCAAGAGCTAATGCCTGCGTGAGGGAGGGAGGGAGGTAAGGAGGGAGGGAGGGAGGTAGGGTGGGGGAGGGCAAGTTTTCGGCGGAATTACACTATCTCCATAAACCATATGCGTGGGATTACCTTAATCTCGGATTACGGCTATTATGGCCGCATGCTTATTCCGGTCCTCAGATCTGCAGATGTGCTTCCTGTCTGATTTTTATACTTATTTATTAATTGATGACTTCATCAGGGAAAAGATGAAGCAGGAATGGGCGAGACAAAATGACACAGGCCTCGGGACGTTGCTGAGTCTAGTTTTTTTTTTCTTTCTTTCTTTTTTTTCTCGGCGGCAGCAGAAAGTTTGTCGCGTAACGAGAGAGCATCCGGGGAGAGGGCTTCCGCAAAGAGGAGACGGAAGAGACAAAAGCAATTTCAGCTGCTGTGTGCGAGCGTTATTAAAAAAAAATAATATAAAAAAAAAAAAAAAAGAAGGGATACAATGTCTGCCTCTCGGCCGCGGAAATTCGGCCGACGCCGACGCGGGGAGCAGATGGAACTTAAGCCGGACCGGGTGGAAAATGTGAGATTTGATTAAAATAACCTGGATTGGGCCTGGGCGCGGAGCTCCGGTCTAATCTGGAGTATATTAATGTCACCCTCTGAGCCCCTCTTATGAGACACGCTCCTCTGCCGTGACGGAGAGCCGGCTTCGAGAGGCGCGGGGACGAAGGGCCCCTGCGGAGGGACGCGCTCGCCCTCCGGCGCCGCCGCCGTCTCCATGGCGACTACGGCGTATAGACCCGGGGTGTGGACGCCGGATGGATGGAAACGTGCACTTCCTGTCCGCATCCCCCGGGTTGACTAGGCTGTGGCTATTGAATTGCTCCCTGACACTTTGTAGAACAACAAAATCGCGATCCTCGGGCAGCAGTGTAGTACAGTGGATAAAGCACTGAGCTTGTAACCAAAAGGTCACAGGTTCGATTCCTGGGTAGGCCACTGCGGTTGTACCCTTGAGCAAGGTACTGTTCTTAACCTGCATTGCGTCAGTATATATCCTGCTGTTTAAATGGATGCAATGTAAAATGTAAATGTAGTGTCGCTCTGGATAAGAGCGTCTGCTAAATGTCTGTAATGTAATGTAATGCTCGGGCTGAAGTGGAAGGAGACTTTATTGAGCCGGCTGGCTGGCAGCAGACCGCAGTTTACGCGCAGACAGCGTACGGTCAGACCAGCGCAGTCAGTGCATCCCGTTGGATTGATTTATGGCCGGGTTGGACTCGGCCAAACTCGCAGGGAGTCCTGAACTGTCTCAGTTCCTCTGCGAGGCTCAGCCTTCTACAGACGAGAGCTGTCCAGGTTAGTTACGGACAGGCCTGTCAAAGCACGATCGTCCGCAGGAAAACCCAGTGACCTTTGCCTTTCAGTGGCCCTGCTTCAAAACTTTCTCTCGAGTGGACACGTTTGCCTTCAGTACAGTCCAGCAATTGACAGCTGCGCCGTCCACTGCTAGAACCAGACCGAGCATATCCTGTCAACAGATCCAGGGGACTACAGGTTTCCACTTTCAGACAGTATAATTTTAAGATTCAACACTTTAGAACGCTGGAATCCCATAAGGCCGCATGGCTTAGAATTCCATTTTATGTTACAACATTTTCTTTTTTTACCTATAGTATAAAAGAACAAAAAATCCTGACAAACCTAATAGAGTAAGAGTTGTGTTCATAAATCATTTCTACCTGCTTAATGCATTTAATACCTCATAAAAATGTCAGAACCCTGTAGCTATAAATTCTTTGTCGGGTCCAGCATATTGCAGACTATGTTTTATACATCGGATTTCTAGCTCTTTCTGTTCATTTGCTTTTTTCTTGAAAGAAAGGGTGCTCAGTATTTTAGGGGGAAAAACAAAAGGGGGATAAAACCTCCCTAGTTAAGCTGCAGCTGCACACTCACAGAAGCAATACGCTCCAGCTCCAGTGGTTACACACACATACATGTACACACTCTTAAAACGCACATGCGCACACACACACACACACACACACACTCAATGTTTGGAAGGGACTATCATTCTATATCTACCAAGTGGGGACTATAGATTTTACACTTTTTTTTTTTTCAAAACAAAATGGACAGAGCAAGCCAAGTGAGGACCATCCCCACCTAACACAGAGTCAAGTGAGCACCGTGTGCACCTATCACAGAGCCAAGTGAGCACCATCCCCACCTAACACAGAGCCAAGTGAGCACCATCCCCACCTAACACAGAGCCAAGTGAGCACCATCCCCACCTAACACAGAGCCAAGTGAGCACCATCCCCACCTAACACAGAGCCAAGTGAGCACCATCCCCACCTAACACAGAGTCAAGTGAGCACCGTGTGCACCTAACACAGAGCCAAGTGAGCACCATGTGCACCTAACACAGAGCCAAGTGAGCACCATCCCCATCTAACACAGAGCCAAGTGAGCACCGTGTGCACCTAACACAGAGCCAAGTGAGCACCATCCCCACCTAACACAGAGCCAAGTGAGCACCATCCCCACCCAACACAGAGCCAAGTGAGCACCATCCCCACCTAACACAGAGCCAAGTGAGCACCGTGTGCACCTAACACAGAGCCAAGTGAGCACTGTGTGCACCTAACACAGAGCCAAGTGAGCACCATCCCCACCCAACACAGAGCCAAGTGAGCACCATCCCCACCTAACACAGAGCCAAGTGAGCACCATCCCCACCTAACACAGAACCAAGTGAGAACCATGTGCACCTAACACAGAGCCAAGTGAGGACTTGGGCATAGTTGTCCCAAATCGTTTACCAATAAAGCTGGAACACTGAGTTTGTGTTTTCAACTCATAGTTTAATTGCAGGAGCACTCAAAGTATGAGTTGAAAAATTTGAGGTTGCCAGCATCATGGCCACTCGAAGATCACACCACCAAGTTAGCCTGCAGGAGGACTATGTAGAAGAAAAAAGGTTTCTTTCCAGCAGGGATAATGCTTCTTGTTAAATTGCTACATTTAACGTTCTTGAATTAAAAATGTTTTATTTTATGGCTAGTTTATGTAAATCAGTGCAAAGTTACTCTAAAAAATTAAAATTAAAGTCACTGTTAAGGTCTTTGTAAATTTATAACTTAAAATAATATTCTAAAAATGTGTAAATAAGACTTAATGAATGATTACCATATTGTTTTCAAAAGATTAATCTATTTAGTTGGTGGGGTTAGATTTCAGTTATATCAATAATAGATTTATAATTTCAATGATGATAGTCATTTGGTAATATATTTAATTAAGCAGTGCTTCGGGGTTTAAATGTTCTGACTAGCAGAAAACGAAAAGACAGTTCTCTCTCTTGATTCATAGTCAGGCTGTTTGAACACACTGTAGTGTGAGCATCGTTTCATGGAATCCAAGTGTGGACCTCTGTCTGTTTCTGCAAACTAAGGGCAAACCTGTGCCATTCAGCACTGTCCAAGTCTGGATAACATTTCAAAGGTTCTTGTTAATGTGCACACACACACACACACACACACACACATACATACATGCACATACACACACACAGGCGCAGACACACACTCATACCTACACACACACATAAATATGCGGGCACACACACACGCACACACACACACACACACGAAGGTCAGCGTGTGCTCTGGGGAAATGGAATCAGATCACCCTGCCCCAGTGCGTCAGGAAGCCGCGGGAGGCCGGTACACACCGCGCGCGGTATTAGCGCCCTGCCGATGGAACCCATCAACCCCTGTAGCAGTGCGTCGCTCCTGTACAGTCTCACAGCCCCGGAGGAACACAGATAGAGAGCGTGCTCTCCGTACCTCACACCCTGGGGACCCTACTGTGGATATATGCACATTAACATGGCCCTGATGAGATGAACTGGCCTATAAAGCGGAGTAATGGGGACCGGGGTATTGTCTGAAGATGCGAGACGTGCTTCGCGAAGCGCGAGTGTGACTGTGTGACGTCTCCTTCCTCTGAACTGTGTGTGTCGTGTGATTGGATTGCCCGTGTTGTTCTGCATTTCGCCTGTTTTTGTTTTGTTTGTTTTTATTCCCAAAGCAGCTTTGGGAATAAAAAACTAATGTTATTAAAAGCAAAAATGACCTTGTGTAATTTAACCTTTTGAACGGTAGTTTTTTTGGAATTTTATTTTATTTTATTTTTTCTAAATTCCAAGTCAGTGTTCCAGAACTCCATTTCTTTCAATCTGCAGCCACGATTGTTCCATCAGCGTTAGAATGTCCACCTTAAAGGGTTAACGCGGGGGTTATGAAGCTTAGAGGTAACAGTGTTCAGGTCCGCCCGTTCTGCCGTCGCTAGCTGCTGGCACGCTGTCTCCGTGCCGGTTACGGCCGTTCGGCGAATAGAAACGCGGTCTGTCGCCGGAGCGGAGAGACTGGCGATGGCGCGGCGGCCACCGAACGGCTTCTTTCACGGGTCCGTCGCGGTCACGCCCAGACACCCCGCGTCATCCAGTCCAGAACGGGCGTGAGAAGGCGGCCTGCTCCAATCAGCGACCTTACGCTACATTACATTACATTGCATTTATTTAGCAGACGCTTTTATCCAAAGGGACGTATGAAAAGTGCATATCATTGTCATTGGAACAAGTACAAAACACAGGATCAATGAGGTTCAATACTCATTTCGTACAACTAGCTATTTGCAGCTTATCCTGCAATACACACAATCCAGTATTACAGACATGGTGGGGACACTAGATTTAGGGGACAGCAGACAGAATTTGATAATCCACCCTGAACGCTGGACCAGGAGTCATTAGCATGGGTCACGCTCACCTCTGGAAGAGTTGACATGATGGGTATAATTAATAAGCAAGCGAGAGGGAGTGTAACGACAGAGAGGCAGACGCAAACAGGAAGGAGCTGGTGCTGCACGGAGTCTAATTTATCAGGCAGACAGCCAAAGCTTGGCAGCGTCAGCTAGATTTGAGAATAACAGTAATTTACTGACGCCTCTTTCCAAAATTATTAAGTGCGCCTGTTATATATTGTGAGACCCATACAGAAGCATTCCCTTATGAAGCAAATAAACATCTGCGTATATAATATTCCTTTCCCTTATTATGTGCTGTAATTAATGTTGCTCATATAAATCAGTGAAACATTTATGCATCCTCCTGAGTAGCTGAAAAAGAAGTTTATTTTTTTTTGACAAAATAAAGTGTCTTTGATAATGAAAATCATGTTGCAGTGAAAATAGTTTAAAAAATATTTGTTTTATTTTTATCGAATGTCCCTTGTAGAGTAGGTTTCAGAACTGTAGAATATATGATTCTTGAGTCGAAGACCAGGGTCTCATGTCCCCTACAGTGGACAAAAATAAACTGCCAAGTCTTTGCATGATGTACATGCATTTATTTTTTGCTTCCACCTCTCATTTGTAATGCATTTGCCCGTACATTTGACCCCATTGCGCTGGCCAATAACCACACCACTCAGCATTGAACTGAGGTCTTTGCATGGTTCAGCGATGACATGTGAATGCACAGGCCGGCCAGATCCGTAGATGAGCTCTAATGTCCTGTGTGACCGTGCAGGTCGGAGACAGAGGGGAGAGACGGGCGACCTCACGTCAAAGAATGCAGCCCCGCCGCCTCTAGTACATTGAGACGAATCGACCCGGTGTTGCAGGTCTTCATTCTAACGGTCTTTCCCGCTTCTGTTTTCCCAGGGGGCGAACGGAGAGCGTCCCCGGTGGATTTTCAACGGCCCGTCGATGCGGGCGGCTCATTGCCGAACCGTCGTTAGCGCTAGCATTCAAAAACGCATTAGCGCCGAACGACGGCTTGACCTCAGGTAGTGCGGCGGCTGATGAGGGGTCGATGAAACCGTTCGCTTGCTGCTGGTCATGCGGCTCGAGCCAATGGGGTTCGTCTGAGTACCTTCCACACTCCTCCTCTCCACAAATCAAAATAAGTGCTGTTTTTTGAGGGCGGGGGGTGGGAATGAAAATCTAGGGGATACCTCAAAATAAACTAAAAAAGTTGCTTTCATGGTAAAGATTTCTGAGGCTTTAGTTTTTCCTAGATGGACCTCATATTAATTTTAACATTTAATTTTTTGTCTTCGGGGGGCTGTTTTGCTGCCTCATGCCTTTCTGTTCTGCAGGAAGCGCTGCTTTTCTGTGTCATGGTTCAGGTACTGAGCATGTGCAGAAATGTACAGGATGTCCTTGAAGTCACATCCATTCAGAGACTGCTACTTCCTGCCTTCTGTAAAACTATCTATACCAACAATGGTCATTCTCCTCAGTCAACATGTTTCTACCTATTTATGCTCATTGTATACACCTGCATATACACCTGCATGCCACTCAAAAAATGGGAAATATTTTGTTTGCTTATCTGAAAACTGACTCTGCTGTATCAATGGCCATGTTCCTCATCACTGCTTACATGTGTATCACTACACAAAAAAAATAGATCCCTTTATCCTGGCCAAATTAAATTCTGGGCAGTTAGCACAGAACACATAGATTGTTTGATTCAACCAATGAGGAGTTGGGAAAGGAGAGATATGACGAAACATCATTTGCCACCAAACCAGTGCTATAGACTTCGAATCCCATGGGGCCGTTGGACTATTGTAGGATATCTGGATATAACAGGGCCAATTTTGACGAGGGTATCCCCATGGCTGCCATGGACTATACTGCACATATCATCCCAAAATGTCCTACCTGTCAGAGTTTTATGCCTCGTTTTTTTAATATTTTGGTACCTGTGTGGGCTCTCCGTCATAACAAGGCTGGTGAGATTGAGAAATCCAGTACTCTGCACCTTTGCTGAGAAAATGCCCATGGACATTATTAGCTGCTTTGGTATTAATGCAGTGTCAGTAAGGGTAAGGGCTGTTTTATACTTCTGTGTAGGCTGCATAGTTTTTTAAAGCTCTGCTTTTCTGTGAATCACGGTGCTGAGCGTGTGCAGAAATGTACAGGATGTCCTTGGCGTCACACCCATTCAGAGACTGCTACTTCCTGCCTTTTGTAAAAACTGATCTACACCAACAATGGTCATTCTCCTCAGTCAACATGTTTTACCTTTTTTACACTTATCTTATACACCTGCATGCTACTCAAAAAATGGGAAAAAATGCTTTTCGTTGGAGTTATTTTGTTTGCTTATCTGAAAACACGCTCTGCGGCATCAATGCCCATGTGCCTCTCTTGCACCTTTTCTGAGAAAATGCCCATTGACATTATTAGCTGCTTTGGTAGTAATGCAGTGTCAGTAAGGGTAAGGGCTGTTTTATACTTCTGCGTAGGCTGTTTTTTGCGATTTGCGTTGGGGACAATATTCACAGACGGGTAGAGCATTTATACTTGCGCGGCATGTTGTACAAGTACGGATTAAAACTCCTGAACTGTACGAGTGACCACACGTGACCCTGCGGAGTGAAGTTTTGGCGGTACCCCACCAATCATCACACATGTGGCGTGTGCGGGCGCTGGTTGCAAACAACGCGGTTTTTAAACTCCAGGGGCGGGACGCGACATCAACGCGGACGTGGTCCGCGACCTTCGCACACGCTCCACGTTCCGCCCGTCCCAGACGCGCACCTGTTTGAGCGCGTACTCCGCTGAAGTATACAACAGCCTTAAGAGTTCTGCGTTTAACCAACGGAACACTGACCATGGAGACGGTCCATTCAACCACAGACATAAATGTGCGGTGTGGTAACACGCGCGATGGGGAAGTTCCTATTGCCTACCCGAGAAAATGAAGATCTAAAAACCGTTAAAAAACAAGCCTCGGTCTGGTAAGCCTTTCTTTCCCCTATTTCTCTCGTCACCTTCACGATCGGTCCCGTCCCGCCGTGACTGACGTGTGCCTTGAGGAGAGCCGCGAGTCCTTGACTCCATTTCGAGTCCGAGCGTGCGGCGGACGTGCTATTTTTACCAGGACCACTTTACCTTTCAGCGAGAGGGGCGGGGGGGGGGGGGGGGGGGGGTGAGTGCAGGTGTCAGAATTTTCTCGTCGGCTCCGAGCTGTCCATCACCGGCTCGCGAATGAGGGGTCAGAGATTGTGTACACACACGCACACACACACACACACACACACACGCCCGCTCTCGAGAGCAGAATGATTGAGGAGAGCTCAGACGGTCTCTGATCGCTGCTGCCGCTCGCCCCAGTGTGAAAGGGCAGAACAGGTGACCCTCTTGTTAAATTTTCACTTGTCCTCCTGAGTCAACGTCTGGGGCCACAGGGGGGTCAGTCCTTCCCTCAGTGGCGTTCGGGAACTAACCAGACCTGCCAAAAGTTCCCTTCACCTGTCAAGTTGGCACAGTAAGGCCTGCGTTCAGTCAACATGGGTCCTTAACAGTAAAACTATGAGCTCCAATAGCTGAATGAATGAATGAATGAATTGAAAGTCAGTTATTTGGATTTGTTTTTACGTCACAGTTAATGATAAAAATTGATTGACTCCAAAGCACTATTCCGAGACATAGTCTGTAACAGAAAGAACCTGTCATTAATTTAAACAAATTCCTGCATAATTTTAAGTTTTCAAAATGATCTATGACCATCAACCATAGTTTTGTGACTTCACTAAGATATTTGTTGAAATGGAACTGGAAATCGGTAAGCTGTGTGTCCAAAGGCATTAGAGAACGCATTCAAATGTAAGTTTTATAGCAGTGTTTTACTCACAAAAACATCTTGCGAGAATTAGCATTATGTTGAATGTTGCAATACGCATGTTAGTTCGCTTGAATTATAACTAATACAAAAATAACGAATATCAGTTTGCGTTGAACTTGGATACATGTTGCTGACGTTACTCACCTCACCAGTGGTTTCGACCGTTAGACACTTTGCGAGAGAGAAGGTTTGTATCTATTGCAGCTGTAGCAGCTGATTGTGACATCCGCTGCAAGTGTGTTGTACAGATAAAATAATAAATATCTCAAAAACTTATGGGTTATTAACAAAAGAATTTGTACACAAGCAATGCAATTCCATACAAGGGGAAGCTACTAGCCAAATATGGTTGGACCGGCTGAAAAGTTGTAGGAAAATTTGGGTAGAGAAGTACATACATAAATACATGCGCATACATACATACATGCTGTACATACATACATAGTGGCATGAAATCCCAGTCTGTTACAACATTTCTTTTTTATCTGTAGTACCGTTAAAAAAAAAGCATGACAATCTTAACAGAGTAATGGTAGTACCGCTTAATAGAGTTGTGTTCATAAATCATTTCTACCTGTTTAATGCATTCAATAGCTCATAAAAATGTCAGAACCCTGTAGCTATAAATTCTAAACTTTGTTGGGTCCACCATATTCCAGACTATGCTTTATCCATTCGTTCACAAGCTCATTCTGTCCATTTTCTTTTTCCTGAAAGAAAGGATGCTCAGTATTTTAGGGGGAGAAAAAGGGGAATACAACCTCTCTGGTTAAACTGCAGCTGCACACCCAAGAAAGCAATGTGCTCCAGCTCCAGTGGTTACACACACATGCATGTGCCCACTCACACACACGCACACACAAAAACACACATGCACACACGTACACATGCACACTCACACACACGCACAGGTACACACACAAGCACACACACACACACACACACACACACACATACACTGTGGTACCCCAAGCTCAACAATGACCAACAGATCAGTCTGTCACACAATTTTAGTGCTCAAAATCAAGGTTGTTATTTATTAATAAACGGCAGGGGTGCGGGAACAGGGAATATAGAAACTAAGGTCGCATTTCTTCTGGGGGATCACCTCTTCCGTCAGGCTTCAGGGGCTGGCTCTGTGGCAACCAGAGAGAGAGAGAGAGAGAGAGACAAGGGGAACGAGACAAAACGAAACAAACACGCTAGAGGTGCCCGGCTTCCAATTTCGCCTAAGCAGTCCTTCTCCTTCTTCGGGTCTGTAGTTGAGAACACGGCAACGGAAAGTTGCCTTGCAGTTCAGTCCCCTCGTTCCTTCCCCTCCACTCCCGATTTCTCTGGCCTTTTCTAAACTCTCCTGCTCCGCTGCTCATAGGCCGTGGTGGGGGTGTATCAAGGGTCTACAGGTGTGGAGAGTTAATCCTGTCACTGATTGAATAAGGGGCCTCATCTGTGCTCTCCTTGCCTGGCCGTCTCCCCCAGGGTCCTAATGCTCTCCAGGATTTCCCTTGGCAGATATTTCCCCTCTACTACCTGGCCTAGAGGCCTTCTCCATCACTGTGCTCTTGTGCTGACAGCAGCGCCTCCAGTGGGACACCGAGTGTGGCTCGGGGTACCATAACACACGTACACACACACACACGCGCACACACACACACACACACACACACACACACACACACGCCACAGCTTCCAGTAAACCCACTTGAGGGACATGCCTCCTCATTTGTTTTGTTTATTTACCCAGAGCTCTGTCTGAATCATTCCCAGGCATCGCAGCTCAAGCTGAATGGCCCCATACAAAAGATTCATTTGTCAGCCGAGTGACTTCCAATTTTCAGTGTATGCATATTGCGCAAGGAAAAACAAAGGCATAAATTTGTTGATGAATTTGTATCTCATGTTCAGCAGTGTCTTTTCGGGTAGGTACAGGGGCGGAACACTCAACTGAATCATCTTCCGTGAGCTCACGTTTTCAGCAACTGACATCCTGGACTTAAGATAATCGGTCCGTGGGGGTGGGGGTGGGGGGTATGTTCAATTCACACAGCGAGCCTCTCAGGTGCTCTCTATACATCCTGCTTCTGAAAAGAGGAATCCGTGTGTGCAACATGAGGAAGTGTATATTTATAGTACGCATCCTGTACATCTATGCATGCTTACATACTTACAAGACATTTCCATTAGTGTGCTGCAAATGAAACGTGAGTGTGGCACCAGTGGAACTGTAACGGTGAAAGCCAACTCTACTGACAGGAAATTACTCCCCACCACCCCACCCCCCGGCACCCCACTCCCCACCACCCCACCCCACCCCCCGGCACCCCACCCCCCGGCACCCCCTGGGTGAAGCCACTGCTGTGCGCTGGGTCTTTCTTTTCTGCGCAAGGACTCCACGAGGCCACCGAAATGAACATACAATACGTTCTGTGCAACGTATGCGGCTCCGCAATCGCGCTAGGCCGTAGACTATTTGGTGAAAGAAAGACAGAAAGAAAGAAGGAAAGAACGACAGAGCGCCTCGCACACAGAGGTTCTGGTCAGATTTCTGTCGCTGTTACCGAGGGAGACGGGACATCGTTGACCGATCGCCAGTGTCAAGCGTGCCTTTTGCTCATTGGCTCATTGGCTCATCAAGCAGAATTAATGAAAGAGGCACAAACCTATAACTGCATTTTGAGGGAGGGGTATGACTTCATCTGACTGGATAGAGGGAAGAGACAGCATAGTACAGGCACTGTGTTTTAACATTCTTTTAAAGTCTGTGACTGTTCAACGCGTAATAATATTGGAATTCGTAAACGGCAGTTAAGGACAAAATGGCACTAATTAATTCAAATTAACGGCAGAACGAGTGATTAGGCTATTACATTACCCGTGATCCACCGTGACCGTGCGAGACTGCCGTGGGAGATTCTAGGAATGAAGTCGGCAGGGTGGTGCAGTGGCTAGGGAACTGGGCCAAACGGCTGCAGGTTCGATTCTCACGTAGGAGCACTGCCGTTGTACCCTTGAGCAAGGTACTTAATCTGAATTGCTTCAATATATCTCCAGCTGTGTAAAATGGACACTGTGTAAAAGAAGAAACAAAAAATTCTAAAATTGTGTAAGTCGCTGTGAATATGAGGGTAATGTAATAAAGTCCACGCTCTTGCTGTTCTCTTCTGTGAGTACAGCAGTTATACAGCCTTCACAAAATACAGCCTTTCTATCGAATAGAATATTCATCATAACAGAGCTATGAATCCCTTCAGAACTATTTAAGCTAAGCTATTACTTAACATATTATTCAACACACTGTTATATTATTCACTGCTTGCTTTATTTATCTGCTTTATTTTTTTTGAGACTGTTTGTTGTTGCTGTTGTTATGGCACAAATCAGAGAGATATGGGTACAAAAATTCTTCCTGTCAAGTATCTTTATCTTGTATGTGACCAATAAAGATGACTTTGATTTTGAATAAACATTCACTACAACTCAGTTAATTTAACATGGCACCTTATTTGTCTGTCTCATTATTCCAAGTTTAAAAATACAAACACACTTTGTGTTGTTTCAGCTCAGTACAGCAGCACATTATGTTTGAAATGGACAATAGGCCTTTCAGCTGTTTCCTGGCCAGTTGTGTGATGTTGCACCATTAGTTCATGCACAAGAATTCTAACAAAGGGTCTAGACTTGATTCCAGCTGAGCTCTTTGCATTTGGAGCCTGTCGCTGTTGTCTCTCAACTTGAGGACCAGATAAGTGTCAATACTAGAAAAAGCAGGCCGTCACAAGTCTGGTGCATCAGCACAAATCCATCAAAGACGTGACCAAAACATCGCTTGTGTCTAAGCCAACAGTTCGGCACGTCGGTAAGAGGCGAGAATGCACCGGTGAGCCCAGCGATAGCAGACGACCTCTGGCAGACAAGCGGGAGACCACTGGCCGAACGGCGGGGTCCATAAGAAGCAGGAGCGCGCCCCGCCCGTCTGGCGGCGAAGGGGCTTTGACGCTACGCTCAGACGCGCCCGGGTCGTATCTCCACACAGCCAGATGCTCGCGCCCCTGTCTTTGAGCGCTCGCCTCGTCTGAACATGAAACATCGACCGCGGCGCTGCGCGCGGGGCTAACGGACTCAAACGCTCATCGTCCCGATTTAATTGCCGGACCAGGAAGTGAGGCTCAGGGAAAACAGGAACTTTTTCAATATCACTGATTCGTCTCTATAATTTAACAAATAATTTGGACTTAGAGTTTTTGTTTTTATTAAGTTTATGCGTGTAATTTATTAATTATTACTTTTTTTTTCAAAACGGTCCGGGACCTGATATGTCCGTAACACTGGCTCATGATGAAATGCTAAGAGTTAGCGCTTATCTTCGCCAGACCGGTCTGGAAAGCTCAGCGAGCGCCGTAGTGAATCTCCGGCGTTTGGTGTCGAGCCTCAGACGGGTTCGCTCGCGGTCGTTCCGCTGTGGCGCACGACTCCCGATTTGCCCCCGGGGAACCGCAGTCGGCTTTATTTGCGCTAGTTATCGTTTTCTCTTTGTTTTCCGCCGGAAAAGATGAAAAACCCCTCGGGATTTTTCAGAGTGCTCATCTGAGGCATGGGAGAACGGACGGGAAGGAGATTCGCGCTCGGCAACGCGGGGATAAATCACGGGGCTTTTCGAAATCACCCTCGCAGAGCTGGGAAGGTATTTTCAAGACCCGTCCATGTTGCATAAAACATTTTTTTTTTTTTTTTAAGCGCTGTTAAAACTTTACAGATACCACAAAACTTTCAGGATGCTTTTAGGTTTCGTTTGATTTATGCCGAATGCCTTTTGCCGAGTTAGACGAACGTGGGATTCGTTCGGCCCCAGGGAATATGCCATTTGTTCTGTGCAATAAATCGACCCGCATGTCCAATTGCAAAAGAACGAGAGAAAAACAAATAAACTGGTAAGTAAAAACACTGCATAAATTGTTCAGTGCTTTGTATTTAAACATGATGACAAGACATAAGAAAGGAAGCCAACTACCCAGCTGTCCAAATAGCCAAATAATATTTTTAAAAATTGTTTCTAACTTCAAACAGACACTGTGAAACTTAATAATTTTGGTGTTTCTGTTCTGCCGGGGCACCATCGAGCAAGAAAGCGCTGGCTTCAAATCCTGACCTGTCTGTGTCTGTGTGGGTTTCCTCCCACAGTCCAGAGACATGCAGGTTAGGCTAATTGGAGACTCTAAATGGCCCGTAGGTGTGAACTCGTCAGTGAGTGGTGTGTTGGCCCTGCCATGGATCGGTGATCTCTCTGGGAATGCATTCCTGCCTCTCGCCCAATGCATGCTGGGACAGACTCCATTCCAGTCCACTCAAATCCACCCACCCCACACCCCTCCCACATGACCCTAGCCAGGAGTAAGTGTGTTAGATACTGGATGGACGGGTGCTTGATGAGTAGGATGTGATCTGCACATACTTGTACTATTTAAAAAATCATGGCTTTCTTTTAAAAAACAAACCTGGTAAAAAAAAAAAAAAAAAAAAACAATTGTATAATATCGATATTTGCCACAACCTTGCATAACCTTACTGCAGTGGTGCAAAACATCGCATGAACGTTTTGTACTTTCGGGGGGGGGGGGGGGGGGGGTACTGTAACAGGAAGTGGAGTTCTGTGCAACAACGCTCCGTCGCCGGTATCGGGTTCCCTCGCTGCGCTGCACGGTGTCACGGTCCCAGGGGCGGGAGACGTTCGCGCCAGCTTGCGTTTCTGCTGAGCTGTGCAAGCTCTCTGCCCGTGGGTCGGCACCGGGGGGCGGCCGAATCTGCTGAGGCTTGCGCCACATTTCCGGAAATATCCGCTTATGTGTCTGCTTCGCCTCCCGTGTGTCCGACAGCAGGCGTCACGTGCATCTGGCCGGAAACTTTGCCGTTTGAAGGGAGGGGAAACGCTACACACCTCATCGTTTAGACTCTGATTTTGTGGTATCTGACCCTTTAAATGTGTGAGGTCACAAATGGGTGATCAGAATGTTCTTAACTGAACATTCTAATGCTGATGTCACAATCACTGCCGGTAACTGAAAGCAGTGGAGTTCTAGAACAGGAACTTAAAATGTTGAAAATACTTTCAAAAAAAAAACGGACTCTTTAAAGGGTTAAACAGAACGCAGTCCACAAAGAAACAAGTACAAAAAAGTCTGAAAAGTTATTTCTTCTTGTTTCTTGCCAGTCATTCATTCTTCAGGCTCTCCTGGCAAATGCTTTCTTTGTGAGAGCATTTGTACATGTCATTTAAAATCAGGTAAAAATAAAACTTTTTTTTTTTTAAAGATTTTTTCATTTCAAATGTCTAATTGCATACATAAGGCAAGGTCATAGCTGTAGATTTTCAAAGTGAAATGTGTCTGCGGGCTCATTTCATTGCTGATATTGGAACTCTTGTACAGGGACAGGACAGCTTGTATTAATGCAGGAATGTTTCCTTCCACGGCTTATAAGTGGTTTTCTAATTGAAGAATACATTGTAGATTTTGGCTCTTTTGATTTTCATACATTTACAAATTCATTAGAGTGGATATGTCCAGCAGAAGGCCTTTTCAGGGCCCACTGTCAGTTATATTATTTTCAATGCCAGGTTCACAGAGGTTGACCAAGCAAAATGCTGTATTGTGACTGAATGTTTACTGATTGAAAACCCACGTGTGACTCCAATCCTGAGCATATGTTCTTTGACGAACGTTAAAAACAGATTCGAAAGCGTTGGAGTTTTTTCCAGAGATGTTTGTTTCAATCACCACCGCAAACCGTGCGACGGGCACAAGTTTGCATGAAAGCCTAACGCTTCCACATTAAACAGACAGCCTGATAACGGCGAAATCAATTGCCTCGTGTGGGATGGATATTCCTCATTTTGTTTCTTCCCGAACATCTGTGCTTTGGCTCGCACCTCAGCGAGCGCTCAGACGCGACAGGACGAGGGCGAGAAAATGCAGACGGGGCCGCTTTTCGACGATTTCGGAACGCGCGGCTCCGACGCTAAATGCAAATGCGTTCCCTCCCAACGCGGCGGCGGCGGCGGCGGCGGCGGCGGCCCTGGACGGCTCGCGCTCGCTGTTCCTCACCGATACACGAGCGCACAAAGCAGATTTAATTAAATCCAAACAAACCGCGCGACGCCTTGGCTCCGAAACTCATATTCCGGAGGCATTCGATGACTCAAATTTCTGACACGGGGTTTGGGATTTAAAGCGCCTCCTGCCAGCCGTTTGAAGGGGAGAAGCGGCGTGGGGATTTCCGTAGGTCTGGGGTAATGAGCATGCTTGGGTAATTTGCTGTCGGGTAATTTAGCTTTGTTGGCCAAAGTTTCAGCTTCAAAATTAGCAACGCAGCGTGGCGTGGAGTGATTATGGTTGCTAATGTAACGTTCCAACAAACCGTACCAGGTTTTTTCCCAACAAACCGTTTTTATCTGCTTTGAGGTAAGAAAAAATTTTTTTTTAAAAAAGAAAGAAAGTGAAATACTTGAGTACAGAAGAAATAGATTTACTGGGCTTAAACCACAGAAAGCGAACGAGTAGCCACCGGAGCAGAAAAGGCGAACTGTGCCACCGTTAAAAAAAAAAAAAAAAGTGCGGACGCCAAAATGTGCTTTGAACCTGCGTTCTCTTTCCCAGGCAGGGTTAGAGAAACCACCACACCGGCCAATCTGTCTAGACTGGCAGAGCAAATGCATCACACTTGAAGGAGTGGTCAATGCAGAAACACCTCCGTAATTTTCACTTCAGGAAAAGTAAATACAAGAATCTCAATAATGAAATCAATATACAACTGACTACAGAACATACTACAAATATATGTCACTCATATATATATATATACACTCACTTTATTAGGTACACCTTGCTAGTACCGGGTTGGTCTTCGTCTGCTGTAGCCCATATGCTTCAAGGTTCGACATTTTGTGCATTCAGAGATGCTCTTCTGCATACCTCGGTTGTAACGAGTGGTTATTTGAGTTACTGTTGCCTTTCTATCAGCTCGAACCAGTCTGGCCATTCTCCTCTGACCTCTGCCATCAACAAGGCATTTTCACCCAGGACACTGCCGCTCACTGGATATTTTCTCTTTTTCGGACCATTCTCTGTAAACCCTAGAGATGGTTGTACGTGAAAATCCCAGTAGATCAGCAGTTTCTGAAATACTCAAACCAGCCGGTCTGGCACCAACAACCATGCCACGTTCAAAGTCACTTAAATCACCTTTCTTCCCCATTCAGATGCTTGGTTTGAACTGCAGCAGATCGTCTTGACCATGTCTACATGTCTAAATGCATTTGCTGCCACGTGATTGGCTGATTAGATATTTGCGTTAACGGGTGCAGTTTGCAGTTGAACAGGTGTACCTAATAAAGTGGCTGGTGAGTGTATGTATAAATACATATGCAAATACATACACGCACACGCATAGATAAGATATTGTATAAGCTCAATACAGTATATCTAAAAAAATGTCCATAGAAACATTAAGGAACATTAGAGATGCGTTAAGGCCTTTAGGAACTGCTGTGTTTTGTTAATGAATCCGATGTGCCTCTGCGTGGAGTAATTTACATAATCTCCACCTCGGGGTGATGGCAACACTTTCTCACTGGCCCAAAAGCTAAAGTGGGAAATGGCCTATCTCAGTTGTTTGAAACTTCAAGGGTATGAGATCCACAATCTCTTTTGGATACTGCGTTTATGTTTACCGATGCGGATCTTGAGGAGGCTAAACTATCTTGAGGTAAACAATATAACATGGAGCAAGATCCATGGTGTGTGAGCTTGGCAGTTGTGTTGCCATGGATGTGACGAGTCAGTCTCATGACACACAGACGTAAATGACTGGTATACAAAGATAAAGAAACGGGTGAGAATGAGCTTTTTGACTCAAAAAGGCTGTGCGCCTGACAAACGATAACATTCCCGGACAGGCACTTTTCCGTAAAATGCCCGATTTAAGAAAAAAAAAAACTATACATTTTCTTAAAAGTTTTAAATAATGTTTGGATAAAAAGTTAAAGCTCTGTCATCTCCTGGCTGAGCCTGTGTTATCAGAGCTGGCTCTTATCTCAGAGTGAAAGCAACAGGGCCAGCACCCTCAAAAGGAGAAAAGGAGATATGCTTCTATTTTGCACGGGGGAAAAAAAACACATAGTACAAACATGTACTTATAAGAAGCTGAGTGATAATAACATGTCTTATGGAGGAAGAAAAAAATTTTTTCCCCCCAGAGATTTGTAGATTTGCACCCTCTCTGTTGTTCCCCCGTGACATACGCATCTGAAATTAAATTCTAGGTTCACAAATATCTCAACAATTTAACAGATTTGTTTGTAAAACGTGAGCATATTTCTGGATACTTAAATGTGCTCAAATGTAAAGTTCCTGCTCTACCGTTGAGGTTCAGGGTGTTCTGATTAGCTGGCCATTTTAACAGAGTATTTAACAGGGTTCCATTAATTCCATTTCAATTCAGTCTGTTCTGGATAATGTCACACCCCCCTGCTCTACCTGCCCTTCTCTGCTGTGTTTTCTCTATCTTTCAGTAGGCCAGCAAGGCCAGGACGGGGGGGTGGGGGGGGGTGGGGGTGGGTGTGGTCTCTTGATAAGCTGCACCTGGGGCTTGGGTCGCTCATATATAAATGGAACTCCGATGTCACGGCATTCCCTGTCACCCTTTGTTTGCCAGACACATTTTTTTGCTTCGCTCCTTCAACACTGCCCCATTTCCGCGCCCATACCACGCGTCCTGTAGTGTTTCCCAGTGTTTATTCCACTTCGTAAATTACCGCCATCCCTCGAGGCCTTCCGTGGCATCAAATTTTCCTGCTGGTGATTGATAACGAGCGGCTGTTATGATTTATGCAATAATGCAATAATTCGATTATTTTTCTAACGTGGATTTTGAAGTTCACGAACTGAGTTTCACTCTGTTTTTGAATCGGCTGAGCAAAGGCATCCGTTATACATACCAATTAGGCGGAACGCCTCACATTTCCAAAACAGTTAATATTCATCGTGTCGCAAATTTGAAATATTAATAATGGAGAGAGGCTCGATCAAAACTTCTGCAATCAGACTACGGGTGCCTGTCTGACCAGCAGGGGTCACTGGTGAGCAATGCGACTCGGTTGCCCTGCCAACTGAAGCTCCTCCCTCCCCAGGCTGAACTGCGGCTAATTTTTCAGCACTCCGTAGGGATTCCAGCCAGTCAGCACTGGCACCATTTGTATCTAATCATTCCTGTTATTAAAATATGAAGTTCTCTTTTTATGTGCTTGTCTGTTTTTTTCCCCCCTCAATAATAAATTGTTAATAAATGTTAAGGCTGTGCTCAGTCTCCCTTACCATGTAAAACAGCAGGGCTCAAAAGGACAACCAAATTCAGACGTTCGCTTCCCGACAGTTCTCATTTAATTATGAGTTGTATTAGCCCACCCATAATGCCCTTCACCAGACAAAGACACGACAGACCGAATGTGTTGTAATGCTAATATGCCGCAATTATTACGCAGGTTCAATTAAATATTTTATTGTCAGAGGAAGACTGTCATTAGCACCAGCTGCTTATAGAGAAATTATCCACCGAACAGGAAGGTTTTCCCTTGCTTTCTCTCTCTCTCTCTCTCATCAGAACCTTGCAGTTCAATTAACGCTTTTGAACTGACAGGAGTCAAAAAGGGGGATTTTGCTAGCATTCGCACTACGCATATACAATGGGAGTAAGCTCCACAAAATGACATGTTACAAAGTAAAATATCCCCTTAAGTGTTGATTTGTAATTATTTGCAATTCTTTGTGAATTCCGATTCGTCGAAGCAAACCGAAAGTGTGTCCCGCACACCTGTTTCTTTTGACGTTCCCCATCACCTCGATTGCAAGCGGCCCTAACGGGACGCTTGTAATTAAGCGAAACTCGAAACGGGGGTTGGTTAATTGGGACTGGGAGGGGGGTAAGTGTGACCCGGTCTCTCTTCCTGTCGGGTTTGTAACAACGCGACGAGGAGAGGAAGCAGTTGAGCTACCCGAATTTTCGTTTAGCGTAATTGGTGGCGCATTGCAGAACAGCCAGAAAAATGCACAATCCGTAATTTGAAACAACTTAAAAGCATCCTCAAGATCCGGATTCCTTTAAATGTCTATAATCACAGAAATCAAAGATGATTTACATTTTTTCTAACTTTAAACTTGGCGAACAGTAATGGACTGCAGTCTTCCTCCAGCTCTTTGTAGATGGATCTATAATTCGGTAACTACAGGATGCGCACTTTTTTTCCATTAACATTCGATTAAACGACAAACGCTCCGGCAAATTGCCTTCAGTGAAATGGTGTTGTGTGCCGATGAAAGTCTTGTATACCCAACGCCAATTAGAAATACTACCTGTCAGGGCGTACGTTCCCAGGTAGTACGTTAATGAGTACTCAGCTTCTGGCAACAATTCCAGAAAGCAATACAGAATTTAAATAAGAACATATTACGCTGTCATTCCCACCCTTCGGGTGAAACGCAGAAGTGCATACATTCAAGAAATCACATCCAGGAAAGACCCGAGCTCAGCGTTTTTCTTTTAACGTTGTTAAAATGAGACGATGCGGTCCAAACATTTCGGCCTACGGCCTTTCTCAGCGAAGCGGTTTGTGCCGACGGTGGTCTTATGTACCCAGCACCACGGAGTCTCCACAGGTGTGCGCACTAATTAGAGAGGAGCCACCAATCTGACCCTCTGTTTTCAGGTAGGCCATTAACGAGTGTTTAACTCGCGGCTTGTGAAATGAATTAATTAAACACCAAGGTAACAGCCCGGCGGTTTAAAGCTTCAACCCCAAGACACTGGTTTTGAGTCTAGCTCCCTTTTTAAACATTATTTGTTAACAGTTTTTTTTTTTTTTTCTTCAAATCTTAGAATCACCTGTTTTGCCACCTCATTTACTGCTTGGCCACCACAAGAATCATAAAGTCAGGCGAAGTGAATTTTTTTTTAAATCCCCCTCAACGCAGGAGTCAGAGCCCGCGTTCCAAACTGCACACTTGTGCTCTGCGTTCTCGTGTTCCAGTAAGAACATGCCTCCGGGCACACTTGCAAGAGTACACTTATCGAGCGCGAGGACGTGTAATTTCCGTTCTGGTTTCGAAAAAGCACTTGCACTTTTACATCACCACTGCTGACCTCTAACCTTAGCAAGAAACGCATCGGTGCTGCAAACATCTGTAAATAAAACATACTTCCACTTGTACTTACACTTCTGCCTGTCGTACATTTTTTGGCTGAATGAAAAATGTGTATTTGCCCTGAAATACAGAGCGGAACACTGGGAAGAGAAAAGTCTGCATCGAAGCACGCTTGTTTTTTAGTCCTCCTGAGAACAGGAAGAGAACTTCCGGTAAAATCTCTGCACGCATTCTTGCCATGTTGCGTTCTTGAGCTCGGAACCCACTTGGTCACGTGACCTTTAACCTTCCACACCTGCTTTACGCTGTAGGTGGAACGTAAGAATACGGTTTAGAACACACCCAGAGACTAATGCGGAGTTCAGAGGGGGGCGGGGCTAGTCTTAAGTTAAGAAGAATCATGTGTTCCAAAAGCGATATCAAATATCTGATTAGCAATGAAAAATAATACATGCATGAAGTTATGGATACTAGACAATTTAATAAACCAAAAGCATATGTTTATATGAAGTAGCTTTGATTGCAGTTCAGATGTGATTCAAATGAATTTGTTCACATTCTTCCCCCAATATTGAAATGCAGCTTTGGACTATGATGTCATCTCCGAAAGATCAAGCTTTTGAGTGCATTGGTGGCGTGCCTTGACAACCTCCTCCTAAAACAACATGCCAATCTGAAGTCTGGACTGAATTAAGAGTAAGCAAGTCTTAGAAAACTGCTTTATACGCCATTATCTCACTTAGTCTTTTGTGATGTCTCATAATGCACCCCCCCCCCCCTCCCCCCACCCCCGCAGGACCCTGGATTTGCATTATGTATCAATAGTCTGTGTCAGATCAAAAACGTAAATAATCAAATCAGAATCAAAATGAATTTATATAGCCTCCTGAAAGTGCAGGGGCAGATCCATTCCTGCAGGCCCGGTCCGTGTGCGGGTTTTCGTTGTCACCAATTACGTCGGCCAAACGAGCCACTTAGCTGAACACACATCTGCTGCTTTAACAGTAGAGGAAACCAATGAATGAATGATGATGAATAGGATGTTTCATCTTGGGGACTTCAACTGTCATTCATTATCCAATCATAAAAATGCAGTTAAAATGCCAGTAAATAAGTGATTGGGAAGTTGGCGTGAAATCCAGAAACGGATTCGGGCCTCCTAGCCCGCCCCTTATCGTTGCCTGCACTCCTGGAAATTGCCTGGAACGTTTCACTTAAGACACAAGGCTACGCCGCCTCAATATTTTACGAAATGAGTTCAGAAAAGGGTGTACCGAGGGTCCGTTTTACATAATTCAATAATTCATGTCAGCCGAGCAATCAAAAGAAAGTGCGCGTAGTACTTGGATGAGGATTTTCAAGAACCGCACCACACATTGCATATTTTCAAGAGATGTCCAGGATTAGCCCGGACTCAGGTGTTCAAAGTACGCAGCGGGTTATTTTACATACACGAGGAGGTCGGCGGTGCCCAACGCTGTTGAGCGAAACGCCAGCATACGTTTTCAGTTCAAATCTAAATTCTTCCATTCCGAATCTCATCTATTTACCAGTTTACCAGATATTACATTACATTACATTACAGGCATTTAGCAGACGCTCTTATCCAGAGCGACTTACACGACTTTTTACATAGCATTTTACATTGTATCCATTTTATACAGCTGGATATATACTGAAGCAATTTCGGTTAAGTACCTTGCTCAAGGGTACAACGGCAGTGCCCTACCCGGGAATTGAACCTGCGACCTTTCGGTTACAAGCCCAGTTCCTTAACCACTGTGCCACACTCCGTCCTATATGCGTACAGCTACCCAAGGAAAACATTAAAGTGTGTTTAACCTGTTCACAAGCTACATCAGTAGATGGATTATTTCAGTACTGTTATACCTATTCATCAGCTAATTTAGCTGGGCTCACATCCAAGGCTATGAACGAAGCGACTCGTGATCGTTTCCCCTAATAGATAAACAATGAAGCGCTGCTAAAGCTTCCTGTGCTAAAGCTTCCTATGCTAAAGACAGTAGCAGGATGAGGCCTTTATGGAAGTTTATTAAAGGGCGTGGAAATGACTAACGGGCACAGGGCATGCGCTAGTGCTGCGTCGCAGTGTTGCGACGGCCAGGACGGGGGCGCCTGATTGGACAGGCGACCAGAGAGCTTCTCATCGCAGGAAAAAAAACCAAAAAGTGTATCAAAGTGTGTCAGCTCTAATTAACATTCCATGTGCAATGTGCATGTACTGTATTTACCCCCCCCTTCCCTACCACCCCCATCGCCACCACCCTGCCCCCCTTCCCCCCCACCCGCTGCCAACACCACCCCCACCACGCCTAGAACGTCAAATCAAAGCCACAGAACTCTAACGGCCCGGAACACAGGAGGACAACGAACCGCGTTTGAATTCCTGACACGGAAAAGAAGCGTGAACTTCCGTTCCCGGAAGAGGAGCGTAGCTAAGAGTCCCGGCGCTTCTGTTGAGCTGATCCCTCGGAGGACAACGGCACACGCGCGCGTAAGCGAGTTTTTTTGCGTCTAGTATGTTAATGGGGAAATGGCGGCGGGGGGGGGGGGGGGGGGTGGAGCGAGCCGATCGCGCCCGCGGGATTATTACCGTACGGCTAACGCCTGGAGACCCACGGCGGGCGGGTTTACTGGCAGAAAGCATGCTGTCAACCATAGTTTGATTGGGGGGGGTGAAGGAGGGGGAATTTGGAAAAACTTTTGATGTTTTTATTTTTTTTGTCCAGGAAAATTTTGCCAATAATTTTCCTAATTTCCTTTTGTATTTCTGCCCTGTATATGTAAACTGAGAAAAAGGTTAAGAGTCAAAAACTGTGTGTGTGTGTGTGTGTGTGTGTGTGTGTGTGTGTGAGTGGATGTGTGTGCGTGTGGGCGTGTGTGCTTGCGTGTGTGTGTGGGAGTGGATGTGTGTGTGTGTGGGTGTGTGTGCTTGCGTGTGTGTGTGTGAGTGGATGTGTGTGTGTGTGTGTGTGGGTGCATGTGCTTGCGTGAGTGTGTGAGTGGATGTGTGTGTGTGTGGGTGGGTGTGTGTGCTTGCATGTGTGTGTGTGTGTGTGAGTGGATGTGTGTGGGTGTGTGTGCTTGCATGTGTGTGTGTGTGGGTGTGTGTGCTTGCGTGTGTGGGGGGGCGGGTGTGTGTGTATGTGTTTGTGTGTGTGTGGGCGGGTGTGTGTGGGTGTGTGTGTTTGCTTGTGTGTGTGCGCACATGTGCGTGTGTGTGTATGTGTGCATGTGTGTGCTTGCATGCATGTGTATGTGTGTGTGTGTGTGCGTGTGCATGCGTGTGTGCCCTTGGTTTTTCAGCTGAATAGAGAGTCAAATACACCTTTTCTTTCCCGAGAGCCTAGTTTCAGTACTTTCAGAACCTTTTACCTGTTCCCATTAGCTAATTAAGGTCACTCTGACCCTGGCTAGTTTGTACAAATTGCACACTCAGCCACTTGAACCTATTGAAATATGAAAAAATAATGACAATAATTAAGACGCTTTATTTAGTTGCAAGCTCTGCTGTTTGAGAATCAACTGGGTCTGCTGGTGGCTATTTCGTAACTTTCTGAAAAATATGTAGTACAATTTAGCTTAAATTCAGTGGCTCATCTGAAAAGCAAAAGCTATGCTTTCTGACAGTGTGTTTACTGCAAGAAGCATATACATCGCAAGCTCACATTACGGAAAGATGAAACATATCTTCCTCTTTGAAACCATTGTCCTTCAGTGTATTAGGCACTTTGCAGCAATTTTCCAACAGAGTGAGTCATCTTTATTTGCACGGAAGCACTTTCTCCTGCTTAGACACTTAGGCCACACATTCATCATTTACTCTCATTTTGAATGGAAAGTTCTGTGGGATTCTCTCAAAAATTAGGTGTTTTAATTTTTGCTTTTTACATTACAGGCATTTAGCAGACGCCCTCATCCAGAGCGACATAGCCTTATGTGGTCTTTACATTGCATCCAGAGAAATAGCTGGATATATACTGAAGCAATGCAAGTTAAGCACCTTTCTCAGGGGTACAACGGTAGTGTCCTACCCGGGAATTGAACCTGCGACCTTTTGGTTACATAACCAGTTCCTTACCCATTATACTGGCCCAATTCAAAACAGCTCTCTGTTCAGAGAATCCCTCAGGAATTTCCATTTGGCTGTGCACGTCTCTGTTTAAAGCTCCAAACATGAAGATCGTTCCATCTGCTTTTTTTGGTATTTAAGGTAACAGGTTGTGACTGGTTTGCGATTTCAGAAGCCATGTGGCGGAGTTCTCCAGTGAAATGAACTCCGACAAACGCGCGGGAAGTCACGGAACGCGCAGGAAGTCGTGAAACGCGCGGGTTTCTGGGAGCTGAGGAAAGGCACAGTGCTTCAGTCCCTTCCAGATGCCGGGATTAAATTTCTGCTGGAGCAGGTGTGCGACTTCTTCCCTTTTTCTTTTCTCGAGAAGCAAACGTGCTGGAGCCAACCCTTTCTGCCCTCTGTCAAGAGACGGTTTATATTGGGGGGGTGGGGATTTTTTTATTTTATTCTTTTTTTCTCTCCCAGAAGGAGAGTTATCGCTCTTAGGGACTGGAGACGGCACGCCCCGGAGCGGGGTCAAGCACTGCCGGGCCGCTGGCTCACCGTCTCTTTAAGAGGTTCTCGGCCACACCGGAGTGGCGCTGGTCACCTAAATCAGGTGATTAATGGGAGGGGCTTCCAGAGGCACGGAGGGCGCGAACTACTCACTGACTGGCTGCTGCATCAACTGCAGTGGTTACTGGAGAAAGTGATGTGTGTGTGCGCGCGTGTGTGTGTGTGTGTGTGTGTGAGTGTGTGCGTGCGCGCGTGTGTGTATGGGTGTGTGTGTGTGTGTGTGTGTATGGGTGCATGTGTGTGTGTGCATGTGTGTGTGTGAGTGTATGGGTGCATGTGTGTGTGTGTGTGTGTGTGTGTGAGTGTATGGGTGTGTGTGTGAGTGTGTGTGTGCGCATGTGTGTGTGTGTGTGTGAGTGTGTGTGTGTGTGTATGTGTATGTGTGTGAGTGTGTGTGTGAGTGTATGGGTGTGTGTGTGTGTGTGTGCATGTATGTGTGTGCGTGTATATGCATGTGTGTGTGCCTGTGCATGTGTGCGTTGGGTGAAATTGTGAATTTGGGTACATTCACCAGGGCATTATCACAAGTTGGATGGTTTTTCCAACAGCGAATGGATTGGCAAAGATCCACAAAGATGCCTGTGTGTCCTTCATTTCCTGTGATCAGATGTGCTGCTGTATTATGAATAAACATGGATTTTTAGTAGATGTCCTGTGCAAACACAAAAAAATATTCACTTATTTACCTTTTTCCTGGTAGTCTCTCTCAACCTGGTCAATGGATAGTTTTCTGTGTTTTGATTGAAAACTTATTGATTCTGAGCGTTTTATGATTCACCCTGGAAGACTTCATTCTATGCGAGGAACACATAAAAATTCATTAGTCCTGACGTAGTATGAAAATATTTTTACAGGAGCGATGCAAAGTGTGCCTAATCTATAGCGTTAACCATATGAAACACTGCGGTACAATTTTTATTTATTCCCTCCCCCCTCCCCCCAAATCACACGGTGCGAATGTCTCCGAAATGTATGAGGGGGGAAATTAGAGTCGCTGAGTCCAACCACAGCGGGTCGTCCCGCTCTCTCGGTCAGCGGTCGACTGCACCGGGGGAAACCGGCATGAAAAGGGCTGGCGGTCGACCGGCGGGCATCGTCTGCGCCGACCGCGTCTTCGCGGCTTCCCGGTATGTATCGCCGGCGACTCCCTGACGCCCGCCGAACCGGATCCCGGAGAAGGACGCGGAGACGGAGCTGAAGGTCAGCGTGGGGAAAACGGAAGCGCGCTCGCCTCCGTCTGACTTTCGATTAGCTCGCGACCCCGGCGCTCAAAGGAAAAGCGGAACGAAGGGGGGGGGGGGGGAGAGTCCGGGTATTGTTTAGCGCCGAGCGGTTTTAGCGGGATGATTTCCCACAGGAGACCGGTCGCGCCGCCAGGTGTCTCTAAGATTGATGTCTTCAGAACACGGGGTCATTCCGGGACGACCTTTCACCTCCGACCTTGTCGGAACCCATTTCCCTGTTTCCACAGTGTGGCTGATTTCACCGCCGCTGCAGCCGGAACGTTTATGCCGTCCTGTTGACCGCGCGGAGGAAAAGGCTGTTTATTTCCCGGCCTGGCGTCGTGATACTTGTTTATGTTCTGGCCCGTCGCTTAACGGACAGATGCCGTCGCGCTGCAGACATATTTAAAACGCCAGGCGAAGAAGGAAGGAGACGTCGTAAACAACCGATGTAGCGAGAGGCTCAGCGGTGGGGAATGAACTCGTTTTAAATGTGTTAAAGCCGAGCGATGCTCTGTCCCCCCCTGCCCCCCCCCCCCCCGTCCGTCCGTCCGTCCGTCTCTCCTGAACAGATGGCTCCAGAGATAAACAGCGTGCAGAGCCGCGCGATCATACATTCAGTAAACGGTCCCGGTTATTTTCCCTCAGATCGAATGCAGATGGTATGGAGATATTGTCACCCTGGAGTCCAGCAACACATCCTTGTCAAGTGCCTCCCCCCCCCCCCCCATCCCCCTCTCCCACAAAAAAAAGTCAATCAGCCCCCTGCCCCCCTAAACTCAGCCCACCTCCCCCTATCCACATGCTCAATCCACCACAGGCCCTTACGTTACACGCATTTAGCAGACGCTGTGATCTAGAGCGACTTACACAACATACACCAATAATACTCCTGCACATAGCATTTATATCGCATCCATTCATAAGGCTGGATATATACGGAGGCAGTGCAGGAGAAGTGCCTTGCTCAAGGGTACAATGGCAGTGGCCTGCCCGGGAAGACCAGCTCCTTATCCATTATACCGCACCGCCGCCCCGCCGTGCCTGTGGTTGTGGTGAGTGCCAGGCTCTTTCTGAAGTGCAGTAAAAGGTTCGTATGTGAGCAGAAATGAGGTGCTACAAGGACACTGCGGTGTCCCCCCCCCCCGAAGCCTGTGGTGGGGGCACGGCGTACCCCTCTGGCCGTCTGTCCTGCGATGTCAGGGCGCCTCCAATAAAAGCCGAGGGATCGCATCGCGAGCGGCTCGCACGTCCGGGACCCGCCGCGCGGCTCTGTCGCGGAGAGAAACGCCTTTCGATTGGCCGCCGCGAAACGGGGAGAACTCCGTTCTCCTCCGCTGTACGGTGACCGCTACAGAGGAACCCGCTCAGTCTTAAATCAGCTCTGACAAATTAGCCACAAATTCTACTTGGGCAGAGTGAATGTCAGCCCCTTTGGACTCAAATAAACAGCAACGTATATTTGGCTAAACCAGGGATGCTGCGATCTGGCCCTCGAGGCCAGTAGAGCTGCTGGTTTTCGTTCTTCCCTTCCAGTCAGGACGGATTAAAACCTGGGACACCAGGTGAGTTAAATCTCTGACCAGTCAGGGGCATTATCGATCAATAAACAGTCAGATAGATAAGAAAACCAGCAGTACTAATGGCCTGGAATATCCCTGAACACTGGGAACAACACTGAGTTTGACACCCGGCCAGTGAAAGTAAGTTGTTTTTAGTGTCCATGTTGCAGTCCTGGCTGTGCAGTCTGACCTTAAGAGTCACCAGTTCTGTTTAACCAGCATTTTGCATTTTGCAAGGGCTCACAATTCTGCACTCAAAGCCCGTAAAACCCCCCGTGATTTTTTTGTCAGAAAATCAGTAACGGTTGAGCGGAGAATTACCTTCCATTGGTTGGGATGGTGCAGATTGACCGCTGCGTGCAACATCTACCATCTAACCATTTAAATGCTTATTACATGTCGATAGATATCAACCTGATCAAGGTCAAGAGATTTCTTTTCTTGCTTCCACAATCAAGGTTGCCATATCTCTCTAAATGGAGGGTTTTTAAAAAAAAAAAATCGATGCGTAAGGTTTACAGTAAAATGTATGGGAATCGATGACAGATAGGGAATTTAAAAATTAGTTATGGGGAGAAATTTATGAGGGAGTCAGCTGAAGATGGAGGGTTTTCAGGACATTTTTTTAGGGGGAGTTCATTCAGGCATCTGGCAACATTTCCCACAGCGTTTCTTTGAAACAACAGAAGTGTCAGTCATGTGAGAACAAACCCAGAATCGCTAGATCTCTTCATATCTGATGTACTGCACTTGCAATTCATGTATATAACCAGTAGTGAATACATTCTTGTGGGAAAATGCCCGGGCGTAACCGTAATACATATTTTAATTAAAATTTTACGAACTGCAGTAAAGTAAATACTCAGGCACTCAGGTAACTTTCGGGTACGGAGGAATGTATTTGTTTTGTTCCTCGGGCACACGAACATTACCAACATTAAATCCAACAAACTCAAACTAAATTGGCATGAAATCACATCCACAGTTCCCTGATGATTTATTCTACCTTCTGATGCCTGTCAGCCCAGTAGGGTACCGGTACATTGTTACAGAACAGATTCATATTCAAAGCACTTCTAATACCCACAGGCCTACTAAACCAGGTTTGAGTGCAGTATGCTTTTGCATCACGTGATGGAAAACAAGCTTGCTTACTGTGTCTAACAATACGAAATGTATTTTTACGTGTTCATAACAAAACTATGTGTGTAACTGAAGGTGAACAACGGAAAGGTACTGGAGAGGAATGACCCGTGAAGAGGAAGAAAACAATGGGCCTCATTCACCAACCGTTCTTAAGACGAATTTTCTTCTTAAAACCCAGTTACGCAGCTTTCACAAAGATTCGGACATTCACCAACGTTTTCTTATTTGGGATTTGTTCTTAGGTAAGGACAGAATCTACGCACACTCAAGAGCACACTTACGCACATTTGAGTGCTGACATGTTTGTGCAAAATAATTGGTCATTGTGTTTTCTTCAATTCTACAGTTGTATAATATTATAGGATTTTAATTACAATAATATTTTTATCATTTATAATATTTTTTTAATAATTATTTTCATTATTTTACAAATCATTAAGGTGCCAGGTTCCGCCTCAGGAGGGCGGTTGCCTCAGCGGGAGTAAATGATAAAAATCAAACCATTGTAGTGACCTTTTATTTTTGGGGGTTTCAATTATGCAATGTTTGGTCTATACTGCAAAAGCAAATGCTTAAATTTTGAATACAAACTAAGCACTTAAGTAACACTTTTAAAACACATGGACATGTTGAAGAGGAGAACGTCACTAGGGGGGTGACACCAAAATGACTGGCAATACATTTTTTGCGCAGTGTTTTGTGCAGCGATGGGTTTACTCCGATGCAGTTTACTGGCGGTTGATTTAATTAGCGGTATTAATGTGACAAGAAGCGCTTTGTCGTTTGAATGCATAACACACAATTCCTTGCGCCCACTCCCACCAGCATTTTAATTTTTTTTTTGCCTCAGACTTGACATCAAACCATTTTTTTACTTCATCAGTTGTGCGCCTTTCTCCGGATACAGCGTTCACTGAATGAGTAATAGCATCCCATGCATCTTTTTTTGTGTTATTTCATACCCACTACTGACGCTACTAAATTTGACAGGTCGTTTGCTGTTCACTTCCCGCAGCAAAACCTCCACTTCAGAACTACTGAAGTTTTTCTTACGTTTGGAGTCCGGTGCTCCACCGTCTTTAGATTTTCGTTTGGGCATTATTGACTTTGTTCGCTCTCAACTTTTCTTTTCGATTTCTCTGTGTGCACACGGCCCTGCAGTCTCATGCCCTTTTATGGGGATTGGCGGGGCATTTACCTATGCTAATTAGGAACAACTGGCACGCACTTTACAGTTACGAGGACAATGGGATTCATCATTTTAAGAACACGTGCGAACAATTCTGCGGTTTAAGAACACGTCGTGAATGTGACATAGACTTTTCTTAGGAATTTTCTCAAGAACCAATTTAAGAAAAAACTTAGGAAGATATTGGTGAATGAGGCCCATTGTGAGTAAAACAGGGAGCTTGCCACAGGCGTTTAAGAACATCATGAATGCGTCACTGTGACTTGAGAGATATGCTTTGTAAATGAAGTGAAATCATAGTTTAAAGTAACATCTGCTGCAAGAATAGAACCATTGTGCGCAAAATGTCATATCTTGATGAACAGCCTGTGAAAACAGCATATACTGTGTGTAATATCAAAGCAGGACAAGCTGTTCTGATAAGAAGGATCACCTTCCCCCGCTGCAAAAGCACCAGTGAACTAGACGCTTGGTCAAGGTTTCTGAGGGAAGCAACAGTTTCTCAGAAAAACAGAAATGAGTGCGGGGGGGTGGGGCCAACTGTCATATCAAGGCCTTTCTAAGGACCGTTGGAAAGAGATATAAAGGAAAGAGGTGTAAACAGAAGGTTGAGACTCTCTTCTCGTATTCTAAAATGAGTGCTTGAACGGTTTCTCCTATTTGGCCAAATAAAAGTTGTGTTGCTGAATTGCTCTGTGACCCGAATAAATTATTTGCCTCCGTTGAAGGTAAAATCCAGGACAGTCAGATGTAACATGTTTTGGTGTTGACATTCCCTTACCCACAACAAGCATCATCTTGTAGCATGAATGGTGGTGGCAGAGTCAGAAATGAGACAGAGCATGATGAGTTGTCTCATTGCTCACCTTAGCTCAGATATTTATTATGGCATTTAACCCAGGTTTGAAAAATCAACCACTGACTATCACCGGTTGGCTGTCCCCACTTTGAATATCAGAAGAGGGAAAATAGCTCGCTAATATTAGTGTTTCGCATGCAAGGACTATTTTGTTTGCTGCAATGCATTTAATCTTAGCAATAAAAATAAAACTGAATTTAGTAAATACTTGGCTTATAACTAGGTTATAACATGACCTGTATCAAATACATATTTGTTTTCGATTCAAATACTTTTCTGCGCTCTATTGATCTTGACTGGTGTAACTGAGCCTGCCTATATGACCAGAAGACGGGGTTTGCACTTTTTGAGAGTATTTCATTGGTTCTAATACACCAGACAAGATCAGTAAAGCATAGACAAGTATTCAAATCCAAAACAAATACGCATTTCAGCCAGGTCTGGTTATAACATATGTAATAACTGGGTTATGATTACTTATAACCAGGTTACATACAAATCAGCCCTGATCGCTTCACACTCCTCCTAACTTACCCCCCTGTGTTATGGAAAAATTGCCCTATATATTCTACCACAAGGCGGAGTACTGTCCCATTGGATACCTGTTGGCCTGTAGGCTTCCGAAGAGGCTGGTTGTATGTCCCTGGTCAGCTCTTGTCACATACTATTAAAAAGCATGCGCTTAAGTCTTGTGATTTGTCCCATTCATGGAGTTTCAATAATAGTTAGGGGCTGGTGTGGGGTTGGGCTCCCCATGCTAATAAACAGTGAGTCATTGGCTAGTGGAGGCCTGTTTGTAATCTATACAACATCGCATTCTAAATGATGAAGTAGCACCAGAGTCCTCGATTTGCCCGTAGTCTAAACATCAGCGGAATTCAAAAACGAATTTAAAATGCGTAAATTTAAAATGCGTTCACCCTCCCTGTTCTTCCAGTTCCGGTGGTGCTGCACTCACTGGCCCAAAATCACACCGGTAAACACTGCAGCCAAGCTCCTGTGATCATACTACAGCTGGTCGCATTCTGTAATACATGCAAAGAACTTCATAAAAGGGGAAAGAAAGAACACACTGTTGTCACCACCCATCCAAAAAAAAAAGTAATAGATTAATAAATTAAATATACAACCACCACTTTTGAGTAAATAGCGGGTAATTAAATTTGATGTATTTGACGTGAAAAGAGTCATTTATTTTGCTTATGATAGTTAACTGACTAAAAAGGACGACGGTATAACATTTATGCTCCAAGCAGAACAGGCACCCCAAACTGCGGCTCGTGGCTATTCCGACATTTCTCGTTCATTTATTCATTTTGCGTACGCGTCAGCGTTTCGTTCGCGGCTCTGACGGCCTGGCGATAAAAAGCAGGAAGCTGACATCCACGCAGCCCGGGCGATTTTGAATGCGATTGGTCGGCGCGTTCTGGAGGGGAAGTAGCGGGAGCCCCCTCGCGCGCCTCGATGCTTCCTAAGCGCCCTTCTGCCCCGTCAGCTTCCCCGCGCGAGCCCATCCGTCAAAGCGACGGCGGCCATTTCGGCTCCCCCGGCGTTGGCCGTTTTCATCAGACGGCGAGCGCGCGGCCCGTAGCGGCGGGCGGGGGCTCCGCAGAGGACATGCATCATCAGACAAAGGGCTCTAAAACCCGCGATCTCCGCACCGGGAGAACACCCTGTTCCGCTTCCGTCTCCGCGGGCGACGCGCTTTTAAAATCCATGATTTCGATAGAAATATTTTTTTTTTCATTTACTGGAGAACACGCGCCGTACGGTGGGAGTTTGGCAATCTTCATTTTTCACTTCTATTTTTTATTTTTTTTTTTCTATTTCAACAGAAGGGAAAATGGCGAACTGTCACTTGTTACTAATCCCCCCCCGGGCTGGCCCCGCTCTGGATTAGAGGAGTCTGCTGCTTTTTAATTGGGCTCCGCCCGGCGCTTGGCCCTCGCGTGCGGAAGGGGTCCGAGCCGAAGACTTGAGAGGTCGTTTGTAAAGCCGTGATTGTCCGACAGCGCCAAATCATCGGGGGGGCCCGACCCCTGTCAGTGAAATAGACTCACAGCAGTAACTGGCAGCCGGCGGAGCGATCGCGGCTGGGGGGGGCGGGGGTTGGGGGGTGGGGGGGAGGGCAGCGCTGGGGAGAATGCAGATAGAATTCAGAATGCCAGGGTCGGTTCTGAGAAAGGCAGAGACATCCTGCCGCACAAAATGAAGGAACCTGACCTGCTTTCATCACAGCAGCTGCTCTTTCTTTGGCCTGCTGGTCTCTGGGTGTTCCTTTGCTCTGCTGATCTCTGGATGCTCCTTTAGCCTGCTGATCTCTGGTTGTTCCTTTGGTCTGCTAATCTCTGGCTGTTCCTTTGGCCTGCTAATCCCTGGCTATTCCTTTGGCCTGCTAATCTCTGGCTGTTCCTTTGCCGTGCTGATCTCCGGCTGCTCCTTTAGCCTGCTGATACCTGGCTGTTCATTTAACATGCTGATCTCTGGCTGTTCCTTTAGCGTGTTGATACCTGGCTGTTCATTTAGCATGCTGATCTCTGGCTGTTCCTTTGGCTCACTGATCTCTGCCTGTTCCTTTGGCCTGCTGATCTCTGGCTGTTCTTTTAGCCTGCTGATCTCTGGCTGCCCCCCACTCAGAATGAACACTGACACTCCTGCCAGCAGTAGCATTTTTCTCTTCCTTGGAAATGATGCAGATGCGATGTGCAGGACAAATGCAGTCGCTGCAACATTATTATTATTATTATTATTATTATTATTATTATTATTATTATTATTATGGTGTATTTCTTTTTCTGCTGAAGGCTGGTGGTCATAACAAACATCAAAGCAGCAGTCATGTAATTTGTGGCAGGATCTAATGTATTATTCTGATGCATGTTGAAAGGATTCTGCTATGTATCCAGCAGAACTCACACTCTGGCTCAAACCAAACTGGCATCGAATTTCTTTCTAATGACTGATTGGCTTGAATAGACGAGACACAAGTACACTTGCAGTGAACAGGTAGGGTACATTTGAGGAGTAAAGGCTGTCAATAATTAAACAGCCCGCTTCCGAGTGATGATCTGATTGGATAGCATCCAGCTAGTGCGAAGATGTTCCACAGTAGGCAGAGATGTTAATCTGCATTCGCATTTATTCGTTGAACAGAGATTTGTCAGAGGGCCTTGGAAATGAGCTCATGTTGATCATACCACAGGAACAGCCGGTTTTATACATACAGTGTCACTTTTTATAAAACGATGCCATGATTGGCTCAGCTAATTGGAAGAACTAAAACATGTCCAACAGTGAAAGTGCTGTGCCAACAAAAAACACAAAACGCAGCAGTGATCAGAACTAACTAATTAACTGAAGTCAGGAGAGAGGAGAGCTGAGGTTCTGGGAGCCAACACACACACACACACACACACACACATATATATATATATATATATATATATATATATATATATATAGAGAGAGAGAGAGAGAGAGAATTTGAAAAAAAATACAAATAATACAAATAAAAAATGGAGAAAGGATACAAATTTAAAATTAATTACTAAGCTGCTGTCATCATCATTGATTGAACGTGCTTTGCAGCCCCCAGGTATTTACAGAGAGAGAGAGAGAGAGAGAGAGAGAGAGAGATGGGGGAGGGAGAGAGCAGAGAGAGAGAGAGAGAGAGAGAGCATCTCCCTAACCCACACTGTGCAGAGATGGTGTGCTCTGCAATGCCTATTCCATGTGAGAGCAAGCCTACTCCCTACTGCAGTCTGACATCCCCAACATTTAATGAAGGAGAGTGAGAGCGAGAGAGGTAAGGTTAGAAAGAATGAGGCAGGGAGAGGGATGCGGGAAGAAAGAGAGAACGTGGAAAGAGAGAGGGAAACAGAAAGAAAGGGAGTACGACACAGAGAGGGGGGAGAAAGGGGGGAGGGGGGAGAAAGGATATAATAGAGAGAGAGAAATATGAGAAAGTGCTATCTGTTTATGGAAAGAGTCCCTTCCTGTTTCCTGTTATGCTGTGCAGTGGCTTCCTTTATTACAGGAGACAGTAAAGGTGAGATGCATAATTTCTGTTTAAAATGAAACAAATGAGACAAGCAGTGATGAATGAGTGAACTGCACAGTGAGTATAGTGACCCAGAGCAGTGATGAATGAGTGAACAGCGCAGTGAGTAGAGTGACTCAGAGCAGTGATGAATGAGTGAACAGCACAGTGAGTATAGTGACCCAGAGCAGTGATGAATGAGTGAACTGCACAGTGAGTATAGTGACCCAGAGCAGTGATGAATGAGTGAACAGCACAGTGAGTAGAGTGACCCAGAGCAGTGATGAATGAGTGAACAGCACAGTGAGTAGAGTGACCCAGAGCAGTGATGAATGAGTGAACAGCACAGTGATGAAGGATTGAACAGCACAGTGAGTAGAGTGACCCAGAGCAGTGATGAATGAATGAACAGCACAGTGAGTGTAGTGACCCAGAGCAGTGATGAATGAGTGAACAGCGCAGTGAGTATAGTGACCCAGAGCAGTGATGAATGAGTGAACAGCACAGTGAGTAGTGACCCAGAGCAGTGATGAATGAGTGAACAGCACAGTGAGTAGAGTAACTCAGAGCAGTGATGAATGAGTGAACAGCACAGTGAGTAGAGTAACTCAGAGCAGTGATGAATGAGTGAACAGCACAGTGAGTAGAGTGACCCAGAGCAGTGATGAATGAGTGAACAGCACAGTGATGAACGATTGAACAGCACAGTGAATAGTGACCCAGAGCAGTGATGAATGAGTGAACAGCACAGTGAGTAGAGTGACTCAGAGCAGTGATGAATGAGTGAACAGCACAGTGAGTAGAGTGACTCAGAGCAGTGATGAATGAGTGAACAGCACAGTGAGTAGAGTGACTCAGAGCAGTGATGAATGAGTGAACAGCACAGTGAGTAGAGTAACTCAGAGCAGTGATGAATGAGTGAACAGCACAGTGAGTAGAGTGACCCAGAGCAGTGATGAATGAGTGAACAGCACAGTGATGAACGATTGAACAGCACAGTGAATAGTGACCCAGAGCAGTGATGAATGAGTGAACAGCACAGTGAGTAGAGTGACTCAGAGCAGTGATGAATGAGTGAACAGCACAGTGAGTAGAGTGACTCAGAGCAGTGATGAATGAGTGAACAGCACAGTGAGTAGAGTGACTCAGAGCAGTGATGAATGGGTGAACAGTGCAGTGATGAATGAGTGAACAGCACAGTGAGTAGAGTGACTCAGAGCAGTGATGAATGAGTGAACAGCACAGTCACTACAGATTGACCCTGTTCTATCAGTGGCTTGTGGTATTTTGGTGTGATTTTACCTTGTAGGACGTGCCGGAGGAAGCAGCTATGCTGTTATTGATTGAGGAGAAATAATATCAGGAGACAGGCAGAGCTCAGTCAGAACCTCCCACTCCTCTTCCCCCCCCCTTTACTTTGAAGGCCTTCAGCATTAGCAATTAGCTCTGCCTGGGTCAGTGTTTAGCATGCGACCAGCTGGAGGCTGGATCGCTGGGTTGGACCATCGACACGGAATAAGAGAGAATGGCCGATGGTGAGGAATTAGAAACTTTTTTTTTTTTTAAATTTCAATTATACGTATGAGAACAGGTATAACGTGTTTGGTGAATTTCCTTAGTTATTATTAACAGTTATTATAAAGTATTCATGTATTATTATTCTTGTTAATATTATTTTTATTCACAGTATGGGTTTAACTTTATGTATTCACCGGTTTAAACTTGTGTAATGAAATCAATCTTGATCAGACTCATAAAGTGCTGGATGGAAGGATTACTGAATGAGCAGCTTCCGCTTTAAACTCCCAGACAAGCAGTTTAGTTTCGGCTCCAGAAACACCCAGACTCCTGTGTGAGAAAGTCGAGATGAACTCCCGTACGTCGAGCGCGTTGCTAAATTTAAGGCTGGCTGGCCTCTGAGGGGTAAGGACTTCTGTCTAGTCCG
Source organism: Anguilla pacifica (assembly GCA_039654925.1). Lineage (NCBI taxonomy): Eukaryota > Metazoa > Chordata > Actinopteri > Anguilliformes > Anguillidae > Anguilla > Anguilla pacifica. Next base: position 43,071,577 of record CM077297.1, read on the forward strand.
CCCTAATCCCTCGAAATGTCACGTCAAAACACCGAAAGTTTGCGTCGCCGTCGAAGGTAAGGTCTGGCTCGTTAGGATCTCCGCCGTGTACTCCCTTACCCTTTAGCGGTGGCTTCTGTCACCTCCATCCGGAGATAGGGGTTCGACTCTTCCTCCGAATCTAATAAACCACCTGCGCTCCTACCCGCGGGCCCGTACCAACGTTTGGCCCGGACCCAGCCACAAAAAAAAAGAAGAGAGAGAAAGGAGGAAAGAAGAAAAAAAAAACAAGTGAAGAATTACACGAAGGACGTGTTGCGGTTGGCAGCATCCACGCCGGCCGAGCCAGGACTACAGATCCCATCAGGCCCGGCTAATTGAATCTGCCGCGGGAAGCGAGACTTAATGGAGCTTAAATTGCAGACGCCACTATTTGTTTGCTGATTACTTATGGTATTTTTCTAATCCGCATCCATCTCCGGGCCGACTTGGAATGCTTCTAGCCTCCGGGCCTTGGCAGAGGCCCCTTTCCCTGTAAATTATGGGATGTGTGTGAGACATCATCAGGATGATTCCAATTGAGCCATTTGTAGCTGATTTTTACCCAGAAAGCCTTGCGGCCCGTAATGGCTCCGTATTCCTTATCTCAGACTCCTAATTACATGAACATGAAGACTGGAGTGCGCATGGCAATAAATAAAAGTTAGCATACAGAGTATTCGCGTTAATGACATTAATAATTTGACAATTAACAGTAGAAATTTCTGGTGTTTTTTTTTTTTTTGAATTACTGAGTGAAAGTTGGGTGGTGGGATTGTTACGACAGTTACTTCTTGTTTGATGAGTACATTCCAGGGTATTTTTTATTTCTGTTTAATGGACTACACAAAACCACGGACTGTGTGTTGGCAACACTGGTTCAGCAGGTTACAATATGAGCTTATACATGCGTGGGGAAGGGACAAAAGTGGCCAACTCAGAATGAAATGATCGATCAATGAAATGACCTTGTTTCAGAGATATAAACAGGTGTCCACCTCACACAGAAGAGATCGACCGTGGAAATTGAAATATGAAGTGTCTGCAATGCCCTCTTTCTCTGTGAAATCATACTCAAGCCAAAGTCACAGAGGAGCTAACTGCTATTGGGCTAATATTGACCTAGTCAACGATTTGGTACAGTACCAATCAACTAAAATGAACATGCACATACACTTATAACCTAATCTTTAGCAAATTATGTTAAATTGCCTTTCTGGTCATAACTCTTTCGTTGTCAGTAGCAGCAGCCTTGATGCAATATTTTGATTGGTAAATAAGCAAAGCTTCCTGCCTCTCGCCCAATGCATGCTGGGATAGGCTTCAGCACCCCCCGTGACCCTGCCCTGGTTAAGTGGGTATAGGTAATGGATGGATGGATGGATGACTATCTAAGCAAAAAAAAACAACTGCAATTTCCAAGTAATGGTGTCTTTTTTTAAGGTCTTCACTGGCTTATTCACTTTTAAAGAGTAATAAAGTTAAAGAAGTTCTTAATGAATGAATGTATTTATTTTTTATTTACCCAATTGGTGTTAAAATTGACATTATTGCTGAAACAGGGCTCAGCCATCTTTTGCTCTCAGGAGAACCGCTGAGCCCAGTGCAAACATCCTTCCGTTTCTTCTCTTTCGGTAGCTGAATCCCTCCATCCCTCCATCCCTCCGTTCTCCCGCCCCCATTAAGCTCTCGTAGGGGACAGAACCGCTCTGCACCCCCACCGAAGCAGAAAAAGAGCATTATCTGATACTCCCTCGCTCCCTGTTACCTGCGGTCGCCGGGGACGACCCACTGTCCAATTAAATTTCCGAACGAGGCTGGAGCTCGTGGGCGTGTCCACTGGGGCCTCTGAGACTTACCTCAGCCCAAAAAAAAAAACAGGTGGGAGACTTTGAGCGCTCGTCTTCGTTCCCTGACCTTACTGCGGGGGCCTTTGGTGCTTTTTAATTCAGACATTTCTCCTGTGTGGGGTGGCAGTGTAGCATAATGGGTAAGGAGCTGGGCTTGTAACCCAAAGGTCACAGGTTCGACTCCCGGATGAGGCACTGCTGTTGTACTCTTGAGCAAGGTACCTAACCTGCATTGAGTCCGTACATATCCAGCTGTATAAATGGACGCAATGTAAATGCTATGTAATGTTGTGTAAGTCGCTCTGGATAAAAGCGTCTGCTAAATGGCTGTAATGTGATTCATTGTAAGGGTTTGATGTTTGAGGCATTGATATTTAGCTGAAACACATCCATGAAAGGAAACCTAACCTCTCATCGTCAGTCGCCTCGTAAGCAATGCTGAATTTGCTGTACGTTTACAGGGAGGATGGGAAGGTTTGCAGCATGGCAAGGATGGTAACCATGGGACATTTTATTGTTTAAAAGTCTATAAAACATAAGCGATGTTTAGGTTCTTTAATATTCAGGTCAGGCAGTCCCTCTCTCCAAGGTTCATTACGGAAAGGAAGCAAATCCACCGCCGCTCACCACGAGCGAGGTCTGACACTGAGCAGAACGGCAGAATAATAACAGAAAAAATTTCATCCAAAACAATTCTTTGCTGGATGGAACTAATCAAATATTTATGCGCAGCAATAGTCCAATTCCGCTGACTGGGAAGTGAAAGAACATTCTAGAAAAGTGCCAGAAAAGTTTGTAGGAAACGCAAACAGGGCCTGGCCCTGGTGGGGCCGAGAGAAATACGGTTTCCAGACAGGATTCGGGCCCAGTTGCTTTAGCAGAGAGCCAGACGGTGCGGTGAGACCCAGGGAAAAAAAAATCACTTTAAATGGACTGGGAGATGGGTGGGTGGCTGGGTTGGGGGGGGGGGTGGAGCTGGGGGGGGCGGGCTGAGCTTTGCAGTTCCGCGGCGAGATATAAACATTCTAGGAAATAAAAAAAGAAAGTCAGGGATTATGATCAGAGTAAATATTAACTTAGCGTAATGGAACCCTCAACCAATCCCTGCCCTTTATACAAAACGCTTGTGTAAGCAGTGAAGGGGATCCGGTCTTCTTCCAGTTTCTCTTTGACTTCTAACCTTTATATCACCGGCTTTCCATATTTTAGGATATAGACGCACACACACACACACACACATCACACATAGATATACATAAACACACGCACACACACACACATCACACACACATGCACACACACACACACACACACATAGATATACATAAACACACACACATCACACATAGATATACATAAACACACACACACATCACACATAGATATACATAAACACACACACACATTCCGGCACCTTGAGATGGCAGATGACCCAGTGACCGATTCAACTGCCTTTGACGCGTTTGCCCGAGCATGACATAAGCATGACTGTGATTTTTTTTTTTAAAACACGCCTCCGTGCGTTCGACGGCCTTTTATGTTTCTTATCGCCGGGGGACCGAAGATCTCGAGAAAAGATGGAAATCGTGCGATACATCAAAACAAGAAAAAGAAAAGAAGAAAAGTCACACGATTATAAATACGCATCAAAGGCACGTCAGGCATCCGTTCTGGGGTCGCGAGGCGAACTCTCCGTGACCCCCCGGTGTTTTAAACGCAGGGGAGCGCATCGCGGGCCCGGTACGAGCCCCCCCCCCCCCCCCGGTCTGCGGGGGGGGGTCGACCGGGGGTTCGAATCGCTCCGCGGGGACCGGGGGCCTCAGACAGGGAAGGAGGGGAGAGCTGTTCCTCTCTGAAGTGGAGAAGAAGGAGACAGAGATTTCATCGCTGAGGGGGCGGGGGGGGGGGGGGGTTAGCATGGCTCTGTGCGAAGGGGGAGGGAGTCACGCAGTGAGGAGACGTCCCGCGGCGTTCGGACTGGGGGGCGGCAGCGTAGTATAATGGGTAAGGAACTGGGCTTGTAACGTAAAGGTCACGGGTTCGATTCCCGCGTAGGACGCTGCCGTTGTGCCCCAGAGGTACTTAACCTGCATTGCTCCAGCGTATATCCAGCTGTGTAAATGGATGCAATGTAAATGCTATGTAAAAAGTAGTGTAAATCGCTCTGGATAAGAGCGTCGGTTAAAAAATGTGTGTAAAGTAACGTAATGGGTTTCCTGCCTCTCGGCCGTGAAGCTGCACAGGTCCCGTGTCGTCCTGGTCCGGTGCAAGACCGGTTCTGGTCATGCCACGGTGCGACTATAACAGGATTTCCTCTGTCCTCGAACTCCGCCCCCTCAGCTTCCAATCACATTCAGGACCGCCCACAGAAGTTCACCTCTTCGAATGACGAACGGCAAAAATATGTAATTTGGTCCATACAGCATGTTTTGCATATTTTTGAGGTGAAAGTGTCATGTCTGACTGGTTCCCGGTTTATCCAATGTTTAAGAAAGGATAATGTTCCCCAAAAAGTGAGAGTATTCCCTCTTTGTTTTTCCTTCTTGCTGATAATCTTTTACCACAGAGATGAAAGAAGGGGAGTATATGACAATATTTCCCCTTTATGAATATAGGCACGTGATAGCCCCTTGCATTTTGAACCCACACACACACACTCGGACAAACACACACACAGACACACACACACACAAACGTACACAGACACACACACACGTGCATGCACACACTCACGCCCACACACACACACACAAGCAAATGACAAATAACAAAACTAACAAAATGCTGAAAGAGGCCCTTCGGACCGTTGTGTTGTCATGATTAACAGGAATTTCAAACCGTTTGGGGGATGGGGGGGGGACGTCTCATTTCGGGATGTCTCTGTTCCTTTCTGATTATCGCCATGGCAACTGGCAAAACAAACGGGCCACATTCTGTCACACGGCGAAGAAGCAGATGGCCCCTGCGTACGTGCGAAAGGGAGCTATTTTCAGTTTTCCCGCCGCCTCGCTAGTCTGCTCCCCCGGCAACGGTAACCGGGCCGTCGATCGAGTCACATGGCCCCGGCTGTCCAATGACCCGATCTAAATGGCAGTGCATAACCCGGTCGTGAATAGAGGGGTCTCTCCATCATAAAGCCGAGTCTCGGAAGGTCACAGAGGGAGGGGGGAGGGGGGAGGGAGGGGGGAAGAGGTTGGCGGTCACAGAGGGACCGCGCGGAGCTGTGGGCAGGTTCAGGAGGACCGCGCGCTGAGCTGACCGTCGCGCGTTGGCGCTCGGTGAAAAGCAACGCCTCTCGCGTGTTTATTTAAAGCCTTTGCTCACAGCGGGCTCCGTGAAAGAGGACAGGGAAAAGGTACGCAAATATCGCCAAAATAATCAGCCTCCGAATAGAAGAATATTTAGAATGGATTTAACGCCATTCACAAACAGCAAAAAATGGCTCTCATGGAGATTTGATTTGATGTGGCCGAAATGAAACCGTGTGCTAATTTTCAGACAAATATAACTGCAAGTGAAAAAGCCTATTCTGAGTCGCTCAGCCCCCCCCCCCTAAAGTGCATACATGTACACGCACACACACGCAAATACGCGCACACGCACATAGACAAACGCAAACGGGAGAATTACTACACTTCAGAAGAGGACCGCTAGACGTTTTTAACCGTGAGTGGCTTAATAGACCGTCACGAAGACGAGGGCAATTTGACGGGGAATTTCAGCGGACGGCGAAATTGCCGCGATAAAGGCGCCCGCTGCATTCGCACGCAGGCGGAATTCATAAAGACGCCGATGAATTATTTGCGGGAAAACAGGCGGGCGTCGGCGTTTTCTTTCCCCCCCTCCTCCGTGGAGGCCATCTTCTTTTTTCGAAAGGCGTCCGTTCTGATTGCTGGGTTTTTCTGAGAGAGTGCGAAGAGACGTACGGTGGCGTTCCAGCATCAAAGTCCATTTTACGCGCAATTTCTTACCTTTTTTGAACGGGGAGCGGACAAAAACATTCATTTGGCGAGCTCCATCTTTTTCAGTAAATATTAATACAGACCTTGAAGTGAAGCCCTCCTTTCATCCACGCACGGTGGAGAAAAGCATCCATTTGAAATAACAACCCATCAAAGAGGCCAATCTTCTGACATGCCTGGATCTAGAAGAGTCTTTTCCAATCCTGTGCAAGACACTGAGGTTGTATTTTTGAAGGGCCCATATTTAGCTTGCATTTCTTTGATTAGCACGCAGTAGCCATGCGCAAGTTTGTTCACAACAATACCATGTGTTCTGCAATTAAATAACATAACATATTGTTTAACCTCCTATACTGTACAATGATGGTAAATTTGACATTGACTGGACAAATTCGCCTGTCCTAGATGCATGACCTGTTGTGATGTTTATTATTATTATCCATCCATCCATTGTCTACACCCGCTTATCCTGAGAAGGGTCGTGGGGGCTGCTGGAGCCTATCCCAGCATGCACTGGGTGAGAGGCAGGAATACACCCTGGACAGGTCGCCAATCTATCGCAGGGCACACACACCATTCACACACACACTCATACCTGTGGGCAATTTAGAGTCTCCAATTAACCTAACCTGTATGTCTTTGGACTGTGGGAAGAAACTGGAGTACCCGGAGGAAACCCACGCAGACATCATCATCATCGCTATTATTATTATTTTGCCATTTTAGACTTCCATGTGGTTTCCACATCCAATTGAGGAAACTAAATACTGTGCAGAATTACTGAGGGGCGGAGTCAGACTTGATTGGCAGGCATCATTCACCTTTGCAAACGGACTCATGTATTTAATCTGCACTGATTTCCATATGCACAAGGCTACATGTACTTCTGTTGGAAGCAATCAAGTGAGAATAAGTGGTTAATTTAGGATGTTTGGTTCCGCATGTGCCAGTGGAGGTCAACAGCTTTAGTTAGCACGGCTGATGAATCTATTTATGAAGTATAGCAGCAGAGAGAATGCTGAAATAAAACAAAAGGATGTATTGCAGGCAAAAATGATGATATTGGAATGGTCATAAAGCGAGAATATAAGGTACGTGTGTTCTCAGTGAGAAATACCATGTTAAACCACTTGCAGCAGTTTTATAAATCTGGACAGGGACCACATGTAGTGAATCTGAGTGAAAAGTATTTTATCAGAGTTGAGTTTACACTGAATATTTTGTCGTGTATATGAAAGTGGCAAAACACATGCAGATGAACATAGCCGAGAGACCGTATGTATCCCAAATCACCTTTGTATTCAAGCAAAAGTCATTTCTTGTTTAGCATGACATACTGATGAATATTTCATCATCTGTCACCACGTGTTTAGTAAGCAAGGCTGATAAATTAATAAATTAGCAAAAAAAATAAATAAATAAAACAATATAAACAATAAGATAGCCCGCACACAGGCTCCCGAACAAGTCAAGTCTAACAGCGAGTCAGATTTCTGTGCATATTACAAAGATAGTTATGAATGCCTTAGTGCCATTTTGTCATTATTCACTTTACAATTTAGGTCGAGTTTAAAAGACTTGAGCTATTTGTAAAACCCTAAGCGTCCCTGTTCTTTTCTCATTGTAAAACATCAATCAGACGCCACAGATTCAGAAACTTGCAGACTGAATTTATTTATTTTATTTTTTGTCTATGAACCGTGGCACCAATCAAAGTGCGAACCATTTGAAAGTAAGAGAGAAAAATATACACACACAAATGAACACACACTCGAAAATAAATAAATAAATAAACGAGTAGCAGACAGATAACTGCATCCAGACGAAGGCAAGCACTTTCACTGCTTATACCAGCGATGCTCACAGTGCTGCTTTGCTAAATTGCCATCTGGACAGAAGCACTGGCGCAGTTATTGTAAAACATTTAGTTTCGGCAAGAGCTTTGTGCCGGCTGCCGTAAATCTCGAGAACTGCAAATAGCCACGGTCCGGCTGACACATGGCGGGTAATACTCCCGCGTGATGCAAATAAAAACGAATATGAAATATCGTTTTATGTTTTCATCTCACCCACGTTTTATTTTTTTACTGGAGGCCATAAAAAAAAAGAGCTGTGCTACTAAAATGTTTCCCCCCGTATGAAAAATGTCGCACGCGGAAGGAGAACGTCGCGTGAACAGGAAATTTCCACGTGATTGGCTTTTTTTCCACATGTGAAAATAAAATAGATCACATGAAGCCATGTGAGATTTGCATTAAAAAAATGTTTTAAATGGGAACCGCAATTTTTACATGAAAATCTTTAAATTGCATAGGTTACCTTTCTCCACTCTCATTTTATCATAAGTGTACATAGGTGCTTTTCACATATTAGGTATTCACATGTGGGTTTTGAATACATTTGGTTTTTGATTTTTTTTTGTTGTTGTTGTAAGGGCTGGTACTGCTACTGCTACTGCTACTAATCATCGTCATCCTCCTATACCCGTCTGCATTATCGTCATTGTCATCATCATCATCCTTATACACATTTGTATTATCATCATCATCCTCATACTCATCTTTATCACTATCCTCTTCCACATCGCCCTCATCTTTATCGTATCATTATCATCATTAGCATCTTATACTGCTCCTGATAATGACAACCGGTCCCCAATATGAGAACCAGACCTGTGCAGACACAGTAACATGGGAAGTGTATGCACTTGAACTATAAGCAATGAATGTGTCGTGAAAAGTTAACATGCTGAGTCATTATTAATTACTCGGTAGTCTGACGGCGGGCAGTTCTTTGGTATTTTAGCTTTTCATGAGACCTTCATTGGGAGCTGTGTTCAGAACGCTTTCTTATTTTCACCCAGCGCGTGGAAAACCCAGTTTTGAGCAAAGAGCGGTGGAGCTGGTCAGGACTGATCCTCCACCCTTTTTCTTTCCCCCTTTCCTCCACCCTTTTTCTTCCCCCCCATCCTCCACCCTTTTTCTTTCCCCCCTCTTTCCTCCACCCTTTTTCTTCCTCCCCCCATCCTCCACCCTTTTTCTCCCCCATCCTCCACCCTTTTTCTCCCCCCATTCCTCCACCCTTTTTCTTCATCCCCATCCTCCACCCTTTTTCTTTCCCCCCTCTTTCCTCCACCCTTTTTCTCCCCCGTTCCTCCACCCTTTTTCTCCCCCGTTCCTCCACTCTTTTTCCTTCCCCCGTTCCTCCACCCTTTTTCTCCCCCGTTCCTCCACCCTTTTTCTTCCTCCCCCATCCTCCACCCTTTTTCTTTCCCCCCTCTTTCCTCCACCCTTTTTCTTTCCCCCCTTTCCTCCACCCTTTTTCTCCCCCGTTCCTCCACCCTTTTTCTTCCTCCCCCATCCTCCACCCTTTTTCTTTCCCCCCCTTTCCTCCACCCTTTTTCTTTTCCCTTTTCCTCCACCCCTGCGGTTGTTCAGAGGAGAAACCCGGCGCTCCGTCTTTCCCGTTCGCCGCGTAGCCGCGCAAACACACCCTGCCCCGACCGAGCGGGTAATCAGTTGCCATAGAGACGCTGTTTGACTGCGCGCGCCCTTTGAGAATTACAATGTCCGACTCCTACCAATCAGCCCGCTGCAAAAAAAAAAAACATTTTTATATTTTTTCACACTTTAAAAAAAAAAAAAAACTTATCTTCAGTCCCTCCCCGTCGTCGAGATGTCTTGTCCGCCATCGAAGAGCAGGGGGGTGGGGGGGGGGGGGGGGAGTTAATTTCGTCGCCAGCTTGTCACCCCGATATCATAAACAATGTCTTTCTAATGAAATATTTGCACTGGACCCCGTATGAAATTCCATCTGTGAGTAAGGACCCTCTCTCGTCCTGTGTCTCGGTGATCGATGCCGCAATAAAACCGGCTCCAGTTTCAGGACTTTAAACCCAATAAAATTCTCTTTGCGGCGCAGGTCCTCGCGTGTAATTCCGGGCGAAGCTGATGTTCGCCTCGCCCCGTGTCCGGCTCGGCAATCACCGGCTTTTGTACCCGAATCAATTCTACTGGCTTGACATCAGCCATTTAAGCGCGGGGAGAAAATGTAGCACAGTTGGCATTGAGGGAGTGCAAACCACTTTGATATCTAACGGCCATTTGCTGATCTGCGTCAAAGCTAAATAAATACACGAACACATCAAACTAACCTTGAACATCTCCACAAAGACCACTAATCTTCTGGCCAAAGGTGAAACAGAAAACTGTTTGGACATTCCTTCTATGTAGTGGACAGACAGGCTGGTTAGAAACCCTGTTAGGGTGTAATGAATGTAATGAAACAAAAACGCATTCATTTCATGTTAACAAACATGTTAAGAGAAAGATCCTTTCTGGGGCTATACAGGGCAGTTTTTTCCTTCTCTCTGTAACTACCAATGTCATTGTGTTCCTAGTATGGTGTCTGAGATTCTTCTTAGATGATGTTCAGAGATATATCTTTAGTGAGCTGTTAAAGATATTCAGAGATATGCCCTTAGTGTGTTGTTAAAGACAGGTCAGAGATATGTTCTTAGTGTGCTGCTGAAGATGTTCACAGATATGTCCTTTGGATGCTGTTGAAGATTGTTCATAGAAATGTTCTTCGTGTGCTGTTGAAGATGTTCAGAGATATTTTGAGTTTTCTTATACTCCACAACCTCCATGTTTGCTTCATAATCTTAATTAAATCTCAGGAAATTCCACCTGACAACTGCTGTGGAACCAAATCGGAATCAGTGAAGAACCTGACTCAGACCTCAGGTGGTGGAGAGTGATTTTACAGCTTTGAGGAAAATGGGCACACAGACACACACACACATGCACACGCACAGACATACAAACACACACACACACACACACATACACACGCACACACACACGAACATGGGGACACGCATTGAATGCACTGAATTACCTGCACTGATTCTTTTCAACTTACATGACAACACATATACGACATGTAAACCCAAAGCATACAGCTGCACACATACACAGACACAAACACACACAGGCGGACACAAACACATGCTCACACTCACACACACAATTATGCATTTGATGGACAGACTGCCAAACTGACACACACGCACACACACACACACAGTCATGACAGCGTTGCAGGACACTTAATAGCAAGGCGACGAGTGCCTTAACTGTCTTCCTGCCCTTCACTGTGACACACCTTGAGAAAGTGTTTATTCCACCTGTAGAAAGAAGAGAGACACAGCAGTAATGTGTGGGAGAGAGAGAGGGAGAGAGAGACAGCAGTAATGTGCGAGAGAGTGAGAGAGAGAGAGAGAGGGAGAGAGAGACAGCAGTAATGTGCGAGAGAGTGAGAGAGAGATAGAGAGAGAGCAGTAATGTGTGGGAGAGATAGTGGGAGAGAGAGACAGCAGTAATGTGCGAGAGAGAGAGAGAGAGAGAGAGAGGGAGAGAGAGAGAAAGAGCTGCAGCGGCCTTGGCATTTAGCAGCAGAACAGCTGAGGATCCAGAGGCAGCTCTGGCGGGTGTTCCAGCTCCGTGTGTGGAGGTCCGAGCTCTTCGCCCGTTCCCAGGTTACGCGCAGACCCTTCGCTGCCTGGCCCCACACCCACCCACCCACCCACCATCGCTCTCTCAGTACCGGCTGTCAGATCCACCTGAACACGGGGAGGACATGCAGACACAACGCTGAAAGGCCCAGGCCGGGACTCAAACCTCCTCGCTGTGAGGCAGCAGCGCTACCCGCTGCCCCGCCCGATTGGACCGTGTGCTGCATTAATTAACCTTAACTTTCATTTCTACCTCTTTTTTTCCCCCACAGTTCGGCGAGTCAGTTTGTGATGATCGACGAGCAAGCGCTACTGCTTGTGAGAGAGAGAGAGAGAGAGAGAGAGAGAGAGAGCCAGAGAGAGAGAGAGAGAGACAGAGAGAGAGAGAGAGAGAGAGAGAGAGAGAGACAGAGAGAGAGAGAGAGAGAGAGAGAGAGAGAGAGAGAGTTAGAGAGAGAGAGAGAGAGCCAGAGAGAGAGAGAGAGAGAGAGAGAGAGAGAGAGAGACAGAGAGAGAGAGAAAGAGAGAGAGAGAGCCAGAGAGAGAGAGAAAAGAGCCGGTTAACCCCCACTTGGGCCTCGCGTGCTGACGCTATCGAGCCCTGCGCTTGACCTGCTGTGCGAAGGAAGCGTTCATCACAGCTGGCGTTAAGGATTCAAACTGGCACTTTGTTCAGTTCAGTGACTTAGTAACCGAACAATGTGCCCTTGCATCGTCACCATATAATCAGAGCCTGGGTTTTCAGCACGGGGTCTACGGACCTCTGGGGGCCCTGTAAGCTACTTCCGGGGGCCCCTGGCCAGTCTTGATACGCAATGACTGTATATAGATTTTGGAAAATGTTTTGAAAATATAAAACTTTTTTTTTCCATCTTTACAGTTTTTTAAGCCCTTGTAAACTTGATTATGGGGTTCCCCAGATCCCTTTGACCCTGGGTGGGGGGGGGAGGGGGGGGCTGAATCAGAACAGGTTCCAAACCCCTAAATTAGAGTCCTTCAGGAACTTTTATTTTTTATTTTTTACTGAGTTTATCTAAACAAAGCAATTTGTTTTTGGACAGCGCTTTCAAATGCATTTTATTTTTTCAAAAATAAATGTCAAAATCCGTCCAGCCGAAATATGCAGATGAATGAAGGAAACACCCGGCAAAATTGGCCGTTTGCTCGGTGCTTGTCCTCAGTGACAGACGGTTTTGTTTCATCCCCTTTGTGAATTAATCTCAGCACCTTCGTCCAAGGCCAGAGAACATTATAATATTGTGATATTTTTTCTCTCTCATTTTTCTCTGTTCCTACTCCTCACTTTGCGCAACCAGTTTTGTTTTCTGAGATAAAGTTATTGTCTGTGGCCAATTATACAGTACATTAGGTGTAGAAATGAATTATATATATATATATATATATATATATATATATATATATATATATATATGTCTGTGTGTGTGTGTGTGTGTGTGTGTGTGTGTGTGGATCCAGTGTGAATTAGAAAACAAAATGGTGAGGTGTTCTGTGAGCAGTAAAGTTGTTACAATGGCCATATTAAGTGTCAAACAGTCCAGGCACACGGACTTTGCTTTTGTAGAAACCTTTCGGAGAAAGTTCAAACATCAGTCATAATAAAACCAAACCCACCCGGTTCACTCCGTGCCGTACTACGTTCGAGTGCGGCATCCGCATAAAAATGCTGTTGTTTTGTAATATGAGCATTTTTCTGACAGCACTTCTTTCTTTTTTCCTCCTCTAAAGAGAGTTTTCTCTTTTAACGGGCCGTGACTTTTTCGGTCAGTCGCAATTTCAGTCGAGGGCTAACGGCTTCCCTGAGCTTCCCGGGAACGGAAATACCGTCGGCCTGTTGTTCCGGAACGTTCCTCATTTCCCCCAAACAACAGAAAGTTAAGCAAAAAAATAAAAAAATCCGAAGCAAAAAAAAAAAGGCCATTCAATTCAGAGTTCAAAGTTAGGCTAGGATGAGCGCGCCTGGGACGTATGCCGATGTCGGGCCCTGAGTCTCACGGAGGTTCGAGGGGCCCCTAATTTATTTATTTTTCCACTTCGAGGAACAGACAGCTAATGTGGCAATAAATACAGAATCCAACAGCCTTTGTGGCTCCTATCGGATTCATTTCACAGTCAATTGGCGCCGCGGGGCCGCTAAACTCCGTCTAACTGGGGGGCCCTTCCCCCCGATGATGAAGCCCGGAGGCCTAAACTTCCCTGCGGCCTAGCGCTCCCGCCTGAGTAATGCCTCCGGCCCGCCAGGTAACGGCGACGCGGTCATTCGGCTATTAAAGCCCGACGTTTCCCTTAAATGCTATTCTACCTTTTTTTATTTAGCGCTTTTCTTTCCGCGCGGTTGCGCCCGTTTTACTTCTGCTGGGAATCGCCACGGTCTGAAAAACTGTTATTTCGGGTTTTTTTAACAACGACAAAAAAAATGAGTAACTGATGTTATTTGAGATAAAGCTTACTGCATAATTTTTGATTTCACATAATGATTAGGGCATCCCAGTATCATATCTGGGCATCCTATGTAATGTCTGGCTTGAAATATAAACAGGTACAGGAATTGGAAACTAGAACAGTTTAAATTAGCTCTTAATTACCAGTGCTATGGTCAGTCCACATCTTAATTTGGATATAAGGTGGAGCAAAATACTATTGGAAACCCGATCAGCAATTTAAAGATGGGGCATTTGGGTATTCCTATGTCATAAGTATAAAGACAGTGTGCGTGCTACACAAAAACCAAAACGTACACGCCTTTCTGTTTGAAACAAACAGGCCTCAGTCACACTTTGTCATATTACTGAGTATGATTAGTCATTCTGCCTTAATGTAGTTCAAAACAAAGCATGGCACTGAAGTCGTAGTATTATGTTTGGTTGTATGGAAGAAAGCTACTTCAAATAACAGATCACAAGTGGGCGATCAACGTTCATGATCAAGCCAAACTGTCCAATCACAATTCAACCCTATTTTTTTTTTTTTTTTTTACGTGTGTGTGGTGCATGGGTCTATATAGAGACAAATGTGCGTATATATTGCTGTAAACTCTAAACTCCCTGTCTTATGTTGTAAAGTCAAGCAGAACTTGGATTGCACTGGATTGAGGCACATTCCCCATGAGAAACATAAGTATTTAGCGACAAGGTTTTTCTCAAATCAGCTGTCAGCTCTCATAAGCGGCTTCATCCGTTTGGAACGCTGGAATCTGCAGGGAAGTGTAGTTTGTGTCAGGAGATTTGGGGTGAACTGCACTCATTAGAAGACTACTATCCCCATTGTGCATTGCAGAAGGCTTTGCATGTTAAAACTGGTGGTGCTTTTTGGTTAAAAAAAAAGTGCTATTACCTTGAGAGCTAAATTATAAATGCACAATGTTTGATAGAACAACAAGACAAAGATACGGGTGCATTGCATTGCAACAAGCATTTTCTGATCTGAAATATTTTCAAGCGGACATATTTGAGCTGAAGTATCTGTCATTCCGATGCGATGCGCGTTAATTTTTTAGGGAAAGAAAGTGCACATCAGAGAGGATGTAATGTCCTGTCATGGAATCACATGACAGGAAACACGCAACGGGAAAATTGACGTTCTGCATCAAATTTAGCTGGCAGGGTGTAGTGTGCATTTAGCCTGATCAAGAGCCAATACACTCTGTCATTTATCACTATTATTATTATAGAAGGATTTTTGATAATGATTCATTTCATGTCACACTGTCATCATTAATAATACTGCATTTTTATTGTACATGTACAAAAGGGTTTTTGCGAGGACATTGTGGGTCACGCATGTCGTCGCTGTCATGGAAACCCGCGAGAGCAGCCTGTATTTGTGCGGTGATAAATGCTGCTCTTTCTCTGTCTGGTTTGGTGGCGGCACATGCTGGTAGAGATCGCGGCCATTTTGTGCCCTCCATTCTGAAACAGAGAGGCCTCCCGCTGCTGCTCGTGGCATGAGCCAATCACCACGGAAACGAACAGAAATAAAAGTCGAAAAAATAGTAGCTAGCTCAGTGATCTAATTTACCGTGGTACGGCAAGTATGCCCATTAAAAACAAGCAATAACGTAAGGGCCAAACTTCCATGGGGTACTGATTTGATGTTTGCTTGGGTCGTCCAATTAAAACCCTTCCCTGGGTTTCACGTTCTCTGCCCAAGCATCGAAACGAGTTCAAGCAGCGATGCGGACGCGTCAAACGATAAATATTAGATAAACCGGGCCCCCGGGCGCCTTCCGGGGTACTCAGGTGATCGCTGGTGCGAGAGCCCGGTGTGCGGTCTCTCAGGATCAAACAAACCGAGCGCCGGCTCTCACCTGCCGGAGCTGTCCAATCAGAGCCGGATCCCACGAGCTTCAGAAAGAGCCGCCGCGTCTATAAAGATGATGCAATCAGACGGAAACACGGGCGCCATTCTGACTCCTCCCGCTGCTCCAGACGGTTTTGGAGGAGCCCGTAAAATTTAAATTGCGAATATATTTCAATTCAAATGGGCGCGAAGGCGCAAACAAACAAAATAAACGGTAAAACAGACAATGGGGGCGATGTCAGGCGGCAGATATTAAACCCGCCGATGAAAAGGAAATAAAGCGCGACTGAACCGTATTCATCGATTTAGGAAAATATTAATAATGATATATTACAGTTTTTTTTTTTTTTTTTCAATAGCTACAGCATCTGCTGTTCTGGAGGTGTGATACTTCACGGTAGAGCTGCATAATGGTGGAAGTGGAGAGAATAGGACAGGCTGTGGAGAATATGACAGGCTTTTCCCACAATGCAATTCTGCCACTTTGCATTAAAAAGCCTGTGCCGACAAGATACTCCACTTCTGCCTCATCGATAACTGATTTCCTGTCACACGTGTGTTCTAACGCGGATCATTGCGGGGATTATGAAACTTATCAATCTGTTCACTGTACTATGTACTGTACAGTATGTGCGGTTAAATTACACAGATATTAGGGCCACTTTGTGTACAGAGGAAATGAAATGCTTTATCTTCTTTATTTGACAAAGAAAGCCGAAGACAGCCACTGTTTTTGCCATATATTAAGTGTGGGATCAGTGTACCCAAATAACACGTGCAGACTGCAGACCTTTTTTGTTTGTTTCCTGCCCTCATTTGTCTGTTTCAGAATAATATATATAGTCAGCAGGCTAGCGAAGTCTTACGTTTCATCACACGCAGGTGTTAAATAAATGAGTTTAAAAAACAAGGATATTCTATCTATTTGCGGACAGTAAAATGTAAATGTTTGGAGTTTTCCAAAGTGCTTTTTTATGTCTCATGTATTTTTAAAAATAGGTCAAACCACTTATACTAGTCTGATTAATGTGTAGTTTGTTTAGCCTTGCAATGAAATATCTCAAAGTCCATTTTAAGGAACTTTTTAAATAAAACAAACCATGGATCGTAAACACTTGCATTAACAATTCTGAAATTCTGTGACAAAAGAGCTGTTATGTGTTCTGAAGATCACCTGTAATTATGTCCATCCAATCCAAATGCAGTTGTCACATACAACCTGCCTGGTGTTGATGTTGTAAAGCACACCGCTGGAGAACAAGAGCTCCAATAAAGGTAAAGCACCTGGCTCGCAAGAACTGAAACACACCAACTTCAGCCAGCTTATTAATGCGCAAATCACCACTCATATTCCAGCAGGGCTAGAATTGTTTTTAAAAAGTAGTAAAGTCCTACATCAAACCATTTCAGTACTTGCAGAAGTAGTTTCATCATGCGTATTTCTAAGCTGGAATGAGACCGGTGAGTGAGTCCTTTGGTGTTTATGATTTGTAAGTGAATGCTAGGGTTTGCACTGTTAACCGAACAAGTGCCCCAATGACATAACACTCGCAAAGGGCTGGATGTTGGTAGTTCGGCCCAACTCCATCCATCCATTATCGATACCTGCTTATGCCGAGCAGGGTCACAGGGGGCGCTGCAGCCTATCCCAGCATGCATTGGGCGAGAAGCAGGAATACAGCCCGGACAGGCCGCCGGTTTGTTCCAGGGCACACACACCATTCACTCACACACTCATACCTTCAATTAGCCTACCTGCATGTCTGTGGACTGCGGAAGGAAACCGGAGTACCCGGAGGAAACCCATACGGACAGGAGGAGAACATGCAAGACTCCCAGGCGGGGCTCGAACCCAGGACCTTCTTGCTGTGAGGACAGTGCTGCCCACTGCGCCACCGTGCCGCCCGCAAACTTCATCGATATGGCAGATTCAATCGAGAAGCCGAAGCTTAACAACCCCTCATATCACTCGAGTCTCCTATTGGTGGGACCAGGATTCCCAGTGGAATGCAGAACCAATGGGCTAAGAGTGGTGGATCGGACAGAGACAGCATGCCGGCATTGTTCAGCCGGACTCACTGGCAGTGGTTTCACACGCTAACTCATCTGAGATGGCATCGCTTTCGTACGAATGCGCCTGTTACCGGGGGGAGGGTAAAGCAGACTGAGAGTGCGAGCCCTTCTTCTCTCACCACAGATTCAGAATCGGCGCAAGATTCTGGCCAAAGCGATAGCCAACACCGTGGGATTTTCATTTCTTTTTTTTCCCCTCCTGTCAAAAGCAACTCGCAAAAGCGCATTTCCCCTTGAGAGCAAACACTGCTAGAGCCGGATGAAGGCAAAGTTGCAGTCACATAAGCACCACCATCGAGGTGTAGCTTCAAGTCCTGCCAAGTCAGGGAGAAATGACCAGTTTTTAATTTACTTTTTTTTTTTTTTTTTTAAAGAAACACTGAAGCGTACCCTGATAAGGTTGATTTATAGGTGTTTGCCGAAAACAGCCAGCACTTGCATTCATGCTGCTTTGGAGAAGGCTTTATCTGCCTGCACCATGTCCCCTGTACAGTCTTGACCGTTTACACAGATGACTTAGTGACTACAGTAAATTCCTTTTAACCCTTCAACATGTGAGAGCACAACTGTGTGATTAGAATGTTCATAACTGAAAATTCTAATTCTGTTGTCACAATCACCATGGCAATGAAAACAATGGAGTTCTATAACACTGACTTAGAATTATGAAAAACAGTACATTCCAAATAACCTGCTCTTCAAAAGGATAAGTTCACTCAGCTTGGTCCACTCATGGGATAAGTGTGTAGGAGGGCCAACGGTATGCAGGTTTTCATTCCAACCAATCACTTAGCCTGCTGATTTCACAAATTAGTTCCCTCCTCTCTGGTTCAAGGTGTGTTGATTAGTGAAATCAGTAGGCGTAGCAGTTGGTTGGAATGAAAACCTGCATACTCTCCATGGCACCTGATTGGCCACTACTGGTGTCGAACCCATTTCATTTGGTGCCAACACTAGGCACACTCTCAGCAGAGTAATGGAACAGTAATAGAAAGTGGCCAACATCCATTGTTTCCCCATTCCACCAAAGGGTTGCTTGTAAGTCAGTACAAGTCATATAAAAATGAATAAAAATAAATGAATTAAATAAAAGCAACAAAATTGAAGAATATGACGCATAAATGTTGGAAACCTTCCCAGAAGCTCAATTAAGACAGCCAGCCTGGTTCCAGTGCAATGAGAGATAATTGGTGAAAGTAATCAGGACTTTGGGGAAAAAAAACAAAAAAACAAAAAAAAAAAACAGCTCAAATACACTAGACGCTAAACTACTTGGCTTGTGTTTAAGGAGCTTCAGAAAAAGCTGCTACTTATGTGTGTATGCCTTATGAATTATTCATAAAGCGATGGCTTAACCCTTTAAGGTGTAAGATCACAAGTGCATGACTAGAATGTTCTTAACTGAACATACTAATGCTGATGTAACAATTACTGCTGCTAATTGAAAGCGATGGATTTCTACAACATTGACTTAGAATATTGAAAAAACATTCCAATAATACAGACTCTTCAAAGGGGTAAATTAATTTATAGTTTCCTTCATAACATTCCTAACAACCTCTTAAAAGGTATTATTAAAGGTCTTAATTATTATGTGGACAATGAACAAACAAACACAAAAAATAACACTGCCTGTAATTACCATGTTCTCAAACATATAATAATGAATAATGTATGTTGGTCAACCTTTATAACTAAGATAAATATATTGTTTCTTATTTTAGAAGAATTTGCTTGTGGTAAGTCACAAATAGACCATTTTTTATATGCTGTATACACACTTTTAATGCTGTAAGTGCACATGGGGAAACACTTCCTCGTAAAACAATTGTAATGCAGGCCACAAACCTCTTCCTCTTCCTTTAACCAGTTCTTTTCCTGTCATGTTCCTTGGACATGGATTGAATCTGCACTTGTCCTGAACTTTGACTTAATTAAACTGCAGATGATGGCTTGCCTCCTCTTGCTTTGTGTCCCTGTTACCGTCGTGAAAGATTAGCACACATGCTACATGATTCCAGGCCTTGAGCCTAATTTATACTTTCGACAAGCGTCGCGTAACAAAAATGAAGGTGTCGCACGACATTTGGCGTTTAGACTTCTTGGAGGGTACAGTTGTCTCTATGGCAACAAGACTCCAAATTCCAGAGCATTCACATGTTTACATTTGCGAAAACGTGGTGGCACCCGATTAAATTATTGAGATTTCAAATTTACTTTCGTAAAAAAAAAAAATAATAATAACGTGAATGGACAAAAGGTGGTACATCCATCCATCCCATAAACCGAACATGGGAAAAAACAGGGAGAATAAGCTGCAGTTAAGCAGATACTGACACAACAGATAGATGAAGACACACATTCTAGATATTTTAGGATGTCGGCCTAACAGTTCAGTGATGTAATTATAAAAATAATGTCATAATAAACTGCACCCATTCTGACATCGTACCTACGACACTTTCTTATGTATTCCAGTAGTTTTCCTCTAAACCCTCGATGTTTCTCAAAGCCCGTCAAACACAGAATAATAAAAAACGAAGCTCTGAGGAAGTGTCATGTGATGTTTTTTTTTCAGTTGAAAACGCACGACCCTTTCGGCAACCGTACAGCATAAATAAATCATAAATCGGGCTTCGCTGAAACTGCAGTGTCATTTACGGAAGTTTGAATGACACAGTTAGAGGCATTGTGGTTAGGCCCAGCATTACTGAGATGAACAGAAAATGGCTGACGTACAGTCAACATGAAGGCAGAACTACATGTACAGCACACACACAAGCATATATTTTCCTTGCAGGTTTTCATTTCTTCCTTTGACCCAGAAAGAGTAGATTGTGCAGACACCACAGAGCTTTCTCTTGCCAGCATGGAATAGGCAGTGGAGAGCACACAATCTCTGCATAATATGGATAAGTGCTCTCTCTCTGTCTTTCTCTCTCTCTCTCTCTCTCCCCATTTCTCCTGCCTGAAAAAGAGTGCAGTGGGACTAACTCAAAAGGCCTGGGATTATAAAGACCGTTCAAGATAGTGAAACATCATGTAAAATGTTGCTAGGTAACTCTATCCAATAGGAAAGGGTAGTCAGAAATCAGGGAATCATTTAGATACCGCAGGTACATCATGACATCACTATGGTTGGCTGTTCATTTGATCAGTGTACATTTTACATGCTGAATATTAATAACAAATACGTGAGGAAAGACTCATTATGCCACAATACAAATCATTACACACATGTATATGAAAAAACATCAGTTATTGCAGCTAGTAACTTTCAGATTTTCATAATAGATAGCTGTACACTGCCAGCATCAGTAAAATTATATCAAGGGAATCAATTGATTCACATCAAAAGGACATCAGACACACACATAACACATATTTTCAATGAAAACTGCAATAATATCTAAAAATATAATAAATATCTGAAATAAAACACTAAGCTATATACATTCCTAATCTATGCAAAGTGTCTTATAATACAAAATCTCATAATACAATGTCAGAACAATTTATGTTGCATGACCTAACAGGGGTGCATCAAGAAATTCTGGGCCCTGTGCAAATGCAGTCTCTGTGGGCCCTCACCCCCTTTTTAGTTCAGGTCTTTTGAGGACACCCCCCCCCCCCCTCCCCCGGGCCTTGGATAGTTGGTGACTCTATCCCCTCCACTGTTACTCCCCTGTGGCCTAATAACAAACACAAATATAGAGCCAGAACACAGCCAGTTCAGAAGCTCAGTCAAACATGTTGCTATAAGCTATGCTCTCATAATCCTCCCACCTAATATTACACGGCGTGTTCTTCACTCAGTGCTGTCAGTAACGTGCTTCAGGTTTTCCATAACGAAGCGTGCCGCATTTACCTCCGAAACCTCCTCATCCGTGTTTTATTTTCCTGACTGTTCTCAAGATGAAATGTTTCCGCTTCATTCTGTACAGCATCACCTGCTAAAACAGGTAGAAGAAAAAAGGTGAAACAAAGGGGAAGAAGAAAAAATGCAGACCCTGGAGCGCGCCAAAAAACCCAAAACGTTTCCTTTCGTCCGCTTAACAGGACCGCTACGGAACGTGCCAAAGCCGGACGAAAAGTTTTAGGGGCTCCGCCCACTCCTGACACATATGCTGCGCCTCTGCCCCATTTCCATGGCGACACAGAGCTGCCCCCCCAACCTCCTCCAGACACTCAGCGTTTCTGTCCGCAGCGTAACGAGGGCGTGCTTCCGGAAAGGGTGCCGGGACAGGGAGGTGGAATAACGAATTTCCCCGGCAGGGGGACGGCCTCCCCAGAGGACCTCGCTCACACGGGACAGGATTCGTGCGGGACGGGACGCATGTGGGATGGAACGGTGGCTAAAAACCTGATTTAAAACTGCTTGTGCCTACTTTTTACAGCACTGTACAATATAATAAAAATAATAATAATAATAATAAAAATAATGGCATTTTTTTTAACTTAATACTGCACTTTCAGAAAAACACACACACACACACACACACTCATACCTGTGAAGTTTCTATTAAACTACCACTTCCACTATATGTGAACTGTTCAGGTTAACAGGTTGCTAAGTAAATTTTTCCATTTTACTTTCTTCTTTGGAAATTAATTTGAGGGTGGCCATTTTTGCAGCATCGCTTTAATGATTCTTTTTTAACTGAAGGTGCTTAACATCCTTCCACACCTTCCAATTAAAACTCTCCCTTTCACAGTCCCTTACGGTTCCATTTTTACACTTTTCCACTTATTATGCTGTCAGTGTAATTTCATGAGTTCTTTAGCTTTAAAGCTCAGAGCAGACAATGGCTATATTACGAAGTTAAGAATGCTATTTCTGCTGTCAAGTATCCAGAATACCATCCATGTTCAATAATCAGGAAACAAACAGACATTGCATTATAGTTCTGCTGAAACAGCAGCAGTATTACATACACAATGAGTTACATTTAAAAAGCATGTATTACAGTCAACAAAGAAAATCTAATAGAGTAACAGGACCAAGACAGGAATAAGTTCAAAGTAGCAAAAGAACACAGACCAATCTACCTATGCCCACAGAGTATTTTAGGATCTAACCGAATTAGTTGCGGGAAAAGGAGGACAGAAAAGGCCAGGACTGCAAATCAAAGCCGCCAGTGTCCCGTTTTACCGCTGCTGGCATAGGCTGCTAGCGGAAACAAAAGAAGCCGTAAATAGCCGCACTAAGAGGGCTAAACTCCCGGCACATCTCTGGCAGAGGTGGAAAATCCAGCCTCGGAAAGTAAAAGTCCTCCCCAGTATTTTGTTCCAATCACCTGATTTTTTCCTTTACACAGCGTAGTTCATCAGCCAGAAGGTAGAACTAATTAGTGAAATCAACTGGCTGGATTCATAGGTGGAAGAAACACATGGCAGAACTCTTACTTCCAGACCTCTGGAATTTCCACCTGTGATCTCTGGTTTCATGTTTCTACAGTAACTGGGTCGCCGTGGTCAAAGATACCTATTACGCCTCAGTTTTCGGATTGAATCCGACCCATGCCAGTGCTGGGTGTGGCTGGTGGACCCACAGGAGTGGTGCATAATTAGCTTTGCATGGCTCAGGGATATGGGAGGGATAAAGTCGGTAGGGATAGTCAGCATTGTTCGTTGATGAAGTGTCTCATGCTGGTCGTCCGGGTGCCCGTGGCGAGCTCTCTCTGTGCACGTGTGTGATTGGGTCGCCTCTGCCCCCACCCAGATTTGAGCATCCCTGTTCTACACCTCTCCTCCTATGAGACTATGTAGTTTATTTAGTTATTTGGTATTGTTACATAATAGAGTGAATTCTTTGTGGCGATTCCTTACTGAGGCTATTTTAGCTGAATGTTAAACTATATCTGTAATTAGAAACATAAAACACTAGCATTTTTATGTGAGTCAAATGAGAAATGTTGATTGAATCCAGGCATGTACGTATGTGTGGGTTTCAGGAAACCTTGGTTTAAGGTATAAGGACCAGACACACTGTTGCATTAAGGAAAGTACCACCACCTTTGGAGAATGGCATACGATCTGTGATCCATCCCTCCATTTTCTAAAATTCTTATTCCTGGTCAGGATCACAGGGGGATTTGCAGCTGGAACCTATCCCAGCATGCAGCCCAGGTTTCCAATGGACCACAGGGATGACTGAACTGGGTACCTTCGTGCTATTCATCGTACCACTGTCCCACTCAAGATCTGTGATCAGATCATGTATTCGCTGTACCAGTGCATTCATTTTTTTTTTGTCCAATTACTAGGAACTCAAAGGAGCATCAGGACAGAACAGAATGGGGAAACTGCATGTACCTGAGACTGCAGTCACTCTTGATTTGAGAAACAGAATCACTGTATCCCCCTTGACGACGGCCCCATTGACAATTTTCCAGAATAGATTTCCGAAATGACGTCAAAACGTTTTTAAAACTCTTATCCATTGTCGAATGAGCCACTGAATCAATAGAATCTGTGTTTCTGTATGGTGGTGTGCCACTTTCTTTCCTCTATCTCTGTTCCTATAAAGACTGGAAACTATAGTAATGGGCTTATGTAAACCTTCACAATACCCACGCTAATCACATGGTGGAAAGGTAGCTTGTTAAGCCTATTTAGTGACGCGAACAGGACATTTTTTTTTTGACTATGAGAGAAAGAAAGCTTTCTTACTGTAGGGTCACGTTGTATAGGAAACATATGTTCTACGGGACAATACTGTAGTCAATTCAGATCTATTTCGGGCTGTTGATTACAAAGCCAGTGATTGGTTCTTGCGGTAAGTATAAATTCCCGCACGTGTGCAGGAAAGTTGTTCAGGCAAGGCCTGTAGCCAGGAGAAGCTGTGCTGTTCAGTTCTAATCTACAATAAAATACGACGACAGTATTTCGGTGGCTATGCTAATAAATAAAATAACTTGAGATATTCCTTTATTTGGTTATCAATGCATTTATGAGGACACACGACAACATCTACATGGCAATTAAGTGGGCACTTCCTGTCCAGTAATCCACAGTTTCCCACCGTATAGCCGTTCACACTGAAACGCAGTTGAGTGTCCCAAAATCGCCCACCTTCCCGGCCAAGTCCAGCTCCTCCAGCATGCCAGCTGAGGATTTACTTTTAACTTTTGTGCTCAAACAAAAACGACACAAAAATCATAAAACCGCTCTCGGTGTGAGCTCCTTGTCTCGGCCCCGAACTGTGGAGAGCAGCACACCTTTAAGCACCCGGGCTGATTAGCTAACGCAGACCAGGTGCGTGTGCTCTCTCCACCAGCCGGCACAGCCAAGACCAATCCGCCTCTCCGGCGGACCGAATGCCACACCTCCTACCCGAGAACTCGGAAGAAGGCCAATTCGGCTTACGCCAAGACCGCTCCCTCCTGGGTTTCGGCACCAAAACTGCCGCACGCCAAGCGTGACACCCCGGGGAGGGAGATGGGCAGTGCCGGGGAACACCGTTGTCTGACACACGGAGAGAGAGAGAGAGTGCACCCACACAAACATGAAATAAAATAAAAGCCATCTTCACCCTTCCCCCTCACGGGTTCCAGTCAGAAACAATCAACCATAATGCCAAACTAAAATAACAACGACAAAAGAAAGCAAAACCGAGCAGCAATTTTTCAGTTCCCCGCTCATAGCTGGCCAGATTTCCACCTGAAGAGCTCCTCCCACTTTTCCCTGTCTTATTAAAAGAAACAAAAACCTAAATTGAACAAACTCAAATAAAGAAACTTGCTCTCTGTGTTAGCTTCTGGTCTCAGCCCCGAACTATGGAGATCAGCACACCTTTAAGCACCTGGGCTGATTAGCTAACGCAGCCCAGGTGCGTGTGCTCTCTCCACCAGCCAGCGCAGCCGAGACCAATCCGCCTCACCGGCGGACCAAATGCCACATAATATCAACACTGATGAATGACGTTGCAGTATGTTAGAATACACTTAAATAATTACAAGCATGACTGCAATTGCATGCAATCAAACCTTGGTCACGCTTCAAAAATAAATATTCTATAAGGCCTTCAGGAAGAACAGAATATTTTTATCAGTGTTCTTATGAATCATTCATAAGTAAGGCTTTATGAATGAACAGGCTCTAAAGGATGTGCGGTATAAAATTTCTCCCGATCCTGGAGAGTCACAGGGTCTGCTAGTTTTTGTTTTCACTGTAAAATCAGCAACTGGGCCAGAGCCAATAAACAAGGTGAGTTAACTGCGTAATAAACTGCTTTAACTGAAAAATTTAGTGCTTGAATAACAAATATAAAAAACAGCAGACCCACTGGCTTTCCAGAGCCGAGGTTGAGGACCCCAGATGTAGAGGTTTTCATACGTTTCCGTAATGTTTAAAAAAAGATTCATTCATTTATTCACAGAAGTGGACTGTAGTATTCTGTAAAAAAAAATGTATCTTATTTTTTTACAAGCATGTTCTCGATGTACGATTTAATCGTCTTATGAATTCTTTATGGGAATGCAGCAGGAGCGTAAATAAAAATGGAAATCCCAGCTTTGCTGAACTGATAGGAATTGCAATCAGGCTTTGGAGAGCACGTGTACATACAAAGGGGAGTCTTTATGATGAAGTCAAACGTCTTTTACTGGAAAATAGGGATTAATAGCGAAATATTCACTCCCTGTTTGTACAAATAACTCAGTTTTGTTAATGCCAGTTTCGGCAGGCTTAGTGTTGTAAGCTGGTGCACCGAGCTCTTTCGAGACAGTGGTTCAGATTATAAAGTAGTCATTAAAATGCAATCCAAACCCCATAAGCAAGAAAATAGCTTAGAAGACACAGGGTTACAAGTTCCATTGATCTGCAACTTTGCAGTCTGCTGAGTCATCAAGTTAGTAAGAAAGGAGAACTGCCTTGTCACTTATTAAATCGCTCTTTCAAGTGAATTCATGTTGATAGATGGCAAATTTGCTTATTTATTTTATATTTTGCTGAAAATATGACCTTATCCAGGGTTACATACGGCAATTGGCTTTGACTCATCAGTTAAAAAAGTTATGAAACATTTTCTGGAGGAAATCAAGGATTTCACTTGAATAGTACAAAAGATATTGCATCAGCAGTGACTGAGTGCAGATGTGCTAGTTCTCATTCAGTTCCATAACAGAGTGTACTTTCTATTTCACATCGGTGAAACTGGGTCTGGGTTCAGTTCACATTTGTTTATTAATCTAGGGACTAGGGAAACGGGTTCTGTAGCTTCAGGGGACATTTTTGATGATCTCTGTATTCAGATCAAGTGTCTGAAACATACATTTCTTGGCTATAGGTTTATGACAAAAAAAAAAAACATTATCAGAGTTACACAAGTAATTGTGTGTGGTGTAAACAACAAGGAAATCTGACTCCCCCCTTATTGGTAGGGCAGTATGCACATTGTATGTCAATGGGACATGATGATTGACCTGATTTGGAAGAGGGGACAATAATTTGAATCTGTGACATAAATGAACAGATCTGGTCTGGAGGGAAACAATCACTGTGCCAATAGGAATGCAGTCACAGGTGCATGCGTCTGTTCCCCTCTCATTGTGAAAGAGCAAGTACTTTCCTCATTACCAAGTGAGCCCATTAATTTAAACAAACTTCTCTACTGTAACTACTTGCCTATATTTGGTGGGACAGTGTTTTTGTTCTGTTTTTTGACCGTGTAAACATAGGTTCACCAGCTCTCAGACCCTTAGGTTGATACATGCACTGGATCTATGGCATGCAGTAAAGTTTATTTACCATTTACCCTTTACCAGTAAAGTTTAAAAAAATTACAAACTGAAATGATACTGAGAAATGTTTTGGGACATCGTATTTTATTTGACTTAGCCAACAGTAGTGGCTAACTCATCGATAATAATTAATGTTTCCTAATATCCAATAGTAGTGACTAACTCATTGATAATAATTAATGTTTCCTAATATTTTTTATATAAAAGCAGGATAAATATATGCTTACGTTTTTTGGCTATATAAACTTGCCATTTTAGTGGTCTCCAGTTGAGTAAACAGAAATCCTACATTTATGATGGACATGTTCAGTTGTGTGTATAAGGTATCGTAAGTGCATTCTTCGAGAGAGCTTGATCCGAAACAGACACTGAAGTTTGTTTTTGGTTATGGGAATTGCACAAAAAAAAAAACATTTCCCCAAAACACTATTACAAGTGTCCCAACTATACTGTTACCATCCTTTTTTCAACAAAAAGGGTCATTTCTGTTAACTGAGTGGTAACTGAGGGGGCGACATAGCTCAAAAGGTAAGAGCGGTTGTCCGGCAGTCGGAGGGTTGCCGGTTCGATCCCCGCTCTGGGCGTGTCGAAGTGTCCCTGAGCAAGACGCCTAACCCCTGACTGCTCTGGTGAATGCGAGGCGTCAATTGTAAAGCGCTTTGGATAAAAGCTATATAAATGCAGTCCCTTTACCATTTACCAACTTGAATCAGTGGCTCCCAAAGCTGACTCCACCTCCATAATCAAGAAGCTTGCCTGTGGTTAGCCAGTTAGTTACAGTCACTATTGTAATTGACAGTCACTGTCAATTACAATGGATAATTGGATATTCCACATGAATTATGCAAATGCTTTATGTATTTATTTTAGATTTATAATATAATTATTTATTTTTTTCATAGAGCCCAGCACAATAATGCTATGTTTACACTTTACACTAATGTTTTCTCGAGAAAGATGGGAACAGAAAGATGATTTTAGAAACTTTCACAGGCAACCTAAATCAGATACATGCACAAACAGCAAGAACAGTCAACTGGCCAGCTCAGTTTAATCTGTTTATTGATAACCAATAGATAATTACATCTTAACCAGCTATTACAGTTCTATATGCTTGCCTCCTGCAGTACTTTTCAGTACAATACATCTTGTGTATGTTGAAGTTAGTCAGTTCCATAACACTTTAATATATCACATTAAACATAATTATTTCCAATACATTTTCCTTTACATCTAAAATAGTATTGATTTGATGGCAGACACGCACACACTTTTTAGAATATGTTATCTTTTAAACTGCATTAAAGCTTCTTCAAACCTCTTCAATCTTACCATAATACCCGTCTTTCAATAACTTTTACTGCTTCAAGCTATGTTGCTTGGTGGAAAGTGTCCACAGAGTATAAATTAAAACAAACTTCCTAGGACCGCAAACCAGACCCACTGTGTGAATCTATCTATTTTCCTTCTGCAGCTAACAGCAGATAAATTAATATTTATCAAGTATTGATCAGAATGAGAAGGAAACTTGTTTTCATTTTGACTTTCGTTGGCCAATTTTTGCATGCATTGATGCATGAAAAAATTACATTCACAGTGTTTGTGTGGGTGTGTCTATATGAGTGTAAGTGCATGTGTGTGTGTGTGTCAGTGTAAGTGTGAGTGTGTGTGTGTGCGCATGTACGGTGTTGTTCCCAAATGTTTTTTTAACTATGTTTTTTTCACTCAAGCTCAAAATAATCACCTGAATGGTCAACAAATAGACTAATTCTGTGTCATTTCATCGAAGAACAGCCAGATTATTAAACGGACAGATCCAATGCACGCGTGAGTGCGTGCGTTCGTGTGCGTGTGCGCGTGTGTGTGTTTGTGCATTTGTGTGTGATCTTTCAATACAGTTCCTTTAAATTAATGCAGGTCCACACCTGACTGCTGCTTCATGCAAATTCATTTCTGTATCGTGCAGCCGGTGAGTTTGATGTAAGGAAGACGTGGGCGTCGGATGATCTTCAGGGCAACTGGGGTCATTTCAATCAGTCCAACAAAAGGCTCGTTCAAACAGAATGTCTGCACGCTGTGTGCATCAGCGCGTGTGACAGGGGACTAACACATAAAAAATAAAAAACAGACTGAAATACATAGAGCGGAGCAGGCTTGGAATGAAGATAAAGACATGGCACGTAGAGCACCGGGCCGCATTATGGTTTTATTGGCTTTGATGTATCCTTATATTTAGAAAATTGATGAGAAAATGTGAGTTTAATGGCCAGCTCGCATAGAAGTGTCTCTCTGGATCTGTGAGACTATGCGTGCTTTCCACAAAGTGTGGTTCGCTGGAATTATATAACAAACAGATGCAACTCAATGTTCTGAGCATGAAACTGATACACTATAATGAAACTGCATTTCTGATATACATCATTTACTCAAGCAATGCAAAGTAGGTCACACAAATAACGATCAAACTACTGCAAACATGTTTCCATGACAATAGTAACATTAGTGATCGACAAGACATTTAACGTGAATGGCGTGAGAAGTAATTACATGCACTCACACGCACACACACACACACACACGTACACGCATGTATTTCAGGAGCTCAAATGTACTTTTCACACATAAAAGAGTTTTCTTTTCGCCTCAGAAAGAAGGAAAAATGACAGGAAGGGAGCCGGGGAAGTGTTCGCGCGTCTCTGAAAGAGGCTGGGTTCGAATGCAGCGTCCTTCCCCGTCCTGGAGTCCCGGAGGACAGGCGCGGGCGAATCATCTGGGTAATTAATATGGCCGACCCGCCGCTCTCTCCCAACATCTGCGGGGATTTCACTTCTAGTCGCAGTTATCTCCGCGCTTCAAGCGCATTATTTATTTATCTTCATTCCTCCAGGGTGCTCGCGAGCAGTGGAGAGGGAACTCTCGCCTGTCCAAAGAAAGACCATTTCTCATTAGGGCGATCCTGACATCAAATCAGACTATGAACACACACACTGTCTCTCTCACACAAACACACACGCTCTCTCTCTCTCTCACACACACACACACACACACACACACACATACTCACACACAGAATATATATACTGAACATAGAGTGTAGTGTGACTAATGCTAATGTGTACAGGCAGTAATGTATTCCTGGTAGACTTGAATGCAAAGGACATGATTTCTTATCTACGATTGTTATTTTTTATCGGATGTGATTATTTTTGTTGATGAAGCACAGGTGGGTATTCGGGCAAGGCGCAGATATTTTCACGAGCTTGCCCACTACTTGTGCTCGAGCAGAAAGGGCCTTTAAATTGCGTTGGTCGTGGACAGAAGACAGAACACGGATCGTACTGCACAGAGGAAACAGAACCCGCGTCACAGACGAGGAGTGGAGGAGAGTCCGGTGCCAAGTGTGGGTCGGAGAGGCGGGTTTTTGACCTGTGACTTGACTGACTGCCATTGATAGGCTGCTTTGCTGAGTCATCACTAATACTGGCCAATCAGGGAAAAGTGTGGACCCCGTTCCTCCCTCATCTCCCCTGCCACGGTGTACTACAGGGCAGGACATCTGTCAGCCAATGTTCTGTGGAATTACCTCCACTGTCACGGCAACAATAAACTCTGAATGAACTGTACTAACCTGCAATGCTGTAATAAACCATAAATCATAAATCAAACAGGACACAAGTGGCACTTAAGGGGAGTACAATACAGTAACTTCAGTGTGAATACGCACTCTCAGATCTTCAGTCCATACAGGTTTACGTCCGTTTCATCGGCTTTTATTTATTTTCACCTGTAACGTTCGCCACAGCTTATCACTTATCGACATTGCTGTTTATTTTCCCTTTTCAATACGAACGAGCTTTTATCCGCAGACGCGTAGCGAAACACCGGAAACGGTTCGTCGCCCGCGATGTCGACCGCCGCCGTTCTTCGCGCGTCGAACGGAGCCGAGCCTTTCAGCCGTAAAATTACCCGAGGCCCCACAAAGGGAGCGCCGACTCTCCGCCGCGTTTAATTTCTGTTTACCGTCGCTCGCGTAATGGCTGGCTGGGGAAGGGGATCGTTTGAAAAATTAAACGCTTTATCAAATTATTTATCAAAGCGCCGTTCGGCGAATCGTTTGCAGCTGTCAGCGGTAATTTTGTTTGTGCAGAAAAAAAAAAAGGAAAAAGTTGACGGCAAAAACTGACATCTGAACTGGAGCGCGTTGAAACGCT
This sequence comes from Anguilla pacifica, assembly GCA_039654925.1. NCBI lineage: Eukaryota > Metazoa > Chordata > Actinopteri > Anguilliformes > Anguillidae > Anguilla > Anguilla pacifica. The sequence goes on from CM077297.1 coordinate 43,103,266, forward strand.
CGTAAAAAACCGCTTTATTTATGATGGAGCGTGCGCGACAGAAAGCATATTTCTGACTGGATTTAAAGCACGGAAGATGTTCCAGCGAAAATAAATATTTCCTTGAATATGTAAATGAGACGTGTGCGGGGTTGGGGGGTGGCGGGTGAGCATTGGAGGGGTGGGGGAGGGGCGGTGAAAACGAAAGAGCCCTGCTCAGGACAAACTCCAGCCAGACCACCCTGTTCAGCATCCTCTAATTTGGGGGTGTCCAGTCTTACCTGAAAGGAGTTGGTCTGGGTGTAGCTTTCTGTTTTAACAAAGGACTTACATACCTGATTCCATTAATGAACTAATCATAGTCTTCAATCGATACTTAGTAGTGTTGGGTTACAACAAAAGCCTGCACCCACATCAGCCCTTTTCAGATAGGATTGGACACCCCTGTTCAAATCACTATGGTGTGCCTTCCTAAAGGTGAGTTTTGTAATGGATTTACCAACCCTAACTAAGCTTCATGTAAAACAGCATCCTCAATCTCTCTCTTCTATCCATTTTGGCCCCTAATTTTATGATATAGGTTTCTGTATTAACTGCTACTATCAGAGTTCTGTATGAACTGGTACTGTCAGGGTTCTGTATGAACTGGTACTATCAGGGTTCTGTATTAACTGGTACTATCAGGGTTCTGTATTAACTGCTACTGTCAGGGTTCTGTATTAACAGCTACTATCAGGGTTCTGTATTAAATGCTACTATCAGAGTTCAGTATGAACTGGTACTATCAGAGTTCTGTATAAACTGCTATTATCAGAGTTCTGTATAAACTGCTACTATCAGAGTTCTGTATTAACTGCTACTATCAGGGTTCTGTATTAAATGCTACTATCAGGGTTCTGTATTAACTGCTACTACACAGTATATTTTCAGTGTTAAATCCACTCTTACAGTGTACACTCACCAGCCACTTCATTAGGTGACAGGAGTGGCACCCGGTGCGGTCTTCTGCTGCTGTAGCCCATCTGCTTCAAGGTTTGATGTGGTGTGTGTGTTCAGAGATGCTCTTCTGCATACCTCGGTTGTAACGAGTGGTTATTTGAGTTACTGTTGCCTTTCTATAAACTCAAACCAGTCTTTCCATTCTCCTCTGACCTCTGCCATCAACAAGGCATTTTTGCCCAGAGAACTTCTGCTCAATGGATATTTTCTCTTTTTTGGACCATTGTCTGTAAACCCTAGAGATGGTTGTGCGTGAAAATCCCAGTAGATCAGCAGTTTCTGAAATACTCAAACCAGCCCGTCTGGCACCAACAACAATGCCATGTTCAAAGTCACTTAAATAACCTTTCTTCCCCATTCTGATGCTTGGTTTGAACTTTGGCAGATTGTCTTGACCATGTCTACATGCCTAAATGCATTGAGTTGCTGCCACGTGATTGGCTGATTAGATATTTGAGTTGACGGGTGCAGTTCGCACTTGAACAGGTGTAGCTAATGAAGTGGCCGGTGAGTGTATATACTCTGTACGTTCCCTGTTGGGCTCACACGTCTTAGAGTTGAATTAACACTGGCAATTTTACTGTGTATCTGGTTCTGCATGAACTAATACTATTGAGAATCAGTGTTAACTGCTACTATCTGGGGTTTCTGTATTAACAGCTCCTACCAGTGATGGCAGTGATGGCTCAGTGTTGCCAAGTGGAGATGTGATGGGACAGACCGGTCAAGTGGGGTTGGCGCCCCACAAAGCATACATTATTGGATACTTATTTATTTGGTGGGTAGCCTTAGCCTTGGTGATTTGCAGTACGACCTGCAATGCGCTTTGCTTCAGTTTGAAAGCAGTACGAAATGTTTTATGCCTAACAAGCCTCAAAGCCTTGTCTAAGAACCGCACCTTGTGTTTCCTATATATATATATATGTAGATATATATATATATATATATATATATATGTAGATATATATATATATATATATATGTAGATATATATATACATATATTACCCTTGCCCTTTTCCAACGTGTGTGCCTTTTAACAAGGGCTTTGTGTTTACATTACTGAACCCTGCAAGCATGAGCACTTCACCGGCTAAATCCAGTTTTGAGAGAATGTTCTTTTTCATCCCTGGCCTGTCCTCAGATCTATTATGAATTAGACAGTGCAATTCCACACCGCCTGGCATTCACCTGACAGAGGGGGGAAAAAAAGAACTTCATCTATTTTTCTATTTATTTTTTGATTAATACGATCCATTTAAAAGCAGATGAAGGTCTCGGAAAGCCACATACACACTCAAACAATTGTCCAGTCCGTGGCAGGAACATGGTATTTGAAATGACTAACACATGCTAATGCAAACGTTACCTTGGTACAGATAATGGATTAATGCTTGCCCATTAGCTAATTGTTGAGCTGCCGTATATAGCTGACTTGATAGAGTCTTGACAGAGCGAACTATCACAGAAAAGGAGGATGACAGTAAGGATCATTTGGACTGAATGATGTCCATTCAAAAGTGTTTGTGCAGCAGGATGAAATGACTCACACATATGAGATTTAGTCAGACCATTAAAGCAAATATTAAAGTAAACATGACAAAAAATATGTGTCATATTTATATAAAATGGGCACAATACGTTCCACTTGGACTTTTTTTGATTTTTTATTTATTTATTTTTTATAACATGCCATGACAGTGGATTTAATTTAGCTTTTTTGCCGCTAATAAACAGAAAAACACTCCGTAGTGTCAAACTTAAATTAACTGTAAAAATATAGTACGACATAACTGAATGCGTAAGTATCCGTCCCCCTTTCACTACGACATACCAAAATTAGGTCTGGCGTAACCGATTGTTTTTACAAATCGGGTAATGAGCAGAAGGGAGATCTCCTGTGTGCAATTAAGGCGTTTCTAATTATTTTAGGTTAAATACACCTGGAGGTCCCACAGGTGGTTAGTACCATTCCTATCAGAAGACTGCATCATGAACACAAGGGAATCATTCCAAGGAAATGAGACATATGGTTCTTGATAAGCACCAATCAGGGGAATATAAGAACAAATCCAAGATGCTGAATATCTTTCAGAACACAGTAAGGTCCATTATAAAGAAATGGCAAAAAACTGAAACAACTGAGACTGCGTAGAACAGTTCCTCCTCAGAAAGTGGGTATCCAGGAGAGAAGGGAACTAGTCAAGGAGGCCACCAACAACTTCTGTCGTAAAGTCTTCCATGACAGAGATGAAGGGGAAAACTATGAATACAGTTGAACTGTTCCATTCAGTAGCCTGGTATCATCTTTATTTGAGGGTGGCCAAAAGAAAGCCAATGTTGAAAAGACAGATGAACTCATGGCTACAGTTTGCCGGAAAGGCAAATGCAAGAGACTCGTGACACTAACTGGAGGAAGATTTTATGGTAGGATGAAACCAACGTTGGGCTATTTGGCCTTAATGCTAAGCACTGCTGTAAGCCTAACACCGCACATAGCCACAAACACACCATCCCTACCACGAAGCATGACGGTGGCAGCATCATGTCGTTTAGCTGGAGCAGGGCCTAGAAAGCTTGCACAGGTGGAGCTTGTACAGATTGAGGGTGAAATTAATTTGGCAAAGTACAGGGACATCTCGAAGGAGAACCTGCTGCCTAAATGCAACTTGGGAGAAGATTCAACTTCCAGCAGGACAACGACCCCAAGCACAAAACCAAGACCACACAGGAAGGGGTTGAGAACCAAAAGGTCGATGTCTTGCAGTGGCTAAGTCAGAACCCTGACCTCAATCCAACTGAACATTTGTGGTAGGATTTGAAAGTTGTCGTTCACTCACAATACCCATCCAATGTTATACACAAACCAAAACACACTCTCCAGTGATTAATTAATGTTGGCACTAGACTTCATGTTCAAAACTGCAATCATCACATTGATAATGCAAGACTGGAAAGTAAATGAAATCAAGATAGCAAGCCAGCAAAATAAAAATAAAAAGATGATGAATTCTGCTTAATTTAAAGGTTTTTTATTTTAATTTGGCTAGTTCTCTCTGATTTTTCAGGATCCGCGGAACATGAGAAAGTAGGATAAAATATTCTGCACGATCTGTGGTGACATATACAAATGCCAATGTTAATCACAATTGTCATTCATCTGATTAAAAAATGAGGATATTATGTGAAATTATTCAACTAAAAAAATAATCATGTTTTTTTTTCAATATGACAAGCTTCTGTTGTAACCGCTGACTGCATAACCACTGTTCTAACACACTTGAGCCCGGAAATCAATTTATTTTAAAAGCGAGTTCCATACTGGGTAATCACAAAACTGTCCCCCTTTTGAGGCTCAATAAGACGTTAAAAAATATATATATATACATGCATGGCTTGTTAATTTTACATATCACCAACATGTAAAATTGCACCGGGGTCATTTTGTAAGCGAGAGTGTACTAGCCGCCAAGACCGCGCATCTTGTCAGCTCCCCCCCCCCCCCCCCCCCCCCCCCCCATCCTGAGTGAAATATGCTTTGCCAAGGACGCGTGAGTACGCTTTTCCTACATTAATCACAGCAGACTGCTAGCAAGGTCAGGGTGTTTATTAAGTGAAGCCTCGCTCGCTCGCGTGCGCACGCGCAACCTGTCATCCCCTTTCAGAAAAACTCCGCACACTGTGGCCGCACACACACCTTCACGTCGCAGAAGATTAAAGCCTTTAATTAACGATTCTCCATCGGCATTGGTGGATCTCTTCATCGCTCTCCCATTGAGTGGATGGCCGACTGTTGCTCCCACGCATGTTCCTCTTCCCTCATTGGTCGACCGTAGCGGCGAATAGCACGGGCGCGCGCCGCGATTTCCGCGCGCGGGTTTCTGTCGTCAGCAGAGAACGAGGTGGGGGTACAGATATTCCAACCCCGGGAGCTCGGCTCTGCGAAAAATAGAATATTTATCAAGGAAAATAAGGACCCAGATTGCAGGCATAGTTATACCAGGTGTCGCACAAAGGAGGCTATCGAAGTGGGTAGCATCATCGCTGTGGTAGTCAGTAGCCATTTTGTAACGGTGTATTTAGAGGGAGGTTAAGGGGACCCATGGGGATTTGAGAATCTTTTGTGAATGCAGAAGAAGTGTGGCTAATTTCAGTTGATAGTTGCTTGAGAAAGAAAACAATTTTTTAAATCTTTGGCGAGCCCCAAACCTGCCAAGGTGCTTGCAAGAACCATAGAATTAATGGTGAAGAGTGCCTTTGGAGTTTAGTGTGCACCACAGAAGAAGTAAAGTTTACACAAGTGTCTGGGAGCAGCTCACTGAAGCAGGAGTTTCTGCAAGCAAAGCTGCTGAGTCATCTTAGTGTGAAAATGACATCCAAAACCAAAAAGCAGGGAAAAAAATAGCCCAAATTAATCTGCTCTTGTGTGGGAGAATAAAGTGACCTCTGGATTCAAGTGAAGCGTTTTGATAATGTCCAGCAGTCAGATAATATTCATTCTTAACTTTAACTGAATTAAGTGGTAGTGCCACTTCTTTCAATGGAAAGAAAAACTTGAATTTATCTGTGACTCGAAGTTGAGGACACATTTTGATTAATTAGGCCATTATTTTGGGAAAACACAAACTAAATACTGAACCAATAGGACCGCGACAGCAACTCTGTAGGCACTTATTTCCCTTCATGATTGAATATAAATCCTCCTGTCTGACAGCATGCAAATGTCCTTCCTCTCCGTGGAGGAGCCAGCGCCTATGCCAATTGACTAACCAAACTGAGAGTCAATGGTGATTCATGACTCAACGCTGTGACACTGTAAAGGCAAGGTGAGAACAGCGCTAGCCTTCAGATAGCTTCGTTTGGAATGGGACTCTGGTATACGGAGAGTGAAAACGAACGTTTGTGGCCACCAGCCACCACAGATGTTGCCAAATCCACCCAGGCTGGTGGATGCTTTGCCAATGGCTGCTTTAAAGCAGGGCTCTTGTATATAATGAGGCATCTGAAGAATTTTCAATTCCTGGCACGTTTGGACATTTATGGTAAACATTTAATTCAGAGCTTGTAGATTCATCCGGTTCTCTGGATATCCCTCGAATGTCGTCTTTATGTTTCGAGAAAGAACAGCCCTAGAGCATCAGTCAGCAGACATGTAAAAAAAAAACAAGTTTAAAAAAGTTGTGTTTGATCACGCATGTTCATTTTATCAGGATCGCTAGCGATGTTAATTCAATCTTCCATTTCAGTGCTTTAATTTGGAACATTCTTTGGAACATTCTTAAAATGGTGTCACATTTTGGGACACACCCCATTGGAGGGAGAGAATAGCTCGATGCAGGGAGAGAGGGAGAGGGGGAGCGAGAGAGCGAGAGGGAGAGACCAAAAATGGCTTCACACAGTTATGACCTGCGCAAATAGAGAGCGAGAGGGAGAGAGAGAGAGAGAGAGACAGAGACAGAGAGAGAGAGGGAGAGAGAGAGAGAGATTGAGCAAGAAGCGGAGACCAAAAGTAGCTTCAGTCTGTAGCTCATTCTTCCTCGGTTCACTGACTCGGTTCTCTCCATCGCAGTTGCAATGACGATAAGGTCAGGGAAAGAAATGGACGAAGAAGCCATTTTTTTGATAGTGAGAGAGCACTGAAAATATCACTGTTTACCCTTGCAGGGTACTGGTTAGATGAATAAACTAAAACTAAAAAAATCAACAAAATAAGTGAAAATAAATCGAAGACCAAACTTAAGCTTCTTCAGCTTCGGTCCTGATCTGCCCCGCCCCACCCCTCCCACCGCGCCTCGCCCCGCCTTGCCCCGCCCCGCCCTGCCCTGCCCCGCCCCACTCCGCTATGACAAGAAGCACATCTTTAACACCATGGTCTGATTAATGCGGTGCCGCACAGGTGCGTGCGCTCAGGGTAGGAGTGGCCCCAGATTTCCTCTGTCGCAGCCTGAGCCCTGCCACGTTCGCGCTCGGCCTACATCCCCCACGATGCATTTCCACGACTCAGCCGTGACCAGCGGGGCTCGCTGCCACTCAGTTTGTATGCCACATACTTTAAATGTTTTTTTTGTTTTTTGTTTTTTGTTTTTTTTTCCCCGAGGAAGAAGCGCTCCATTAACATCCCCAAACTGCACACAAACAGCTACCTCGGCGAGCCGCCCGCCAGACGCGCTCGGGCGGTCGTCGACATAATTCCACAGAAGACGGCGCCCCGGCGGAGTGGGCCTTTTGTTTCCGCGCGGCGAGCGCGGCGTCGGGGAGGCGAGCGCGAATAATGCGCCGCGGACGGAGCGCGGCGCGTTTGTTTCGGAAGGAGCGCCGAGGATTTATGTGTTTATGCGCCGCGCGGCAGTTTATCCTTTCAGAAAAATATATCAGAGGCTCTCCAGACGGCTCCAGACTGCTGTGAAATCTTCTCGGGGCTCCTGTCTCTGCGTGTTGATTTTGATATGTTTTTGATAGTCCGCATTGATATTATAAAAGGCAGTTGTCAAACGCTGTTAACATTAAACTTTAAACTGAAACTATGTTCTGCATGCAGTATACTCTTGCTATTATTTCAATACAAAAAAAAAAAAAGAAATTCTGCATAAATATTCAAATATGGCTTCTCACCATGAGGATAATAGTTACGGTGAGCTTATGTATGCTTTATCCATTTGCATTTAAAGTAGTTTGTGGCCATATTTAAAAAATAAAGAACTGCAGAACAGATTTTCCTCTCACTATGAAGATGTCACGAGCTGAACAGAACCTATAACCGTATTAAGACGCTTTGCTTGCGTGACTGGCTTCACCATCATAACAATTAGAGTGAAAGAAATCAGACGTTTCTCTTCCCATTAATTTTTTTTTTTTTTTTTTAAGCCGGAACAGAAAGGGAACTCATTTGTCACAGATCTGAATAACGGAGCAACGCTGATCCAATTAGTGCTTGGCAGTCGCCACGGAGTGATTTCATCGCCTCCCCGGGTCTCTGTTCCGCGCCTTTACCGCCGAGCCGCGCGCGGTGCCGCTACACGGAGAGGGCAGGGCCCCCCTGCTCCGTCGCCGAGACGCCCCGACACCCTCTTTAACGATTGACGAGCGCTTTGATGCAGGGTCGTCGCCGCCGGCGACGTACCGCCAGCGACGTACCGCCGGCATGCGAAACGGCTCGACCCGCCTTCGCGGACGCAGACCTGTGTGCGCCGCAACTTCCGCCATGAAAACGAGCGCCCTTCGCCTGATCGCGGGTTTCGTTTCTCCTTAATCGTTGTTTTCGTTCGCGGTCGTCGAGTCCGTCGCGCCACTCGTCTCCGTTGCTGTCGTTAGCTTTTGTCTGCGTAATCGCAGGCTTGATTTGCTTAATCGCTTTTGGTTGCGGCCCTCGCTTCTGTTGCCGTACAGTACTTGTCTCCGTTGCTGTCATTATTGTGGAGACCTATTATTACATAAGAAGGAGAATATAATTTAGCGCACCTGGGTTATTAACTGCGAAAATGCTTGCCTTTTTCTTGAAGATGTAGTGACAAGGTTTGTGTTACCATAGACACGGCAGGTCTTCCTGTTAAAAGGCATGAACGATGCTACCGTGAAAGCATGCATTGTCAGTGTGTGGGATACTATGTCTCTGCTTGTGAAAATTAATATATCAAAACAGTGTGGTTAAACATGAACATGTAAAATTCTTTTCAAAATGTATGTGAGCTAGCCAGCTTTCAGAGCATCAGAGCTAATTCATGTATGATCAAGACAGGATAGACCCTAATGTGAATTAATAGATGATGGCTAAAAAACTACAACATTTTTTCCCGAAACTTTTCATAAAAGTTCAAATAAACTTGCTACCACTGAATGTTTGTCACAAACTTGCCTTTTCCTTGCAGTTGGTGTTAATGTTGCCTGTCCAGAGAGGAAGATTCATTAAATGGCAGGTCATTGCTCATGGCTAATGGCTTCTGTTTGTTTTTTCTCTTTTGTCTTTATATGTGTCATTTATCAGTTGCTGTGTGCACAGATTTGTGCTTTATGACACAGTGATAAGTCATACGTTTATCCTTAAGTGAGAGCTATGCTTCTCTACATTGTTCAGAATTTAAGCTGCTGGGATCCAGCACCCATACCTAAACACATGTTTTTGTTGTACAACATATGGCCAGAAGTATCAGGACACCCCTTGGTCTGGGGCTGTTTCATGGTTTGGACTAGGCCCCTTAGTTCCAGTGATGGCAAATTTTAATGCTACAGCATACAATCAAATTGTAGATGATTCTGTGCCTCCCAAACAGTTTGGGGAAGGCCCTTTCCTGTTCAGCATGGCAATGCCCCTGGACACACAGCGAGGTCTATACAGAAATGGTTTTGATGATAACGGTGTGGAAGAACTTGACTGGCCTGCACAGAGCCCTGACCTCAAATCATCCAACACCTTTAGGATGAATTGGAAAGCCAACTGCGAGCCAGGCATAATCGCCCAATAAGTGCCTGACCTTAGTAATGCAAATCCCTGCAGCAATGCTCCAATATCTAATATAAAACCTTCCCATAAGAGAAGAGGTTATTATAGGAGCGAAGGGTGGACCAACTCCATATGAATGCCCATAATTTTGGATGAGATGTTGGGTGCCAGGTGTCCACATACTTTTGGCCATGAAGTGTATTAAACATGTTGACACTATTCTCTAATATCAGAATATAGTTTTAACTCATTCCAATTTTTAATTTCTAGCTATTTTAGGATTTATAATGAATGATGGTGTTTCCTTCAGAATTTGTGTGGATATATGTATATATTTTCTTTCTTCACGATGCCATTGTTTTGTCCATGGCATAAAATGGGCCTATTCTCATTTTGATTTACTGAGGCCTATTCTCCGCTTGAATCATTTATCGAGCAAAACCATCCTCGCGCCTCTTTAAATGTGGAGAGGGATGTGGTAAGATGAAAATTCAATAATAAAAAACAATAAGAGAAAAATGTTCTTCATACCTCCAAAATTTATTGCAAATCCAAAAATCATAAGGGCTGACTTCTGAGGCATAAAAAGCATAAAATATTTGGCGAGTTCAAAGTGCTGTCCTTGGTGTACCGGGCTCTTCGTTATTTCTGAGTTCACCAGGACTCTCTTTCTTCTTTACGATGTTCCAAACAGTTGCTATTGGTAGGCCTAAGGTTTGGCCCATGTCCCTGACTGTGTTTTCCTTATTTCTCAGCCTCATAATGGCTTCCTTGACTTTCACTGGCACGAATCCGGGCCTCGTGTTGACAAACGCCGGTAACAGTCTCCATAGGCAATCACAAGCCTAGAATCAAGACTAGATAACGAAAGCTGTCTTATACCTACACTAAAACGATTTAACAGACACGACTAATCAGAAACACCAGGAAAGCCATTTGTCCTCAAACATTATGACACCCTGAAATGGGGGACTATTTATTCAATGTAGACATGACCAGAAATAAGAGCTGAGAATGTGCACTTTAACCACATTTCAATTGTATGATTTCAAATCTGAAATTTTGGAGAGAAAAACAAATTCAAGAAAAAATGTCTTTGCCCAATCATTGTGGAGCACATATATATATATATTAATGAAAATACTGTTGGATGACACTTTCCCTTTACTTTTATTTGTATGCCAGCCCTGTCCAGTACACAGGGTGATGCCGCCCTGTTCCAGCATCCTGTTCCAGCATTGATCAGAATGGGCGATGCGGGTATCAGGACCTCTCTCTCACAGAGAGCCTCCCTGCCGGGAACAGCGCCTTCTGACTGCCCAAAGTCGCTCCTCGCCAAATCCCCATAAATCTCGCCCCGCCCGTCAGCCTCTGATTGAGCGCCTAATTAAAGCAAAGTCGTTCCTTTAAAGGGAGCGAGGTCACTCGAGTTTAGACTTCACCGCCGTACGTTCGTGAGCAACCCAGCGTCCCGGGGAGCCAGGGTCAAAGGTCAGCCGAGGACACCGGGGAATCACATCAAATTTCGCTAATTAAATTTAGCCTTTTTTTTTTGCATTTCAATTAGAAATGTCATTTAACCAAGAGCCAATAAATGGCAATATGATAATTGGAGTATATACTGTATATACACACACGTACATACACACACACAGACACAAATGCACACACACGCACACACACAATTCTAAATAAAACCATCAAGAGGGCATCATCCAAGAGTAGAGAACGTCAACAAAGGGAAACGACATAAAGCGCATTCTTCTTTATAGGAGAGTGTTTCCAGCAGCAGACTGATGTCATGGCTCAACTCAGATGTCAAGCTGAGTGCACAACGTCCCCATTAGCTGGCCCCTGTCAGCGCTGGTGCCATACCCACCCCCCCACCCCCCCACAAAAAAAAAAACACATACACACACACACACACCAACCTGCCCCCCACCCCCCTATCACATCACGTCTCAAGGCACTTGGCTCACCTGTCCAGCAGGGACCTGCGAAATGGCCAATAATAGTGCCTAGCTGCCATCTAAAATAAGTGGGGTCGGGGGGGGGGGCCTTGGGAGGGCAGGTGCTGAATCTTAAAATTGGCCTTCCTCTGCCCCTCTGAGGTGTTTCAGCCTCAGGCCCGGGGGGGTGGGGGGGATGGGGGGAGGGGGACGCCACTCAGTGCATTACGCACGCTCAGCTCTCTCCGGCCCAGCGTGTCTTATTGGTTCAGACGGATGTCCGACAGCGCTGCGTGTTAGCCACTCTCCCGCCACCGCGCTGGCTCCTCCTCCGGACCCTGTCTGTGGGGACCGGCGCCCGGCTGCTGACCCCCGACCCGGCCGGGTGGCCCGCACGCTTAACCCCCGGACCTCTCGCTCGCCCCCCCCGACACGCGGAAGGTCATCGGGGGCACGCCGTTCGCACGCGTCATCCACTTCCTGTCAGGGACCGCGATGCGTCGCTGACCAGACGTGGTCCTCACAGAGGGTCAAATTCAGAGTTACACACACGCACGCACGCACGCAAACACACACACACACACACACACTCACAGTCACCCACACACACACTCACATGCAGACACACACTCACATGCACACACACACACACACGCACACACATACACATGCACACACACACGCACACACTCATAGAGCAGCAAACACACAGAAATATAACCTCAGTGACGTTCGATATCGTTGCGGTCTCGTCAATATCGGATCTGCAGGCTTTCCGGAGCTGACGGATGTTTGGCTCGAGAGAGCAAGGCCACCTCTGATCGATCAAACCCTTGCCAAAGATGTCAATATCAACCTGACCGTGTCCATCCAACTGACCACAGGGACATCCAGGCTCGTAATTTACACTCCCCACCACCCCCCCCACCCCCACCCCAAACACTCTTCACGAGAAGACGGATGTACGTCTCGTCTTTGCTGCGGAAAGAACCGGGCCGGGAAAAACAAAGAGCAGCGGAAAATAAATAAAGAAACGTCACTGAATAATTCAGTCGCTCAAAAACCGGCCCGTGACTGTATGGCAATCGATAGCCGCCGTGGCGGCCCGGCGACAGTTGCGACATCATTAAGCCTCGGGTTCGGGACCCCGCCGCAATCGCCGCGGCGAAATGGCGCGGCTGCCACTCAAGGGGGCGGAATTGGGGAAGTGATTGTTCTCCGCGCGGCGGCCCGGGCTCCGGATGACGGGGTTGCCGTGGAAATGCGCCGTCGGAGAGAGGAGCTCCCGGATCGGCGGCGGGATTCGGAGGAGGCGGGAAAACAAACAGCGGGGAGATCCGAGCGGCTGTAGGCTACAGCCAAACTCCTCCGCTCTTCCAGTCCCAGCAAAACACTCCTTTTTTTGTTCCCCCCCCCCACCCCCTCCGTGACAGCTTAGAATGCGGTTTAGATTTATTTGCTGTCGCGTGTGAGTACGCATATTTTGGTGATGCACCAGGAATATGCAAGAAAAGATGTATATGCACAGAAATTATCTACATCTCCCAGATGAGCTACTGTAGTTCTGGTATAAAATTTTTTTCCTGTAAGCAAACACTCTAACAGCACTACACCGGAGGACAGCCTCGTTTGGTACAGCAAAAAAAGAAAACGGCTAATTCCGCTTAGCATCGTGGTCTTCGGATCGACCGGAGGAGGTGTTAATGTAAAATAAACCACGACACAGTCTGTCGTTTGAAATGCCCCATGCCTTGGTGAACATTTCCAGGACTCCGGCGGGCGCTAGGACGCCCCGGGTTCGGCTCTGGACCGCGGGGTGAGCTTCGTAGCGCCAAGGTTCAGCGCGTTAGCCGGGGCTAACGTCTCGGAGAATTCGCCCTAGTTCGGCACATACGGTATTCAACGGGCGATCACTCCGGCGCATGCAGTATTTAAAGCAAAATTAGCTTGCTGCGTTCGCTATTTAAAGCGCGATCGGCCTGCCGGAGGAGCGCAGGAGCGTCTTCGCCGAGACACCGGGTGACCCGCGAGTCCCCGGCCGGCCGCCACTCAGCAGAAAAGTTCCGGAAAAAAAAAAAAAAAAAAAAAAACTTCCAGGACGCTTGGCCTCGGCAAAAAAAAAAAAAAAAATGCAGGTCTTGTGTTTCTCCCTTAAGGCACGGTGCCTTTGCCGAGGAGTGCTGGATTCTGATGGGCTGCCCCCGCAAGGAAATGGACAAGTGTGAAAAATAAGCAGGTGGCGGGTTCGGCGAGACATATTTAGATTAATAATACTTATTTAGCGGTTTGCTATTTGTGCATATGAAGACAAATGCCGGGTGAGTAACCATTCTAGGGCAATTTGCAAAGTCTTTTCGACTGCAAGCGGCTCTTTATTGCAGGTTAGGGCCCATGCGGCACATTCATTTGCTATCCGTTTTCCGAGCCAATCACGAATCTGTCCTGAGCCCGCCCCCCTTCATCCCAGGCGGCCATTTTAGGGCCCTCGCGCGCCGCTGGATTTCCCCGCTTCGGTGAACGCCGCCGACGCGGAACGGGCTGCGTTTGCGCCGCCCCTGACGCACCTCCATTTTATCACGTTTCGTTTCTTCGCGAAACGCGCCTGTTATGGACGCTCTCGAAGCTCGGCGCTCGGTCGCGGGTCCCGTCGGCTCTGACTGACGCGCGATCGGGACGCTAAGCGCGGGGTGATGGATGCGTCTGCTCTTACGGCGCCTTGCTTAAATGCATCTTCTTTTCTGCCCTGGAAACGCGTGCCTGCAATGTGCGTGTGCAGATAAATGGGTGCGCGCGCGTATCTGGCGTCCAGAACCGTGAAGCGCTCACGCAACAGGCGGTTAATGGTTCTGCATAATCATCTCACCGAAGGCTGAGTGATAACATGGTTAGGGGACCGGGGGTGTGATTGCCAATTCCCCCACACATCTCCACCCCCTCCCTGTCTGTCCACCAAAGAAGAAGAAGAAAAAAACCTCAAAAGGAATGATTCTGATTGTCAGTAATAGCTATTTATCATCATATTTCTTCATTTCTGAACACATTCATAGTGCAACAGCAAAGAAATAATAAAAAAATAGATGACAAAATTAATTGTTTTTTTCACCAGAATGAAAACGTAACTTGTTGATATTAGGTATATTAACAGAGAAATGGATGGTGTAATCAAGCCGTAGTGATGTGGTTATCAAGCAGTTGTTAAGGAAGTGATGTCACACCACAGGTGCATAGCTCTAACCACATGAAAAATGTAGTAAAACTCTTTTACTGTTAGCAATGTAGACAACCCCTAGTCAAGACTTGAAACAGAGTGCTTACTGCTTAAAACATACACAGTAAAATGTCTGGTGTTAATTCAACTCTAACTCTTAATGTTTGTTGTAAGTTGTTCTGGAATGTGGGATCAAATGTTATCTGTTAAGAGTTGAATTAACACTGGACATTTAACTGCGTAGTGTTTGCTTGCCAAGGGTTAGCAATCAAACGCTTCAGGACACTTGAGTGTCACATTAGCCTGCGCTGTTATTATATCCCATTATAATGAACCCACTCAGAGGAGAAATCAATCACTGTGACTTTATGAACTGTGCATGAATTCCCACCTCTGTAATAAGTCATAAGATAACTAAATGCTAATTTATATGACGTGAGATCTGTAGGGAAATATCTTTTTTTTTTTTTTTTTTTAAACAGCATGAAATCTCAAATCTTTAAGGATGGTAATGCATACATTTCACATGAATACTACTACCTCACCATGTGCTCAAACACTGATGGGGGGGGGGGGGGGGGGGTGAGGGCCAAAGGGTTGCTGTGATTGGCTCATTACACCGCTCTGACATGAATGGGTGTCATTCATCTCAGTTTTATTGGTTATTTTGAAATTTGTATTCTGTGACTAACAATTTACCTATTTTTTTTTACGGTCACTGTTTACAGTAACAAGACCTTGCACATGATGGAATAACTGGGCTGACTTTACAAGTATCAGCCAAAACGAAAAGTTAAGTAGGAGCGCTGAACGGCTCTTTAATTTTTATATCCTTGCTAACGAATTTTGTCATGAACAAACATGCCTGTCTGTAAAAATAAATAAATAAATAAATAAACAAACTGAAACTGGTTTCGTTTGACCTTAAAGTTTTTCAGTTTGAAGAAGAAACACAGCCTGCCCATTCGTGATGACAATCCCAGATTTATTTTCATTCCGTATCTTACGGCTGCCCGCCTCAGCGAGACGCCTCTCGCGCAGTTTTCCGGAGGGCGTCGGAACGAGACTCCCGGGCAATGAAAATCAGATGATTTGATTAACGGAAGCCCATTACGGCTTAACTCGCCGACGTGCCTCCGCGTTACGGTCATGTTTTAACATGGCCGTAATGCCTGTCTCTCGAGCAGACCAATGCGATGGCAATAAACTATTCCCCAGCGAATTGCATTCGCGCCGCAGTTCGTTCTGAATGTCATTTCAATCACGGCACTAGATTAAAGGAGCTCGTCTCCTGAATATTTTTAGTGCTCCGCAAACTCGCTCCATTCCAGCTATGAATTATTGATTCGAAACGGCCATTATGTTTTAAATTCACATTCTAATATGAGATTGGCTCCGAGGGGGAAATGCATTCCACATACTGTATAGTTCTTTTCATAATTAAAGTATGGCTGCCCTGAAGTCTTCCTGCAACAATAAATTATTTAAAATATTTGTAAGCGTCCAACATCTCCCTGTAAATCTCAGATGATAATGTTAATACGATAATTGCGAATATTGGTTGAAAAAAGGAAAATCTCTTAAGAAAACAAGGAACAAGTGACATTCATGCAGTCGTCCTATAACATACCACAAACCTATCATTAGTCAGCTAAGATTTTTTTTTAAAATCATTGTTGCTTCCAGAAAATCATCATAAATGTTTTATTGTCATTAAAGTGTACTCAAAACTTCCAAACGTACGGTGCATTACCCCCAGTTTTACCGGTTATGGCCTTTAAAGTTATATGCCTGCGGGTACAGTGCATAGCAACATTAGCAGCTTTAACTGATTTCATAGCTGCCTCTTGAATAAAATGCAGCTGTCGGGCGGCAATTCATTTTAATTACTTGTTTGCTTTAGCATTTTCCCTTTTCAGGGATGACTTACATTTCTAAATTTATCCGTTGATACAGGTAGTTTACCGAACAGATTCAGAATACGTACCTTGCTCAAGGGTACAGCATCGGTAAAGCAGCAGAGCTTTAAAAAAAAAAAGAAGTATATATACATTTCCTACACTGCGAATCTCAAGCATCTTTCTCGTGTAAAGTAATGAGGTGGTGGTGTGGTACAGCGGTTAAGGAGCTGGGTACGTAACTTTAAGGTTGCTGAGGTCCAGTTCTCAGGTAGAACACTGCCTTCTTTACCTTCAGGAAGGTAATTCACCTGAATCACTTCAGTGAAATATCCATGGATATAACATGGATTGTATGTAAACAAATGTAAGTTGTATTGTCTAAGTTGCTTTGTGTGAGAGTGTGTCTGCTAAATGCTAAAAATGTCAGTTTACATCTTTAACCATGTGGCATCTGATATTGGGCTGTATCGCGATAACCAGCTGCGTGTAATTGGACCAACGCCCGCAATCTAACGATCAAATTGCCTTAACGCGGCACCCAGCGCGCGTGGCACAGACACGGAGCGCATCAGAAACTTCATCACAGACGGGGAATCATCCGCAAAATAACGGATAAAACAGCGAACAGATTGATGCAATAACACAGTGATCACGTTTCCTGGTAGCCTCGCAAATGACGCAACATACGCTACACTTAAGGTACATTTGGAGGGATTGTATGGAAGCAAAGAAAGACCGGGCAAAACCGTTCACTGTCATTAGGCTGTTTGCTGTGCAGTATTTAATTTTGAAAGGGCAAGACAATCATCCCTTAGCTCAAGTTATTTGATAATTGTGAGACAGGGAAGTCTCACATGCTCTTCTTTTGTCCTCTTAATGGCAGGCAAGCTCAGATCTGAAGGGCAAAATTAATGACAGATCGCCACTGATGGATCACAAAATGACATCAGACTCTAAACTATAACTAAAAATAATTTCTAGTAATTGTGATTCATTTAAAATTACAGGCTGGCTAATTAAGGGGCGGAACATGTAGCCTGAAAGATGGGCCAATTTCTTTAAATTGTCTTTGGTTTGCCGAATGTAAACCAATAGGATGCTCCGGGCTGCTGTGGGTGTTTCAGTTACCATGCAACGGCTGGCTGAGGTCAGCATAGTAAAATCCATTAGGCACTGCAAAGGCAAAATGTCAAGAAAGTGATATTTAAGAAACGACAGTGTGTTACTGAAGGTTGGGCCTTAAAGTATAGTGAAATAACACACACACACACACACACACACACTGTGCTCTCCATGAAACAGTTTGTGTTCAATTGACATTTGTCATCAAAATGTGTGTGCGCGTGTACATGGGTTTCTTTTTTTTTTCTTCTCAAATGCAATTTACAGACACAAGACACAGAAATTTGCCATCATGAATTGAAAGTAAACGGTGTGACAAAACCAACAACCAGCGTTTGTTTATGAGACAAATCTGGTACATTTAATTCAGTTATTATTATTATTATTATTATTATTATTTAGTCAACATGGTTATCCAATTAAACGATGTACATTATATTAAATTATCCATTGTATATTGCACATTGATGTTGTAAGTGCCTTGGTAAAGTGATTTAATTGTATATGAAGATCTTGGGGCCCTGCTTAATGCCTTTATATAGCATGCACTAATGAGTCCCGCATTAGAAGTCACCCAACCTCATTCTGTGCATACATGAGAAGCAAAGGGTTCACTGGTCCCCGAATGCCAGGTAATGTTTCAGATGCGAGGAAGCTGGGCACAGTCCATAGCTTTCAGTGCCCCAAGTCCTATCCCTACAGAAAATCACACCGATTTGTTTTGTTTATTTTTGTCTTCACTTTAAAAAAAAAACTCACACTCAGTAATCAGTGATTGAATTCACAGCCAATTAATAGTCTGATATGGAGGTGCTATGTTCCTCGCTGAGATTCATTTCCTGTGGGAGACGACAGAGTTCCTGTCAGCCAGATTTAAATCCACTGGGCAGGGAGGGAGTGTGGTCCCTGTGGAGCCATTGTAGCCCGCGTAGCCACATTACTGTTAAATTATCAGAAGAGAATTAGGAGTGAAGCACGAGTGCGAACAGACGCTCTCGCCGAGACGCTAGTCGAGCGGTGACATCACACGGGGGCGGGGCTCGCCTCCTCTCAAATTCTCTTCCTGCCGATATCGAGCGGGACAGGGGGCAGGGCTCCAGGCTAAAAGGCTCTGTAGCTGGCGTGGGGAAATTAGAGTTTTGCATTGCGGGGTGCTGTTAAAATGGAGTTCTTGTGAGGGAGTGGGGGTTTTTAGGAGACCAACCGCGACTAAACAGGGGGTTCTTTAAGCTATTCACCCGAGGGAGAATAACCACAAGAGTCTCAAGAGACGGGGACAGAGGAAAAGATAGTTGAAAGGAAAACAGTACTCCTAAGGGATAGTATCCCAAAGAAAAAGCTCTACGCAACCCACGTACTGGGTAAAAACGAACTAAGGCTTAAGGAGTACGAACTTTCTGAAAACAAAACAACTGCCGGAGCAGAAAACGGGGAAACTCAAAGAAAACAGACCTCGAACCGAGGCTGAAAAAGTAACACCCTACAGAAATACTGAGTTAGGTTGCAGCACTAACTGGTTGCCAACAACCTAACAAGCTAAAGACTGTTGTGCTAATTTTATAGCCACAACAGTCCAATATCTCACGCTGAATCCTATACCTTTACCTTTTACCTTGCTTGACAGCTACCAGCTCTTGTGCAACATAAGTGACACTAAAGCAAAGCTCTTCGGCTTGCTTGGGGTTTAAATAGAACGCCAACAGGTGCAAATTGTAAAAGGAAATTTGCACGTGTATGATTCAATCAGCTTAAAGGCCGTAATAACTGAAGAAAAGGCGCATGAAAAAACCAATGGCCGTAATAACTGAAGAAAAGGCGCAGGAAGGAAAAGAAATGGTGGCATCAGCCAAAACCATGACAGGACCCCCCCTCTAAGGGCCGGCCCCAGACGGGCCCTCCGAACCACGCCTGCGGAAGTCATGAATAAGCTTAGGGTCCAAAATGTCTCTAGAGGGGACCCAACAGCGTTCCTCAGGGCCATAGCCTTCCCAGTCAATAAGGAACTGAACCCCTCGGCCCACTCGTCTCTCCGCCAGAATGCGACGTACTGTATATACCGGTTCCCCATCAATGAGCCGAGGCGGAGGTGGCGGTTCATCCGCCGGAGCCAATGCGCTCACGAGAACCGGCTTAAGGCGAGAGACATGAAACGTCGGGTGGATTCTCATGGAACGAGGGAGCTGCAAGCGAACCGTGACCGGGTTGATTTTACGCATGATCTTAAAAGGACCCACAAACCGCGGGGCGAGTTTACGAGATTCAACTCGTAAAGGAAGGTCACGAGTTGATAACCAAACCCGTTGACCCACCCGATAGGAGGGTGCTGGACGGCGATGCCTGTCGGCAAGTCCCTTCTGTTTGGCCGAGGAGCGCAGGAGGGACGCACGGACTCTCTTCCACGTGGCGCGACACCGCCGAACAAAGAACCCAGCAGACGGCACCTCGGTGTTCTTCTCCAATTCCGGGAACAGAGGAGGTTGGAATCCAAACTGGGCCTCAAATGGTGAGAGCCCCGTGGACGCGTTACGCAGCGTATTATGCGCATACTCTGCCCACGCGAGATGACGGCTCCACGATGTCGGGTTGGAGGAAGCCAGACAACGAAGAGTGTTCTCTAGCGTCTGGTTGGTACGTTCCGTCTGTCCGTTAGTCTCCGGGTGGAATCCCGACGAGAGACTGACGGACGCACCCAAGAGAGAACAAAACGACCGCCAAAACCGAGACGCAAATTGAGGCCCACGATCAGACACCACGTCTTGAGGCAGACCATGCAGTCTGAAGACGTGGTCGACTACCAGCCGCGCAGTCTCTGGTGCTGATGGCAATTTAGGCAGCGCGATGAAGTGGGCTGCCTTAGAAAACCGGTCCACCATAACCAGGATAACTGTGTTGCCATCAGAAGCCGGCAGACCTGTGATAAAATCCAAGGCAACGTGGCTCCATGGACGACTCGGGACGGGCAAAGGGCGTAAAAGCCCAGAGGGTTGGAGCTGAGAACCCTTGTTGCGGGCACAGACCGAACAAGCTAAAATAAACTCCCGAACATCCCTCTCCATCCCAGGCCACCAAAACCGCCTGGCCAGGAAATCCTTAAACCTGTGGATGCCAGGATGCCCAGTAAGATGGGAGAAATGTCCCCACTGCAGCACCTGGGCCCGTACCTTGGATGGCACAAAAAGACAGTTAAGGGGTCCCCCACCTGGATCCGGCTCCAGTCGTTGAGCTCTCCGCACCACAGACTCGATGTCCCACATAACTGGGGCCAAAATCTGGGTGGTAGGAACAATGGGCTCAGAGAAGTGGTCACTGTCAGATCGATCAAAAATTCGGGAGAGTGCGTCAGGCTTGATGTTTTTAGAACCTGGGCGATATGTTAGCAGGAAGTTAAAGCGGGAGAAGAAAAGCGACCAGCGAGCTTGCCGCGAATTGCGCCGCTTGGTGTTCTGAATGTACTCTAGATTTTTGTGGTCGGTCCACACCGTGAAAGGGTGTTCAGCTCCTTCTAACCAGTGCCGCCACTCCTCTAGAGCCAGCTTAACCGCCAAAAGTTCCCGGTCCCCGACGTCATAATTTCTCTCAGCCGGAGAAAGTGACCGAGAAAAATAAGCACAAGGGTGCATTTTTTGATCCTGGGGAGAATGTTGTGATAAAATGGCCCCTACCCCAAGCTCCGAGGCGTCCACCTCTACCACAAACGGGAGTGAAGGGTTAGGGGTTATCAGGATGGGCTCCGAACTGAACCTCCTCTTCAACTCCGTAAAAGCAGCCTCGGCTTTGGGCGTCCACGCAAAGCGTGAAGGGGTATTTTTCTTCGTCAGTGCGGTGATCGGCGCAACCACTGCACTAAAATTGCGTATAAAACGCCTGTAAAAATTAGCGAACCCCAAAAACCGCTGAACTTGTCTGACCGATTCTGGGCTAGGCCAGTTCATGACCGCGGAAACTTTCTCTGAGTCCATTTGTACTTTCCCCTCTGTCACAATGAACCCCAGGAAAGAAACGGATTTGGCATGAAACCTACATTTCTCGGCCTTTACAAATAGCTGGGCGTCCAAGAGACATTTTAAAACCTGTCTAACATGGCTAACGTGCTCCGAAAGATTGGCAGAAAATATTAAAATGTCGTCTAAATAAACAAACACAAATTTCTCCAGCATCTCTCGGAGCACGTCATTCACAAATGCCTGAAAGACAGAGGGGGCGTTAGTGAGGCCGAATGGCATGACCCGATATTCAAAGTGGCCGTTGTGCGTATTGAAAGCAGTTTTCCATTCATCTCCCTCGCGTATACGCACTAAATTATAAGCGTTACGGAGGTCGAGTTTCGTGAAAACTGACGCACCCTGGAGGCGTTCGAAGGCTGAGTTCATGAGGGGCAGTGGATAGCGGTTTTTAATAGTGATACTGTTCAATCCTCTATAATCAATACAGGGTCTCAGCCCACCGTCTTTTTTCTTCACAAAGAAAAACCCTGCCCCCGCCGGCGAAGTGGATGGTCGGATAAAACCATTAGCTAATGCCTCTTGGATGTATTCCTTCATAGCTGTACTTTCAGGAGCTGATAAGGAATATAAGGAACCGCGAGGCGGCACTGTGCCAGGATGTAGGTTAATGGCACAATCATATGGTCTGTGAGGTGGCAAGGTGGTAGCCCTTTGTTTGCTAAATACTTCAGCGAGATTTGCGTAATCGGCTGGTACATTAGGTGGTAATGGGAATTCGAGCGCACCCACCATACTGGTATTTTCTGATCTAGCGGGAGAGTGGGGCATGGAGTCAGCCTCTGGTTCTGTTAACTCCCCTAGGGATAAGTCATCAACCGGAGGTTCCCAGTCGAACCGCGAATCCCAATCCAAACTCTCCTCTCTGTCCTCAGAAGGTGGGGATGGCGCAATTGGGTTGGGTGGCAACCCGTCTTCCTCATCGTCCCAAGCCGAATTAGTCTCTCTTTGCAAACCATGAAAATTAGGAGTTGGTGATGACTTCTGTTGGCAATGTTTGACACACTTGGGGCCCCACTGAATCACTGTGTTCTTCTTGTTGCCCCGGTTAATGTGCGGCTTGTGTTTCATCAGCCACGAATGACCTAAAACTAGTGGATAGGCTGGTGAATCAACCAGGAAGAGTCTGACTCGCTCCGAATGACCACCAAAAGGGACACGCATGCAGACAGGGTCGGTAATCTTTCTAACCAATCCGGTGCCCAGCGGGCGACCGTCAAGAGCTGTAATGTGGCGAGGCCGTGAAAGGAGAACCACAGGCAATCCAAGTTCCCTAGCCCAGTTAGAATCCACAAAACAGTCAACTGCTCCTGAATCTAAAAAGGCGTCAGTTTTAACTAATTGATTATTCCAGGATAGCTCGACAGATAAAATGGTTCGAAAGGCTGATGGGTTACGCCTCACTGGGGCCTTTCTTTCACCTAGCGAGGCCTCCCGTTTCCCCCCAGCTTAGGGCACTCATTTTTAATGTGTCCCTTTTTTCTGCAGTACCGACACCATTCGCTGCGCTGCCTTCGTTCTTGCACATTGCGTAGGGTGGAGCTATCTATCTGCATCGGTTCATCATGGTTCAGAGAGCCTAATGGGGGAGCCAAAACTGCAGGTTTAACCGGGAGAGAGGCAATGTATGGGAGGGAACGGTTCCTCCTCTCACTTCTCTCTCGCTCACGTTCCCGCACTCGGTTATCAATTCTGATAGCCGTCCTTACTAAAGCCTCCAATGTGGCCGGGGGCTCAAGCGTTGCTAAAGCGTCCCTAACTGGCTCTGAGAGCGCATTCTTAAATATCGTCATGAGCGGAGCCTCTGGCCACCCTGTTTCACCAGCCAATGAACGAAACGTAACGGAAAAGGCTGCTACACTGTTCTCTCCCTGACGAATGCGCGTTAGCCTTGTAGCCGCTTCCTCTCCGGTAATGTCGTGATCAAAAACCGACGCCATCTCTGCCATTAAACCTCCGGATGTGTTCATTACAGGGGCTTGTGAACGGATGAGCGGCTCAGCCCATGCAAGGGCGGTCCCAGTTAGCAGAGATAAAATAAGACACCCGTGAATCCTCCGTAGTAAAGCGCGATGGTTGAGCTTTAAAAAATATCATACATTGCGCTAAGAACCCCCTGCATTTCCCCGATTCTCCATCATACCGCAGGGGAAGCTGCAGTTTAGGTTCACGGACAATGACTGACACCATCGGCTCTGGGGTCGGGGGAAAGGAAGGTGCTTGTGGAACTGTGGGGTTTAATGCGCAAGCCAGTTGGCGAACACTGTCAGCAAGCTCACGCAGTGCATTCTCCTGGCTGCGCAGACTCTCTTCCTGACGGTGCAGGCGTTCAAGCATTTCTCCCTGCCGTTCATAAGAGGTTGCTTGTTGGGAATGTAATATCTGGATACCCCTATCATGAGCGGTTAGGGCAGCCTGTTGAGCTGCAACAGTCTGTTCTAAGCCCGCCGGAGTCGCTGGTACATCCATTTTGTGGCTTCAGTGTACTGTGAGGGAGTGGGGGTTTTTAGGAGACCAACCGCGACTAAACAGGGGGTTCTTTAAGCTATTCACCCGAGGGAGAATAACCACAAGAGTCTCAAGAGACGGGGACAGAGGAAAAGATAGTTGAAAGGAAAACAGTACTCCTAAGGGATAGTATCCCAAAGAAAAAGCTCTACGCAACCCACGTACTGGGTAAAAACGAACTAAGGCTTAAGGAGTACGAACTTTCTGAAAACAAAACAACTGCCGGAGCAGAAAACGGGGAAACTCAAAGAAAACAGACCTCGAACCGAGGCTGAAAAAGTAACACCCTACAGAAATACTGAGTTAGGTTGCAGCACTAACTGGTTGCCAACAACCTAACAAGCTAAAGACTGTTGTGCTAATTTTATAGCCACAACAGTCCAATATCTCACGCTGAATCCTATACCTTTACCTTTTACCTTGCTTGACAGCTACCGGCTCTTGTGCAACATAAATGACACTGAAGCAAAGCTCTTCGGCTTGCTTGGGGTTTAAATAGAACGCCAACAGGTGCAAATTGTAAAAGGAAATTTGCACGTGTATGATTCAATCAGCTTAAAGGCCGTAATAACTGAAGAAAAGGCGCATGAAAAAACCAATGGCCGTAATAACTGAAGAAAAGGCGCAGGAAGGAAAAGAAATGGTGGCATCAGCCAAAACCATGACAGTTCTGCAGAATGCATACGGTGTGAAGGATGGGTTTGGGGAGATGTGTGAGATATACGCCTGGTGAAAGACAAGCATGTAGACTTTGGAGAGTGTATGTGGGGGGGGAGTGTACATTACATTACATTACATTTATTTGGCAGACGATTTTATCCAAAGCAATGTACAAAAAGTGCATTTCATGGTCATAGACAACTACTAAACACAGGTTCAGTAAGATACAATACACATTTACAAGCAACGTACCTGTAGGTAGGAAAGCACTTTGATGTATTTTAAAGCACCGGGCGTCTATAATTTAACCTGAAAACAGAAATGAGGAATTCAAATCCATGAGCATCGAATATGCTGCTCTCAGCTCTACCCTAGGTGACCACCTGTACTGCCCAGAGCAGGCACTGTCTGAGGAATGTACACAGTATGAGTGTGATACAGTCAGCAAGGCACAGAAGGGCCATTTATATATGACGTTAAAGTTAATCAGACCAACAATTTACTATTGCAACAAAAGTAAAATAAATAATAATAATAATAATAATAATAATAAGGACCTGGGTGGGGAAGGGGGTTTGGGCTATTGGGGGGGTAGAGTGGGACGGGGAGGGGGGGGGGGGGCAGAGGACAGGTAGTGGAGCAGAGTCTGGAAGGCGTGTAGGGTCTGATGATCTTCTGAAGACATAATGTAGCTTTAGCTGCCCAATAGGCTCACACCAAGGTTTGGAATTTTCGATTTGTCATAGGACTTTATTAGCTTTGCTTTAACACTCTGTCACTGTAAAATGAACTGCCCGAGGAACGGCAGAAGGTGACTGAACTATACGAATCAGTTTTTTTTTTCTGAAAGACATAAGACACAGGCCATGTGATATCATGAATGCTGGCACATCATGTGGTATCATGAATACTGGAGCTTGAAGGCCCTGCCTATCTAATTTGTTATTGTGCTGGGATGGCCCTTCTGTTGTTCCAGGGTGAAGTCAGTGTCGCTAGCTTTGCGACAGTCAACCCAATAACTCTGGAGTAACTGCGCTAAAGTGGACAATTTAATAGTTCAAAATGATTGCGGTCTTTATTATGTGGGACAGAAATGACTTTTTTTTCCCCACATAATAACTGCCGGCAAGTGTGAATGTATATTCCGCCTGACATTTATTTCAACAAAGCCAAAGGTCACAAATTGCATTATGTTGATTAAAACGGCCGTGTTGTACTAATATCGAGCTATTTGGAGTCAGCCGTATGGACTGGAGCAGAGCCCGCACAAAAACATTCCGGAGATTAGGACCCCTGCTGTATCGGTTTCTCCAACCAATGCGAAACAGAAACATAATTAAGTGCTCCTTTGTGTTTGTCCTCAGCTGACACCGCACACATAAATTAGCAAAACACTTTTTCTGTGAGCGGTCTTTGGGAAACAGTACAACTGGGTGCAGTACAACGCTGCTCTGCTAAGAAACAACTCGAGTTTCAGTTTTGAAAAGAAATCTGTTGCTAATCTGTCGTTAAATGGTTGCAGTAAAAGACCTCAAGGTCTTCTAGAGCCATTCTCTAGACTCAGGCCAGAAAAACAATCAAATTATCAATAAAGAATCAATGATTGTTCAATCAATCAATAACAAGGAGACGCCTCCTGGTCATCTTCTTGTGATAGTACTTAGTTCATCATCAGATGCTTTTAGAATGTTTATCTTCCACTGTGAATATTTGCAGATATTAACCTATGAACCAAAATGCGAGCAGTCCGGTGCACTGATGTATTGATAGGTGACAGTTTAAATATTTAGAGCAAGCGTTTACATGAATTTTAATGCGCGCGGTAATTCTGTGATCCAACAGCATCGGAGTGCCTGATAGGAGCTGCTTTTGGTTCCACCGGCGAGGGCTTTGCGTGTTCGCAATGCAGCGGCATCCTTTCGTTCCGGAAAACGCGCGCGAAGCCCTCGCGAATTCCGAAAGACCGACGGCGCGGGTGAAGTCTCGGCGTGGGCGAAGTCTGGGCGCGGGCGAAGTCTCGACGCGGGCGAAGTCTGAACTCCGGCTCTCCCCCCACAGGATTCAAAGTCAACCACGAGGAATTAAGGCCTTTCTCTCAAATTTCCAAACGAGGTTCAAAAAATGTCACCGGTGACAGGAGGTAAAATTTAGCGTAGCCATGCTAAGCGTCACCCGTGATTAGCATTGGCTAAGCTAAGAACAGCAAGCTAGCGTTTGTGCTGCGAGCAACGTATCCGCGCCCAAACTCCCTCCCCTCACAAGCTACCACTCCGTTAATGGGTACAGAGCCTAAATAACAGGCTTACCCCCAGTGAGCATTCATTAGTAGCAGCCAGTATAAGCTAAGCTAATTGCACAGAGAGTGATTTTGGCTCCCCTTTTTTTTGGGGGGGTGGGGGGGGGGGACAGAGCCAGGCATTTATATATATATATATATATATATATATATATATATATATATATAAACTTATTTAGCTTCTATTAACTTATACATTCATATAATTAACGGTCTCACTCCCCTTTTATTTGTATTTAAGAATGGACTTTTGGTGTAATTTACTGCTTACAAAAGTAAACTCCAAAAAAAAATGTAGACTTCAGAAACCTCATCTTGCTCATCACAATAAAGTTCGGAGGAGGGGTGTTATCTAAGCCAGATCACAATATGGGATAGATCCAGGTCCATGGCTGTATGGACGGAAGGGTTTCCCAAAGAAGGTGAATGGCCAAAGCCAGGGTGTCTGGGGGGGGGGGGGGATCTAACCAGGGGTGGGACTTAATGAGTGTTATGCTAGGTCCTGTGATGAATATTATCTGATAAACTCCCCCAGCATGCAGTGCGCTTTTATACCAACACAGCTGTGAGGTCAAAGCTGCCCCCGGGCCCAGTTAATTAAAGCAGAATTCATCATGCTGAAAAAGCGCATCGATAAACAAACAGCCAAAAATAAACATGACAATACTGAAAAAAGCTCTGCTTTGACACATTCTCTCTTTAAAATGAACTGCGTGAGGGATTGCAGAAGGTGACTGAACTGTGAATCCTTTGTCTTAAAGATATTAGACACAGGCCGTGTGATGTCATGAATGCCAGCTCACCATGCGATATCATTAATGCTGGAGGTTGTAGGCCCTGCCTATCTAAAATGGTGAACTGTGGCAGCACAGTGGTGCACTGTACCCTTTTATGTCTCAGTGCTGTACAGCCAGGATGTTTTATTCTCTTTTTAAACATTTCACACTGTGCACTTTCCCCTTATGTTCCAGTTTTTTTTCTTTCTTTTTACCCCTTTCCTTTTCTTCACAATTAAGAAACCCTGAGTTACCGCAATCCCGCGCCTTGAGCACACCAGTGAGAGCACGTGCGCTCCTCTTTCCCCGGGCCGACCAATCAAGTATTCGATCCGACTAATCAAGATGGGCGTCTTTTCCGATTGGCCGGCTCCAGAGCTGACATTTTCCCGAGTCGAGCTCCTTTTTTTTCCCCTCGCATTTCCTTTTTCAAACTCCTCCTCCTCCTCCTCCTCCTCCTCCTCCTCCGCCACACGCAGGCCGACGGGGGGGCTTCAGAAAGCCCGGGGGAGGGCGACGGCGAAGCGCGGCGCGAACGGAAAAAACCCGGAAGCGGATCGACGACTTCCCGCCGCCGCGAGATCTCCGCGCAGCCAACGTCCCGATACCTGCTGACCGCGGGGGGGGAAAGGAAAAAGAAAACGGTTCGATAGCCAGCTGTTTGGTTTACGGCGGTTTCTCAGCGACGGCTATTTTTAACCCCGCGGGGTCGGCCGCCCGGCTGAATGGCGGGGTCAGGCCGACCTTACCGGAAAGCGCGTTTCTGAAATCGAAAACCAGCGGCCGCACGCGTCCTCCGGTGCTCTTGACTTTTTCGACGCCGGCCCGCATCCTCTTGACATCAGTCCTCAGGTTCGTGTTCCTTTTATTTTTAGCGCGCGGACACTTCTAAAATGTCAATCGGGAGAACGCGCCGCCGTCGCCTTATTGATGTGTTTTTTCCCCATCGAGAAAGCATGAAATATGATTCTCCAATCCGCCTTTCCGACTGAAGCCTCTCACGTAAACAGATGGCTCGCACTATTATTTTTAAAATTTTATTTTTGTGTTAATATTTCCACAGCTTCCCTGTATTACGTGAACATATTAAGGTTATGATGAAGTAATAACGATGTTTAATCGTCTCGCTTTATTCAATTATGAAAGCCATTACCGTTTGAATTGCTGCAGCAAACTATCGATCTAAGGAGCCTTCCCTATATCTTTTATTACATGCATTTTAGATTAGCTTGCAGGTTTAGAGGTAGTTATCCAGCGCAGGGACGGTTTTGGGAATTAAAACTATAATGAATGAATAATAAAGTTTCCTGTTTCATATTTTTGCCCAAGGCGCAGTGTACTTTATTGGCCACATAACATAAAAATCTGAATGTCTGAATGAAATGTCTGTGCTGCAGATCACTGGACAGAATGATGTCAGTCATGTGTATTTAAAGACACTGATGATTTAAAAAATGTTTCTTAAATCCATACAGAAGAAGTGTTAACCCTTGAGGACTGTAAAATACCCAGCAAACTGGCCCTGTTGATTAAATACAATAGCCACCCAATCATCCCGCTACATATGATTGGCTAAACAGTATCATTTCCCTACATCTGATTGGCTACACAATACATTTTCATTTCCCACACCCACTTTGATCCTTCTTGTTGATTGAGTATAGAACCCCCCCCCCCCTCCCAACAGATACCATCTTGTATGCACTGAAGTATTGACTCTGATTTCTCTCCAACATGGAACCTACATGTAACTACAGTACAACGATAGCCTACATAGCTTGAGTGTTTTAGCCACAGGACTGCAGAATAATCCCAGCAGGCATAATTCTATAAAAATCATGTGAGATGTCCTCCACCTCAGGAATTGGAGGAGAGTGGCAGTGTGCTGCACTGGGACAGGCCTATAGCAGGGGTTCGACGTTCCAAATTTGGGAACGGAAGATGGCGGCAGTGATTCCCAGGTCAGACGCTGCCGTTGTACCCGTGAGCACTGCTTCAGTATACATCCAGCTGTATAAATGGATGCAATGTAAACGTTGTGTAAAAAAAGTTGTGCAAGTCGCTCTGGATAAGAGCGTCTGCTAAATGCATGTAATGTAAAGAGGGAAAATGTTCCCGTAACGTGTTTCTGACAGGTGGGTGCTTCTCACAGTTTACTCCACACCTTTAATTAGACAGCTGCTTCGCCTTTGATAAGTTCACCTAAAATTGGCCCAAACCCCTCTGTCATGCTCAGAAAAACGGCTGTGATTTATATGCTGCTGCCGACTCAAATTTGACTCAGCGCTCCAGTTTGGGAAATGGGCCACATGTGAAAAGCGGTATTTGATGAATCCTTTTAAAACAATCAAAAGGTCTGTATCCCACAACTTAGTGTTGTTTGACTGCTTCATTGATGCACACAAGGATGCTAGTTTAGAAAGCTCTGGATGAAAAGCACAGACACTCACACACACACAAGCACCACACCATGCACACACACACACACACACACACACATGCACGCACAAACACATACATAAACACCACATCACGTACAGGTACGCACACACACAAACACCGCACCACGCACACTGACACATATACACACAGACACACACACAAACACACGCACACATACACACAGACACACACACACACGCACGCACAAACACCTCGCTACACCACATACACATACGTACACACAGACACAGACACAGAGACACACACACACACACACACACCACTTTGGTGGCGTCGCGGTGAAAGAAAGGTGAGTAAACCGATTTGAAAGTGCACGGCTTGTCAGCTCACCCTTTAAAAACCGAGCAAATTGCACACGTCTTGCCTGATGAAAGACTCGAGGCCCTTCAATCGAGCACTCGACCGCCGCTCTTCACTCCGAGCCGCTAACGACGGCGAGGGCAGGTCAGGGGGCGGGGCTTATCACCCTGCGGCTGGAGGACAGAGACGAAGTCAGAAAGGGAACTTCTCTCTCGCTGCACGCAATACCGCTTATGCCAGCTTTCATTCAGGATTCTATTACAGCCATTTAGCAGACACTCTTAGTCAGAGCAACTTACACAGCTTTTACATAGCATCCATCCATACAGCTGGATACATACTGAAGCAATGCAGATGAAGTACCTTACTCAAGGTACTTAACTACAATGGCAGAGTCCTGTCTGGGAATTGACCCTGTGAACTTTAGGTTACAAGACCAGCTCCCTACCCATTACACTACGCTGCCACCATATCGGCTGTCCTGCTTCCTTACCCAATTCAAAGCTCTTCTAGATACAAAAGACACGTATGACACTCCCAAGGTATCTCCTGGGTATTTTTCCCCCGACAGATTTTCACTTGGCAGCTTCCCATACCCGAACAGGCGCTTCTTCGGCGAGGTAGAGTTTTGGGCAGGGGGTAAGAACAGGTCACGTGACCATCGTCACAGGGAAACTCGCCGAGTTCGCCAGCATGCTTTTTTCGCGGCCTGCCCTTCTCGCGCCACGTTCGGAGACGCTGCCCGTGAGGACGTCAGACGTTCGTCGGACCGACTGTGGCAACATTTCAGGCTTGAATTTTTTTTTCATATGTTGGATGGATGGTTGCTTGTACAGCAAATCATAAAAAAAGTATAAATGCTGGAGGACTCTTCTCAAAATGGCACACTATAAGGGTCGAGCAGCTCACGTTGGAAATGAGCGATGTCAATTTTCCCGGCTGGTAAATGCGCACAGAGAAAAACAGGGACAGGTAAGAAGCCCGTTAATATCGGCGGGATGGAAGAAAGAAAAAAAAATAAAAACTCTTTTGCCACAGCTGGTTATCATCATAATGTCTTTGGTCTTCCTGTTTTAAATTCCATTCAGCATATTTAGCAAATAAATACCTTTCATTCCCGCTGTGAATAGATTGTTCAAAGTGTTGTAAGTGCATTACAAAGCCAACAAGAGAAAACAAAAGGTTGTTTCAAGGTTTAATATTTCATTTAGTTTATTTGATTTATTTTTTAACAACGACTGATCCCATTGGATTACGGAAGGCCACACTGACAGTATTGCTCACTGAGTGTCTAATGCTAAAGTTTCATCTAAAATGACATGCTGCACACAACAATAAATCGCTCAAACAGTGACTGCTCTCATTGTCGTGCGTTTTTACACACACATGCTTTACATTTGGATTCAGTTCTCGGTCACTGTTGAAGGCCTTGGACTGTTGTGTACACTAATTTCTGGTTCAATCCTTTGCCCTCATGTGGCGGGGTGGGGTGGGGGGGGGGGGGTGCATTTCGGCAGGAGATGATGCAGCTCTAGTTGAGTTGATATCTGTGATTAATACAGAAAAGAGCCCCATCGATACAGAAGGGCTGCTAATGGCCATTGATTTATCTCTAATGGATAAGGCATCTAGATGGGATTCAAGGCCACAATGCTGTTAGATAAAATAGGTTTTTTTTTTTTCTTGCATCATTGTGATTTTGCAAAGTAAATGTGAAATTATCAAAAAGTACATCGAAGGTCAAGAAAAATCAAGATTTTATGCTTCGCCCGTCTTTTCTTTTGTCTGGAAAGGGGCATTTTGACACAGAGTTACAAGGAATTTAACAATCTGCATGGCTGTTGTTGATGGTAAGATGGAGTTGTAGATCACGATATATTCTGCAGCTTTGGGGAAGCACACTAAAGGCCAGTTTGAGCAAGACAAAAACAGTCTTTAACACTTGATAAAGAGCAAACCAGAGAATGACGTGAGTGAAACTTATCTATCTAAATGTGTAAATGTTACGAAACAAGATAACTGGTGAAAATAAATGCAGAAGGGACAGATAAGAAGCCAGTGCATATCAGCAGTGCTTTTCACCATTGTAATACACTGCCGGTACCTTTATTTGATTGACTTGATTTATTGGGATGCATGCAAGGTATTGTGTAGTTAGGTTGGTTCCTTTTCCTAGACATGTCTGCTGAGATGGTTGCTGGTTGCTAGCACCGAAAGCCAGAATAAACTATGAAAATATACAAAAATATTGCTGCAGGCTTACACCTGTCACAGGCTAAATCTCAACAAGCTAAATGAGGAATGTTGAGAATTTGGCAGTCGGCTGTGTCATGTGCGTTTCTGTGCAAAAATTCCTTTCCTGCTTTTCTATTTTGGGGAGAAGATGATGACCATTGGAAAAAACACGCCCGTCATGACCAAGTCCAGCAGTTCTGCAAATTTACACTTGGCTGACACACAGTCATGCATTTTATGAGTTGCTCACAGTCTAATGTTCTCCTAAGACCCAGTATAACAAATGAATTTTATTTTATTTATTTTTTTTACATATTGCAAGTGTTTGGATGTCATGTTGCAGTGAAAATATTTTCAAAAAAAATTATTACATTTAATGTCCCTTGGAACGTAGGTTTCAGCATAGTGCAATATATGGTTTTTAAGATTAAGACCAGACACTTGTGTCCCCTACAGGGGACAAAAACGAAGTGGCAGGTCTTAGGAGGATATGTACGTGATGTGGCCACAGATCCGATAGCATTGTATCCCACATAGATCCCACAGAGATGCATTTTAAAGCAAGATGGGCCTTATTCCGTGTTGACTGAATCAAAGTCGATAAACAACTGAGAGCAAAAAGGCCTCCAGCGAAATCACTTCCCTTTACTGGCTTCCGAACGTTTTATAATGCCACGAACGATAAAAACATTTTCGCAACCACCGGCATTCGAAACATTACTTATCGCCTCGCCGTCCGTCCGCTAACCGGTTTTCGAACCCACTGTATGAGCTCAGGCAAAAGAGAAACAGGGATCCCCGTAAAGCAGATCAGTAATTCAACGCGACTACAGCTGGGTAGAAGCTAGCGAGCCCAGTGCTACGATTGATTGGGGCCTTATTATTGCTTTATGTCAAGTGCTGCCACCGGGCCAGGTCATATGATGTTTTAAGTACATGCACGGCTTAGCATTTCGAGAAATAAGCCACTCTCCATCTTGAGGAGCTCTTGAATTCTGTTGCACAAATGAAATTGAAAAAGTGGGGGGGGGGGGGGGTTGGTGGGCATACATTTTGCATGCGCGACTTGCGGATGTGTTTCCATAGGCGAGGAAGGAGCTCTTCGGTCCCAACACCCCTCGATCGTTTGCATATTTATCATCCACCGAATCCTTCTCTCGTGCCTGTGCATGCATTTGCCGTGCAAGCCAGGGAAACTTCCACGGATGCTGGCAAACAGTCGCTAATGAATGCAGAGAGATCGGGCTTGAAACGCAATATAAAAGAAAGGGGAAAAGGGAATTCTGCAGCTAGCAGACACAGAAACACCCCATTATCAAAGCACCGTTCTCTTGCTCCAAGTCATTCAGTCGCCTTATATAATTTACCCATCCCCGCCTTGTGTAGCTGGACCCCTCCAACACACAAACACACACACAAACACAGAGAGAGAGAGAGAGAGAGAGAGAGAAAGAGAGAGAGAGAGGTGGAGATGGAGCTACGCTTCCTCACAACATGTGGAATTTAACAATAAGGGAGAATTTCTACCCCAAAACCATAAAAATATGATCAGAATTGAACACTTTTAAAGACTACCAAGAGCTGCCCTATTTATTGGGGGAACACAGAAAATGCATTGGACTAGCCGCAAACTATGTAACAGCTGGCCATAAACAGAGGGACCTCCAGTGAGTGTGTGAGGATAGGCCTATATTTGTCCGTACACCATTTGTCTGGATTTATGTTTATGTGTTACTTTGTATATCTTCGTTTTATATGCTTGTGATTTGGCAATATAAGAAAGATGTCTTGTCATGTCAATAAGGCATTTTGAATTTATTTAAAAAAATTAAATTTGAGAAAGCGAGTGAGAGAGACACATTCATAATTTTACAACAGCAGCACAGCAATGTTTCTAAAGCTTGCTATCGCATCAATGCCCGAGTGAGCAAAATGGCCGCCTCAGCCAACAACCAGTCATCACCGAGGAGTCCAACCGCCGAAACCGACGTTCCTCGACAGTGAGAAAACAGCCAGACGTGCGCGTGGAGTTGGACTCCCGCCTGGATCCAGTCAACGTTCGTCCCCTGACTTACAGTACAAATTAACGTTGACTGATAAAATAACGGAAGGCTGATTTATTTCCTTTCAGCGATCGCCGAAATTAAATCACCGCCCTGTTTGTGAAGGAAAGAACACTTGCGCCTAATTGCACGTCTGGTGCGGAGGACAATCTCGATTGAACCCAGGCCAAACACTCTCGGTCAACACCTCAAGCGCTTTACAAAAGGTAGCAGGGGGGGAAGAAAGCAATCTTCTCTAATGAATATTATGATTTTATAATAATAATCAACTTAAAGGTCTTCATATTTAGGTCTAGGCGGAGGGGCGGTGCAGTGGGTAGAGCAGCCGCCTCGCAGCGAGAAGGTGACGAGTTCGACCAAGGGCCTTGCCTTCTGGAGTTTACAGGTTCTTTCTGTGTCTGAGTGGGTTTTCTCCAGGTACTCCGGTTTCCTCCCACAGCCCAAAAACCTGCAGGTGAGGCTAAAGAGAGACTCGAAATTGCCCATAGCTGAGTGTGTGAGTGAATGGTATGTGTGTGTCCTGTGATGGATTGGCAACCTGTCCAGGGTGTAGTCCTGCCTGCCACCCAATGCATGCTGGGATAGGGTCTAGCCCCCACCCACCTTACTCTCCCCTCCCACCGCCCCTCAGATGGATGGATGTATAGGTCTATGGGGCTTTCATAGCACATAAATTATTATCAATATGTTTAGTCAGGCATTAAGTGACTACATTCGCACACACTTTTGTAAAAATTTGGCACAGAAAGTATTGAGCATTGATACACATTGAACTGTATCTCTGCATTGCCTGCAGCCTTCAATATCAGCTGTAATTAAACATTAAGGCT
Organism: Anguilla pacifica; assembly: GCA_039654925.1. Classification (NCBI taxonomy): domain Eukaryota; kingdom Metazoa; phylum Chordata; class Actinopteri; order Anguilliformes; family Anguillidae; genus Anguilla; species Anguilla pacifica. Next base: position 43,138,992 of record CM077297.1, read on the forward strand.
TATGAATAATGATTATTTTGGGTTAATGCACTTTTCCTTCACTTTAATTTACCTGACCCGTCGGTGCCAAATCCCAGCGGCGGCCATTTTGTGTCTGCGTCTCAATCGCCTCTCTCTTCATCTCCGGTAAATTCGGATGAACTTTTCCGCGGCCGACGATAAGATGTTCGGGGAAAGTTTTGAGAGCGTTTGAAATGTCGGGGGCAATCCGTTTGCGGCTGGCGGCGAGCGTTCAAATGGCAGATGTTTAACCGAATGTTAAAATCTTCCTAAATCCCGCCCGTGTCCTCTCGGAAGCCGACAAGACACGCGGCTTTAACCCGGGCGAAATCCTCCGGGAGCCCGTAATCGTCTGTTGTCGTTATCAGCGGTCCATCTGTGTGAGCTCCTCCTCTGTCGGGATGTGGTCAGCGGACAGGCCTGGTCCTGCTCAGACTCTAAATAACGGCAGTCAGGAACAGCGACGAATGAAAGCGATCGCACTCCGGAGCGGTGACATTTGACGAATCGCCGTGCCGGCTGAACCGGTATATAAATAAACGGAGAACGAGGCGAAGAGCCCCGGGGACCCTCAGCCGTCGCGATCGTCGACAAAGTGAGGTCACCCCCTCCGCCGTGGAACTCTGGGCGATTCTGACACCCGAACCGCGGTAAATAGAAATAGACTTTGCATAACAGCGTAACTGTCAAACCAACCGCGGTAAACTATCTCTGGGCTAAATAAGTAAGTATTAAATAAATAAATAAATAAATAAATAAACAAAAATAAAAAAATTCGCTGGAAAAAAGTAGGTAAATAAGTACTGAAAGGCCTGTTCTGCTCACAGGGTGTTGTGCCATGTCTTTGCAGGTGGGTGGGTGGGGGGGGGGGGGGGGGTTTATGCAGTATTAGTAGCAGTTCACGGAGTTCTACACAACCGCTCTGCAAAATCACTGCGTTGGCACTTCCTGGAGCACCAGAATAGACGCCTCTGTCTGTGAAAACTAAGCATCTGCCGCACATCCGGGGCCGACTCTGACCTATCAGAGAGCCGCATTTCAGTGTTATCCTGTCCAGGCACAGAGGGCCCCGTGTGAGTGTTAGCCCGGCCACCAGACCGATTACAGACCCTGAGGGCAGGTGGGCGGTGGAGTGGGCAGGGAGGGGGGAGTGTGATTGTAGACTAGGGGGGCAGGGGGGTGGGACTGTGGACTGACAGACCGGGCCCTAGCCGATCACCTACGTCAATTATGCCCAGACCCAGCTGTGCACATATCCTTACCTTCAGTTAGGAGGACATTTTCTGAGGGTTAAATTATTCACCAACCCCTGCTCAACCCCCCCACCCTCCCAAAACACAACACAGAACGATTCACGCCAACACATCTCCACACTGAGCGTGCTTCACCGGCTAAAAATTTATGAGTTTACTAATTAGATTTTGCAAACCTGGCGCAAGCTCCCACGGCCACTATCTTCCTTCTGGAATTTTATTAGCTGGAGTTGAATTCATTATTGTCTGGCGGTGGTGGTCTGGGGCTTAAAAACATTGCCCCCTAATTAAAATGGGGGAGAAAATAGCAGCCTATGCTATGACTTAAGTTCACAACATCTGCTTGCCTGCCAAAAAAGTGAGCTTCTCTCTAATTATTCAATCCCCCTTGACTACAAACAGAGCACCAACAACAAAGCATAATATAACATCAGGGGGATCTTACTAAACTGGAAAAAAAAAAAAAAAGTTTCATTCCATATTGCAGTAATGACAATCCAAAAATAACACCCTTGTCTGCAATCGCAGCCACTTTTGCCTGCATTACTGGCGTATGTTCCAAAAATGGATTAGGGAGTGAACTAGTATTTCTGTTCGGATAACGCAACACTTGTTCTGTGGTTGCAGTGAAAATTCTGATTTGAAAGGCTTTTTTTCTCTCTTTTTTTATGACAATTGCCTTCAAAAATATCTACAAAAAAAGTTTTGCTATTGTTACATTTCCTGGGTAGTGATCTGATTTTACATAAGTTATACCAACCAAAAAATAAACTACATAACTACAGCTAATAAATACATGATAACAACATCTGGGGAGGATGAACATGAAACAATTGTAACTATGCGGTGCTTGTTGCTAGGCTACACAGACAGGAACGGTAACTGATAATTCCCAGTGTAAAAGGCCAATTATTACAATTACCTCCAGCCACTCTGCTGACGGCTGGTGAGTGTTCTGCTGTCAAATGACACTACTGTCCCCCGATCCCTGTAATTTAGGGACTGTGTTAAAAGTGTTGACACTCTTAGGCTGTCCACAAGTTACCACTGCATTTTGTAAGGGATGCTCCTTTACTGTGTTGATTCAGAAACCCCCGAATTTACCACTCGCAGCTCGAAACACACAAAAAGTTTTTAAAACTTAAACATCATAACAAAAGCAAAAAAACTGTTGGAACAGGACAGGTGTGAATATGTTCAGATTTTAGGCACAAGCTTTTTTGGGCGACAACATGTTCATTTGTTATTTATTTCCTATTTAGAGAATGTCTTTGTCTGGTGTGTAACCTGGGACCTAGCTGTGTGTGTGCGCGTGTGTGGGGTGTGTGTGTGTGTGTGTGCGGTGTGTACCATTGAACAAACATGATAGTGTGGTAATGTGCAAGTGAGTGTGCACACTTATGCATGAGCACGTGTGCTAATATGTTTGTGTGTATTTATAGGGTTCTGTGGGGGATAATGGAGAATAATGTGAGTGCATTGACTCAAACACTTCCTTCAAATTCTTACAAGGGTCACATTGACACAAAGCACCTCGGTATAACATTTTCTGTGCCGGCAAACCAAAGGATCATTGAAAAATTATGAAAATTATTTTTTTCTTTGTGTCATTTTACAAAAAGGCCATTGAAGATCAGAAGGTAAACCATTGATTTTTGCCTTTTTTTTCCTCCACAAAGTGAAGTTGTTTTCAGGTCATATTGACCCAAAGACGGCAGGAAGGTGAAGTACATCCTAGTAATCTGAATTACTGCTCATTGTAATGTGAAAAATGTGTGTCAATGTTGCAGTTTTTGCTAGCAAATATTGCACTGGGTTAATTTTTAATAATGGAATCTAGGTTTCCATTGCTGTGAAGAACATTCAAGAACTTACTCACTCACTTTTGTAATCTTAGGTTTTACCCTATACTAAGCAAGAAACTTAAGCAAGTAATAAAAACTTAAGTCCAGACATGGAAATGGGTGCAAAGGTTGCATTAAATGTTACTATCTGCATAGATGACAAACTTAAAGCAGGCTGAAATAGCGGCCCCCAGCCACCATCAGCACGATCAATCTATTGGCTTACAGCCCCGGATTAAAAATTTAACTTTCAAACCTAATATCTGACTGAAGTCGTACTAAATTATGCACATCCACATATAATCTATGGAGTAGATCTTGATTACATGTCCATTTCCATTTATTTTAAGAATATTGCAGACCATATAACATGCAGTAAAACAAGCGTTCTGTCAGTTTTTCAGTTAAATAGTTAGAAACCTGTCAAATTGTTCCCCACCGTTTTTTTTGTGTGTGTGTTCCATTGTGATTATCCAAGTGAGAAAAAAGTGTTTAATTTATTTTCTGAATGACACTGTTTTGTGTTGTTCTATTTGTTCTGTTTCGGCTCCCCACCGCGGCTGTGCCAGACCGTCTTCCACTGTCAGACTTGTTGAAAAACCGCTCGCTAAACACCTTCCCTCCCTCCAACCTAACACCCCCCACCGGGCGTGTCTTCCACCGCCCCTAACGAACCATCTGTGTCTCACTTCGGCAGATTCCATCGCTAAACTGGCGCCAACCGACAATGTTTTTGTTGCCGTTGTCAGCAGTGCTGTCATTTAGGCTTCAGTCACCAGTTGACGACCAGCCGCCTTAGCCCCATTACGCTAGCGCTAACCAGAGCGTCCCGCTACGGCTCTGGGCCCAGCGCGCCAGCGGAGTCAAACCGGGCTCCAGTTAGCGCCCCGGTCTTCCGTCCACCAGGTGGCGCCATCTGTCGAGCAGCAGGTTCAGCCATTCGCCGAGTAGCTGACGAGCAGTGCCGACCGCGCGCAGTCAGCAAAAACCAGGCTAGAGGCAATCAAAGATGTGTATTTTTTTTTTTTACAGCTTGCTGTCTGGAGTCCCTTTAAAGTGAGGCAGAACAGCAAGAACAGGCAGTGACCTATCAGGGGCACTAAAGCTTCTATAGTCCAGTTAGATGTGAGATTAGCAGTTTATTTTTGCCGTCTAGTGGTGAAATGTAGTTACTACCATTGCTTTTGGGGAGCTGCGTTCTCTCAGCAAGTTAGTCAGTCAGTCAGTCATTAAGGACTGCCAATACTGCTGGTTGCAAATCAAGGCAAAATATACAGTATATATATATGTATATATATATATATATATATATCAGGAACAGAGGAAATCAAAGCAGGTATTTGATCAATATTTGTTCTTACAAGTTACACTTATTTGGAAACTCACTTTATCAAGTTAGTTTTAATGATTGCCGAACATGTCACACTGTTTATAAAGAAAGAAGGAAAGAAATCATTCTTTTAATCGTTAGTCATAATTAAGAACAGATGCTGATTTAATCCCAGCCTCGGTCGCAGAGACACCGCAGTCATTAAAAATCTAAAAATGTTGCGTTTCTCAGAGAACACATTTCTCCTGTCAGGAATGTGATAAATATTTTAAATATTGTGACAGTTTTTCGTGGCTTTCTTTCCATTAAATGTTCCTTCCAAAGTTTGAAATATCTCTTTAACTGACTAGATTTAAAAAAGCACACGCTTGTAACACTGCGACATCTTTTCCCTTTGCTTTTAATTTGTGAAAACCAGCCAGCTGTGCAGTAACAATATAGATATTTCCAGTGGAAGAAATAGAAGGGAAAAAAAACATCATTATTCATAGCCCGAGCTGGCAGAGGAGCAAAGTTATTTAACTGAGGAGCAAAATAAATATAACAGAGCCCCTTCGGAGGCGGGGGAAAGGCCGTCAGCTTGCGGAAATGGAAGAAGGGAGGGATGGATGAAAGAGTGTGAGCCATTTAAACTGTGACTGCGGACGGGGGGGAGGAGGAGGATGAGGACGAATTGCGAAGCCGCAATAGCCGGGGTCGAGGTCTCCCCGCTCCAGTTTAGAGGCCCCTCAGATGGGTCCCGTTCTGCCCGCTCCAGTTTAGGGGCCCCTCAGACGGGTCCCGTTCTCCCCGCTCCAGTTTAGAGGCCCCTCGGATGGGTCCCGTTCTCCCCGCTCCAGTTTAGAACCCCTCAGACAGGGGGTCCCGTTCTCCCCGCTCCAGTTTAGATGCCCCTCAGACAGGGGGTCCCGTTCTCCTTGCTCCAGTTTAGAGGCCCCTTGGATGGGTCCCGTTCTCCCCGCTCCAGTTTAGAGGCCCCTCAGACGGGTCCCGTTCTCCCCTCTCCAGTTTAGAGGCCCCTCGGATGGGTCCCGTTCTCCCCGCTCCAGTTTAAAGGCCCCTCAGACGGGTCCCGTTCTCCCCTCTCCAGTTTAGAGGCCCCTCGGATGGGTCCCGTTCTCCCCGCTCCAGTTTAGAGGCCCCTCAGATGGGTCCCGTTCTCCCCACTCCAGTTTAGAAGCCCCTCAGACGGGTCCCGTTCTCCCCTATCCAGTTTAGAGGCCCCTCAGACGGGTCCCGTTCTCCCCTCTCCAGTTTAGAGGCCCCTCGGATGGGTCCCGTTCTCCCCGCTCCAGTTTAGAGGCCCCTCAGACGGGTCCCGTTCTCCCCTATCCAGTTTAGAGGCCCCTCAGACGGGTCCCGTTCTCCCCTCTCCAGTTTAGAGGCCCCTCGGATGGGTCCCGTTCTCCCCGCTCCAGTTTAGAGGCCCCTCGGATGGGTCCCGTTCTCCCCGCTCCAGTTTAGAGGCCCCTCAGATGGGTCCCGTTCTCCCCGCTCCAGTTTAGAGGCCCCTCAGACGGGTCCCGTTCTCCCCTATCCAGTTTAGAGGCCCCTCAGACAGGGGGTCCCGTTCTCCCCGCTCCAGTTTAGCACCCCTCAGACGGGTCCCGTTCTCCCCGCTCCAGTTTACCACCCCTCAGAAGGGCCCCGTTCTCCCCGCTCCAGTTTAGAGGCCCCTCAGACGGGTCCCGTTCTCCCCGCTCCAGTTTAGGGGCCCCTCAGACGGGTCCCGTTCTCCCCGCTCCAGTTTAGAGGCCCCTCGGATGGGCCCCGCAGAAGCCCCGACGTTCCACCTCGGCCGCGAACCGGCCCCCTTATCTATCTTCGGCCGGCGCGGCGCGGCTCGGCGAACGCTACCCGCTCGCCCTCACGTACGGAGCAGGGAAACATCCACGCGCCCGCGATGAGTCGGCGTCAGGAGAGGACACGCCGGCTGACACGGCACGACTTAATAAAACCGCCATCTGGCAAATTAATTTGAGTAATAATTGAGCTTAAAATAAAAACTTTGGGAGGGAGAAGGAAGAAAAAAAAATAATAAAAAACTGTATCCAAGTCCAAGTAAAGGACGAATGTTGATTGAATCCAGGCCAATGTGTGCCCGGTGAAACTAGCTCATGAAAATAATTAGAGTGAAATGTGTAAAGGGCGCGCTGTGCGGATTGGGGAGGCGGCTGACAGCCGGGCATTTTCGGGTGAGCGCGAGGGTCGCTCCCGACCTTTCTTTTCAGTCGCGGGGGGGGGGGGGGGGGGGGGGACAGAAAAGGGTCCTCAGAATTCCGGAGAACGGGTTCGGGGTGAGAAATTAGTGGAGCGTTTGACAGCGGCTCGTCAAGAGAGAGAGAGAGAGAGGCGGGGCGGGGCGGGGCGGGGCCGGCAAGAGGTCGGGTATCCGGGTGGGAGGAGAGAGGGTGGGCCCGACTCTCGGGAGTCGTGTTAAATCACGGGGAGGGGAGGGGGGCGGGGCCTGGCGGGTGATTGACGGCTGTGGGGCACTGGCGAGGGGTAAGAGGGGAGGACTGAGATGGGGAGGTGGAATGGGGGTGGAATAATGAACAGGCTTGCTGTTCACCAATTTCTATGGAGGGCCTGATTGATTTATTTAAAATGTCAACAGAAAAAAGCCCCAGAATGTAACTTTCAATGCACCATTAATGAATCCTTTAATTTCAGTTATAAGGCATTGTTAATCATAAAAGATTGTAAAGGCTAATGCATAATGCTAATGCGATGAAGCTTTGCAGTGGATTGACCGAGTTGCTTCCCACATTAGCATATATATTTCCAAACAAGATCTTTATAATCACCTTCATGGTTCTGAAAACAGAACGGACTTTACCCATGTTTTGGAAGAGTAGGCTCTGTCCCCTCAGTGACTGTCCGTCACGGCTGGCCCTGTTAAATCTGTTAAATATGCTGTGATTTCCTCTCTCTGTGTGGCCTGTGCGCTCCCGAAAGATGCTGTTAGCATCGGGCTCCGTTAGCTCCGCAGTCTGAACTGCAGCGTCGCTGCAATGAGGAAAAGGTTGGAAATATTCTTTTCTTTCTTTTCTTTTTTTTGACAGCGCCGCCCCACACCGATACCGCTTTTCCTTTGGATTTTTACATGGATTTCATGGATAATACATGGAGTTCGCTTTCTCCGGGTTTTTTGATATTACATCAGTTTTTGTACGTTTTTTTGACTGGCTCAGACAGTTCTCGCAATGAACCATGGTTTTCTTTCTCTTTTTTTCGTGATACTTCCAAAAGTTTGACAACCTGTCAGCTTTACAGTGACTTCTAAAGATCAGTGGGTCTGTATTTTAAGGCAGGAAAACAGACTTCCAGTATCTCCACAACAGCTTGTACTGCATTGCATTTTCAGAGTCCATACAATTGTAAACGTTCATTTCATTCTCTTTATTCGCAATTATAAACCATAATAACTTTTTTCATTTCGCATTCTGTTTTCCTTTTCAATGACACAAGCCCTTTACTCGCGAGGTCAAAGCTCTCGCTATGTTCAGCAATACAAAAGAGGGGAGTTTTAGTCGTGCTGCCGAACGTTTATTCAAGGCCGAATATGTGGAAGAAGATCGGAGTATTAATGGGTTGAGACTGAGAGGTCAGGAGAGGAACAGTGTACTGACATCCTGATTGAGGATAAATGGCCAGACCTGGATCATGCGATGGCAGTTTCTGACAGCCGGCAGTGTAGTATGATGGGTAAGGAACTGGTCTTGTAACCTGAAGGTCACAAGTTCAATTCCCGGGTAGGACGCTGCCGTTGCAACCCTTGAGCAAGGTACATAACCTGCATGGCTTCAGTATATATCCAGCTGTGTAAATGGATGCAGTGTAAATGCTGTGTAGAATGTTTTGTTCGTCGCTCTGGATAAGAGCGTCTGGTAAATGCCTGTAATGCAGTAACGGTGACGTGATGTTGTGTCGGCCATCTTTTCCCGCAGTTTGGAATTGCACAAGCAGAAACCGCTTTCAGTCCTCTCTCGATTTCTTACCGAGTTGAAGCACTTCTCTCACATGGAGTACTGTTGGTACAGAAATCACTGCCACGTCTTTCCTTCAACACAACAGTCTCATAGGAAATAGCTACAACAATAAAAATCTGTTAATATCAATATTCACACATACCAGTACAACCTCTTTAAATACTCAACGTGTGTTTTCTTGCTTTAAACTACAAACCCAACAATGCCCCTGTATCAGCCATTGTGAAGCCAACAGGCCTTGGAAACCTGTGTGCATGTATCAAAAATATCCTGCGTCGAGCAAAACCTGTCTGGGCCAATCGAAATGAGTACTAAAACTGTAGTAATATCACAGACTCCAGATAGGGAACTATCCCTTTAGAATAATCACACTTGTGAATAGTTTGCCATATGGAATATGGAGTGGAAACAAGGTTGCAAATGAAATGTGTTTGACTAAGTACTGTAGAGCATTCGTCCTCCCTTTGTTCAACGTTGCCATTTCAGGGATTTAGACAACCGCGAACGGTTGTTTAATTATTTTTTATGCAATGAGTTTGTAAAACAACAGCTGGGACGCGAAACACTCTTTCTGTCGACAATTGTTCTTTTGACAAGACTTGAAGCTTTTCAGGACAATGCGTGAGAGAACTTAAACTCCGTTGCTGTTCCCTCCATTGGAAGAAAGTCGTTCTTTAAGTAACCTGCGGATTCTGTGCTGTGTATTGTTGCGCACCAAACTTTACAAAAAAACTTTTCTGAAACTTTAGTAGGTGGAATTAAAATGGCTTCTGCAAAGAGTTAGACCTTTCAAATGAAGTCTGTTCCTCCCCTCAGCGTAGCTGAATCGATGGCCATTCGTTCAAACAAGTGCCATTGGGCTAGATATACATGTACTGTGTGTGTGTGTGTGTGTGTGTGTGTAAATAATATAAAAGGGGTAGAGGGAGATCACACAATGTGTATTTGTTTCTGCATTTGTTCAACCAAACAAATTATTTGTGTTTGTATTTCTATTTGGATAAAAACAAAAGTGGGCATTGCCAAAAATAAAACATTTTATTTAAAACATTAAAGTCATGGTTTTAGATTGTCATCAATAATAATCCAGTTTAACAACAAATAATTTGCTTTTTAAAGCTGTATTTAACAAACAATAACCTTTATGTTATATAGCCATAACAGGCCTTCGTAACACTGAGTAAACAAACCTCAGTTTAATTTTATAAATCAAAACATAGTTACTCATCCTCACTCTGAACTGCATAGTACAAACTACAAGAACCCTACCACGACACCTACTTGAGGGACACTGAAGAAAATGTGGCACCAGCTGCCAGTATTTCTTTCCTGAGTCGATTTTTAAAATACATTTTAAACACACAGTTATTTTAAGCCCCATCATTTTAGAAAGTTGTGGAAGGAGGAGGACATAGCATTTACGGCGTTGGAGTAATTTTAATTTTAAAGTCTACAAACCCCCACGGGGTTGCTCTGGCCTATCTAGTGTTAAAAGAAACTCTCACTTGCTGTCTGTGTGTGTGTGTGTGTGTGAGAGAGAGTGTGTGTGTGTGTCTCTAATTGAAAAGCTTGGTGTTGACTTCTGTGTGAATTGATTCAAAGAGGTGGGCAGAAAAGATCAGAATCCAAACAATATTTGCCAAATTTGGGAGGAGAAAACATTCACATTCAAGTGTTGCTGAATATGGTATTTGTGTTTGGCACCATTCCTAATATATAATCATTATTATTTAATAAAAGCTGAGAATATGCAGCACAAGTGAATTGTTTTTGTCCTGGGGTAGGTTGGGGGGGAGTTCTCCTGTCATTTATTATTTATCCTAAATGAGCAAAGATGGTGAGGAAGAGGTAGATACTGCAGACTGTGAGATATTTAATGGGATACTAAGACAACAGATGAAAGAAGTGAAAAAGGGCCACAATCTTTGTTTGGAAAAGGCTGTAAATACAGTAGACATACTTTGAAGGGTGTCTTTGAAGTCTTTTTTTTTTCTTTTTCTTTTTTTTTTTAGACTTGCAGTCTGAAGATTAGTTTGAATGCGGCTCAGTTTTCATTGGGAAATGCAGACATGCATTAACTAATTGAAGATCCGTCAGTTTTACTGCATCACCAAACCAGTGAAGATTTTTCCTCCTGATGAAGAACGGATTTTCTTGGCATTTCTGTTTGAACAGTTAGATCTAAATAACGGCTTGTAAAGCTGGTCTGGATCGCGCCGGTCGGCTGGTGGAGAGGGCACACGCACACCTGGGTTGTGTTAGCTAATCAGCCCGGGTGCTTATAGGTGAGTTTCTCTTCTCAGTTCCGGGCAGAGACTGGGAGCTCACATCGAGAGGGCGAATTTTAAGTGTCATTTGCCCCAAGCACAAAAGACAGAGAAAGAGACCCCACGGCTGAGAAGCTGGAGGAGCTGGTCGGCTGAAAAGTGGGCCAGCTGCGGACGGTGAGCTGAGAAGCTGTCGCTCATTTTTACTTCCTTTTGTACTTATTACTTTAGTTTGTTGTTTTAGTTTATTGTTTTCGCCCGGAACCTGTGAGGGGGAAGGGTGAGGGTGTTTGTTTATTTAATTTTGTGTTGGTGTGGGCGCACTGTCTCTCTCTCCATGCGGCAACCAACGGTGCACACGCGGAACTGCCGAATCTGCCTCCCAGGGGTGTCACACCGGCGTGTAACAATTATATATTTTATCTCAATTTCAGTGGCATGGTGAAGGGATATTTTTCTGGAGAATTTGGGGAAAAGGGAAAATAAAATTTGTGTTTAAAAAAGCATGACAGATCGAATAGATATCACCTATTAGCAGCTGATTTGATTCTAAAACCTGTGTAATGGCATCATCTTATGTGGCGATATTTCTGTACCGCACGCACACACACACACACACACACACAATTTTCTTTGTGATAAATAATTTTGTGACATACACAAATGTAACTCACATTAGATACAGCCCACTGTTTAGTTGATTGAATTTTGGGCAAAACTACAAAATAAAAAATGTATTTGGTTCAGACTTCTGACAACAGGCTGTTTAAAGGTCAGTTTTTTTTTTTTAGCCACTGCCATTCCAAGCTCATAAAATCTGTGCTAGCCAGAGGTGGCATCTCAACTGGGCAAAAGATTAAAAATAAAAATAAGATTGAAAAAAAAATCAAGGCCACAGTTATTCCCCCCGAAGGCAAGGCAAAGCCTTTGCATGAAAGCATTTTTTAAGAGTGACAGACGCGAGGTAGCTTTGACACCGCGCGCAACTTCAGCCTTCCAGAGGCAAAAATCGACCCGTGAGGAATTTGCATGGGCTCAGAATAAATTTTTAAAAAAAGAATGGAAAATCCCTTTGATTTGCATGAAAAATATATGGGCACATTGCTAATGTCAGAGCTCTTGCATGATCTATAGACTTTGTGGGAGGGGGTCTCACAATAATCTGAAGATCCGTTCAGCAGGGAGGGGGCATCAGGGGCCCGTCACCTCAATATCAGATGGAAATATTCAATTTCGACCTGCTTTCAAAACCCGCATGTGCCGGCAAAAGAAACTCATTTCCATGCGATCAATTTGAATTGTAAAAGATGCATTTCTGACCGCAGGGCCTCTCCGATGCATTACTCTTCGGTGTAATTTTGTTTTCTCCCCCTCTGTCGGGTCCCAGAAATAATTTGGTATTTGTGACCCTTCAACCTCTATCCGTGACCAATACCCTCTCACTCGTTCCCATTGCATCTTGGGTAAAAGGATCCAACTGACACAGCGCCAGACTGTATTTATTTATTTTTGTTCAGGTCTACAACACTGCCAACGCCATTTCCATGATGATCTGCAGAAACCTTTGAATCTCTTTAGCTTATCTTAACTAGAAAAATAGAGCGCAGCGCAGATCATTAATCATGAAGTCCCAGAATCCTTTTCCCCTCAGAATCTGAGGTGCATAAGGGTAGGCCAGGGATACTTATTAGAACTTCGCCAGTGCTGTTGCTTTTGGGACAGGATTTTCACAGTGTTGCAGAGGTGAAATTACCCAGAGAGGGACTGTGTATATTATTTTGACAGCAGAGACAATATACAATACATTATTTATTTGATAAATGCCACAAAACTTTCAACCAATAAAAAATACTGAATATTTAATGGAATCCAGGAAGTACCATTCCACGTATCCAGATCAAGACTGTCATACTGTTAATTTGCACAGGGAAGGCCAATGGAATTATGAAACCTGCAAAACATTTTAACTTGAATGTTTAAAGAATTAGTTGAATTTGTGTCAGATCTTTCTTTGATCACAACCCGGCAGGTAATGTAGCATGCTAGGTGTAATGTAACTGAGCTAGGTGTCACATGGCGTGGGTTTCGTTCTGGAACAGTCGAGATGGACCCTCAGAGGCCCGGAGAGCGAGCTCACCTGTTAAACTCCGGAGATACCGGAGGGGACAGATTGGGAAATTGCTCTTTCGCCAGGAGCCTTGGGAGCCTTAATGACCGGAGCGAGTCGGGACCTCAGTTTAGCATCCCGTGTGAGAGACGGAGGCTCCTGCAGTTCTGTGCTCCCGTCAGAGCGGTGGAGCATCGGGGGGCGCTTGTGCTGAGCTCCAGAGGGAAGGCCCGCTATCAGCAGTGACCTGTGCTTCCCGCCAGTCCCAGACCTGCGCAAACTGCAGCCGTATTAGCAAGGCTACTGGAAAATCCTAATTTTAGCCATGTTACTAAGGCTATCTGAGACTTATGGTAACTTTAGCCATGCTAATAAGGCTATATGACACCCACTTTAGCCATGTTAGCAAGGCTAATGGAGGCCAACATTCACTTTAGCCATGTTAGTAAAGTGACTGGGGAGGTCTGCTAACTTTAGCCATGTTAGCGGGGCTATTGCAGACTTTTGCTAACTTTAGCTATGTCAAATACGGCTATTTGACACTCAATTTATCCATGTTAGCAAGCTAATGTTGGCTAACAGTCACTTTAGCCATGTTAGCTAGGCTACTGGAGAATTCCGCTAATTTTATCCAGGTTAGTAAGGATATCGGAGGCTGGACGAAATGAGATTCATTACTAAATAAAACAGCCACTGTCAGATTATTAATTAGCTTATAAATCCCATCACACAAACGTATTTTTGTGGAGAGCGAAGCAGCGTCCCACTGCACTGGCCCAGGAAACTGAGCGCCGTTGTCGGTACCGTGGCAAAGGGCGCGAAGACGACCGTGAGCCTCAGCCGAACCGCGGCAGACAGAAGGCACGCATTAGCAAGCCGTCCTAGCCTAGGCCTACGGTATACAATTAGTAAACCAGTCCTGCATGACATTTCCTTAGACAGGGTAAGAGGGGTCATTACAGTCGATCGATTAGGCTATTATTAGGAAAAACCCAGCAAACAGCAACTTGAAATTCAAAAGAGCAGATGCAACAAACCATTATAATGCAAGATAAACCGAAGCAGGCTACAGTGCCAACTTGAAGCAAATAGACCCCATTAACTATTCACAGAGAGGTGGGTATGCAGGGGCAATGGAATGAGTTTCACATTGCGGGGGGGAGGGGGATACATTTTCTCTCCAGCCACCACCCCCACATGACCCCACAATAAAATATAGGTAGTGGAAAAGTTAATTGGTTCCACCAGAGCCGGCTGTGGGTATTAAAGATGCAGACACATGCAAGCTTCATCCATTCTCACCTGCAAGAGCTGGCTTTGTTGTTCCTTTATTGCTCTGTATATTTGTGAGATATCTCCTCATAAGTAATAGCCTAAATGTAGACAACCTCAAAAAGACACAAGAATGAAAGTGTCATGTTTAATCAGCTTAATTAAACCTTATGATATTAAACCTCTCTGATGTTGAAATTTGTGAATTAAATACATCATTGACGTTTTGTTTTTAGACTCAACTACTGGAAGTGCATACATAATAAGTGTGTAATAAGTGTGTCTTACACAGAGGGTGGTGGGGTGCAGGTGCGGCATGCTTGCACAATTGTGATGCAGACATCTTGGGATGGCTTACAGCTGAGCCATTTAGACTCTCACTCTCCTTAGATGGTCATTCTCCTAACCTGACCCCATCACTGAACAGTCTCCTCCGCTGTACTTAAGTTCATGCATCTCCGCTGATTCCATTGACATTTTTGCCAATGTTGAATGCCTCTCCTGCCCACATGTATTTCTGAGGTAGGTCTTCACCCTTTTTAGGCGGGAAAATGACCTTTCCACTGATGTGCTTGTGATCGGGATGGAAAGCATCGGTTTAAGCAGTAACTTAAGTTTTTAAAAAATAATTAAGTCGAAATGAATATTTTAACTCGTTTACTTCCACTGTGAAATCCGGGTAGCTAGCTACAGGCCGGTTCATGACACACAACCACACACACACACACACACACACACACACACTCAGGCAGTCTGATGCTGATGCAGCACTGTTTTTCCTGATGACATTGGGTGCGTTCATTGTGTGTGCCAGTACTGCTGTAGCCGTCATTAAATAGAGTGGAAATCACGCCACTCTCGGGTATGGATCGGTTGGGTTATGGAGTCCACCAACCGACATTTGTTCTTAAAGATGAATCTGATTGGTGACAAGCCAAGGTCGGCTTGGCATCCCTTGACTTTTTTTTCCAAGGCACATTCATTGACCATTCACAGTTGAGTTTAGCCTCAACTGCGTATTAGCCACACTCAGCCCTAGTCATCTTTGATTTTGTGTATTTATTTCTTTATTTTTTAAACCAGGGGGTGACAGAGGCTCCTAGCTACCACTAGAACAGTGGGGATGCAGTATTCCCATTGGACTGACAGACATACATTGTGCTGTTTCACGGTTATCAATAAATTAATTTGAAGGACCATTCACAATCCAGAAAAAATAAGAAAAACACAGATGAAGATGCAGAAAAAAAGCGAGGTGTTTTTTTTTCCCTCTCTCTCTCAGGGAAATCAGGTTTCCCTTGGCTTCCATGAGAACATGCCACTGGACCAGGCCCACTCACTCCCCATGCTATAATGCAAAATGGAGGCCTCTAGGCCTTCTTGCCACTACTTATTTGCATATCAACATACACATTTACATATTAACATACATTTCTTCCATCTAAGTCATCTTTTTTCTCCCCCCCATTTCAATGTATTTCTAAATTTTTATCTTATTTCCGTTTTCTTTTTTCCTGCTTAAAATAGGAATTCTTCCTTGTGGCAAACACACCTGCCACAGGCCACCGAAGTGGCTTTCCTTGGGGCCCTCCAGCACAGAGACACAGGGAGAAGATGTTCAAACAGTCCACGTTTATTTACGAGGGTCGGCAAGATGTTATAGCCGAGGAGCAGATGTTTAAAAACTATCATGACAGAGCTCTTTTCGTGTGGGTGGGGATGGCAGATTTAACCTGTGCGCACTGATTACCTCACTACGCACAGGTGCAGCCACTCCTGTTCCTGGGTCCAATTAGCCTGGCCAATTCTCCAATTCTTAACCAATTAGCCAGGTCTAATTAGCTTGACCCAGGGCAGGTGTGGCTGCTTAAACCAGCCATCCACACAACACATTCCTATTTCCTGTTTTTCTGCAAAATGTCTTTTTGACGGTATCTCTAAAAAGCACCATACAAATAAAATTTAACAACGTCATAGTTTATATGAACAGCAGTAACCACAAGCAACATCCCTTCCAGGTGAGCTAACATATAGCTGCGTGTTTTGAAACTGGCATAAGTCCCTGCGGTTACCACGAACGCTAGGTCAGGCTTTGGAACCCTGCGCCCGATCTGTTCGACGCGGAGAGCCTTTGTAGGCATCGCTTGGACCTGTAGAAGCCTCCTTAATAAACAAGCCTGCACCAGTTTCCCTTCTCATTACGTGCGGCGCATGCCTTCCACCGTAGATGCAAACGGCCCATTTAATTTCTCTCTTTCGTTGACAAAGCAGCCCTCGCAGTTAGGAGAAATCATTACTCATTATTGCTTAACTCCAGCTGGAAGCCGAGAGACCCAGCAAATTCATCAAGGCACATTAGCCAATGACATAAAGCCAGAATATCAACATAATTTGTCTTAGGCATTCCTTTCTTGGTAGTAATACATCCATTTAAAAAAAAAAAAATCCTATATAGACATCATGCATGCAAAAGATGATTTATTGTTATGATCCCAGCGTAAATAAATATTAATTAATCACTTGTGAGCAAATGTGATTTCTGTTAAAGGCTTTCTTGGACAGGAAGTGGGTCTCCAGGAGCTTATGCTTTGGCATCAAGCACTAAAACCACAGTCCTCATCATGCCAAAATATTTTTCAACACCCTATATAAAACACTCCATAAACATTTTCTGATGGCTTTTTATCACCTTAAGCAACGCTGTGTGTATGTGTTCAACTTCTAGTAGTATCACCCCATTACAATGAACTTGTCTGCTAATTCAGTCAAAAAAGTAAATTAATTTCCCCAAAATGTGTACTTTCATGCAGCCGTGGTCCACAGCATGAAGATATGCAATCATAATCAACTCTAAAATGTATCATTGTGCATGGATGTTAATGTTAAAACCAGTCACTAAATAAGCTATTCCAAAAATAAATATGAAGCATCAAATATTTGATTACTCACTTTTCAAATGGATTTGTGTTGCAAAATTTGGAATGCTTTTTGAAAATAACCAGAGGAGATGGGCAGAGGAGAATTGAGGATAAAATAGCAAAGGAAAAAGAAAAAAAGAACTTGCAATCCCAGGTAAACAGTAAAATGAAGAAGGGATGGGAAATCAATGGCTTTTTGGTTTTTTCTTCTTGCTGTTTTTACATCTTATTCATTTATTATTCTCTTACACAGCCCTGGGAGTCTCTACTGGTAAAGGTTCTTGGATCCTACAGCCTAAACTTCATTGGCTTCAGCTCATTATGCCAATTGACTGCAATAGATACCACAGTTGTACTTTTCCAGGTGGTGGTGGTGGTGTGGGGATTAGTTAGTTTAGTGGTAGTGTGGGGATTAGTTAGTTTAGTTTTTCTTGGGCTGCCTCTACATTATCCCCACCACACCCCACCAAAACAAACAACAAAAATAAACACATGCAGTGCTCTCTGCTCTCTCTCTCCCTGTTTTGTTCAGAGCTAGATCCTGCATTGTACTACAGGACCTATCGGGCATAAAATAGATACTGATGACATGCAAGTGCATGAAGAGTGTGTAAACTCTTGAGCAGTAATGGTCCATCTGTGTGTGACAGAGCAGGACATGGGAGGTATAGTTGCAAGTATTGGGAAGGGGGGTATTGAACAAGTAGTCATGTGACTTGTTTCAGTCGAATAATATTTAAAATGTCAAATTTTAAAGGCAAAATATTTGTAATATTTTAATGCTATATCATAACACTGAAATTTTTATAAAAGTGACAATTTTCACAGTACAGAATTTTTTTAAATTGAACAATAATCCATGCAGTAGTGAACATCTCCCTCTGCTAACCCCCCCCCCCCCCCCCCCTTTAATGTCTCACTGTCCAATTTCTTTTAACTGCCTGAATGCAATTTTCACTGGGGAACCTAATGTCTGCACACACTGCTATTTATCGTTTCATTTCAGATTACTGCCAGCATTTAGGCGATGGCAACGCGAGGGTGACGACGGGCGATGGTAAAAAATGCATCCGCGAAACCAAGACCTTCGAGCAAGTAGGAAATCAATTTAAATGAATTGAATGCAAGGGTGAAATCCAATTATATTGGTCTTTATCGAGGGGTTACGTGATGTGTACAGCAGTCTCATTTTATTCAGCAGACGGGGATGTTTTTCTCTCTTTTTAATGGAACTGACAACTGCTTGTGTAGCCGTATTATTGGGAAACTGGATGACACGAACCCCACAGTTCTATGCGTGCATGCATGAGAGCACACGGATACACACACACACACAAGCGCGCACACACACACACGTACACACAAACACATACACACTTGTTCGCACACACACACGTATGTGCGAGTGCACACACACACACACGCCACACACATCATACACACACACATATGCAAACGTACACACTGACACTCGCACACACACAGACACACCTTTTTGTTACGCATGTACCATATGCACAAAAAACAAATTGCAGGTCATTTGCTCCTGATGGTGTCGACAGGCACGCCTGTTCAAACTTTGCCTTCAAGTCAGCCGATAATTCAGTTTATTTTCTGGAGCACCACTTACAATCAGACTGTAGAACAGTGGTCACAGTGGGCATTATGTAGAGGGAATAAAAATGCTCCTTAACGGAAAAAAGAACTCATTTATGTCCACGAGGGGGGGAAATGGAAAATTATTTCCAGAATCCTAATGGGCAGTTGGAACTCTGGGGAAACAGTGGGATGCAAAAAATCGAAAAAGGAGAATGGCTTATTAACAAACATCAGTGGAATTAAATTAGGGGGCCTGCACTTTTACAAAATAAAGATAAAACAGGCGATCTGCAGGGCGACGTATCCTGGGGAAAAAAAGCCAGCAGTGGATTCCTTTTCCAGATTTATTGGGCTGCTGGATCGGCTAACTGTATACATTTTTTTTTAAATCCCAATTATGCTCATGGAAGATATTAAAACGCAATTGATTTGGGGATTTTGGTGAGTGCATTTCTGGCACAGAGGTTAAAGGATCAGGTGTTTACATCATTGATTGAACTTCATTATCAAACTAGGTCAGGTTACAGCTGCTCCTGCGGCATGCAGAGTTAATTTAGGGGTACTGGGAGGGGTAGTAAGGGGGGTCCTTCAAAGCTGAACTGGGACAGAGCCCTGGAGCGGAGGTCTCTTCGTGCAGGGATGGAGGTCTCCTCGTGCAGGTATGGAGGTCTCCTCGTGCAGGTATGGAGGTGTCCTCATGCAGGTATGGAGGTGTCCTCGTGCAGGTATGGAGGTCTCCTCGTGCAGGTATGGAGGTCTCCTCGTGCAGGTATGGCGGTGTCCTCATGCAGGTATGGAGGTGTATATACTGCTGAATGTTTTTAATTATATTCAGTCAACTCTTTTTGATCGACAGCTGGTCCTTAATGCAGGCAAATCTAACTGCCTAGGGTTTTCAAGGTTTCATGATGAATTGGAAAATCACCAATGCATTGAAAGAGTATCTTGCTATATATACCTTGGGATCTGGCTTGATGATAATATTAGTTTTAAATATATAAATTAATCAAAAACTGAGGACAAAGTTAGGATTCTATTTCAGGAATATTGTTTTAGTTATAAAATCAAGAGGAAATTCATTTTCGCTACTTTAAAAAAAACGGTTTTAGACTATGGAGACAAACATTACATGCATGCTTCCTCCTCTACTTTACATGCCATGGACACAGTTTATGCTCCATTTCAGGTGCTAAATCATAAACCCATCATTGTCTGCTATATAAACGGTTTGGTTTGACTTCATTACATCTGCGTAGATTGATTCACTGGTACATAGTCATTTATAAAACAATAATTGGTCTATTTCCTTCCTACCTCAGCTGTCTATTAATTAGAAATACACATAATTATCACCTCCACTCCAGTGATGTGATACTCTTTAAAGTCCCTCGTCCCTCTACTGAATTTGGAAAGCTGGGTTTCAGATATTTTGCGCCTTACAGTTGGAATAGTTTTCAAAATATGTTAAACTTGACAAATTGCTTTCAATTCCTGCCTTCAAACATGCAATTCATGACTCTGTGACTGAAATGGGCTCCAGTTGTTAACCTCTGCACTGCTTTTATCCACTGTTACACTGCTGTCTCTTTCTCCATTTGATGTCTGTAACTTGCTTGTCTACGGTCTTGTGTAACTTTATGTTTTATGTCAGGTCCCCCTTGCAAAAGAGATTTTGATCTCAATGGGGCTCTCTCCTGGTTAAATAATATAAAAATAACAAAGGAGAAGAGTAAGATCCTTGTTGCAGATGTTACTTTGGTTCAGTCGCCATTGGAAAATAACCTGGAGTTTAAAACCCAGTCTAATCCCGGGCCAATGCTGTTGGAACGTTTCTGCAAAACTGTGGTGGGGCAGCAGCAACGTTGTGGGGGACATTCCGGGGACACTGGGGAAATTGAGAGGACATTATGCGGACATTACACGGGGCACCTCCGCTCTGATTACGACCCGAAGCCCAGCATTTAAACCGTGAGGACGCGCGGCTCTGTCTGAGACCACAGAACACACACGGAACTGTCGCTCTGAGCACCTGCAAGTCCCCACTTGTCTTCGGTGAGCTCACGCTACCTTACAGCGATCATTCCCCACTCCCGTATTGATTTTTCCATTCCTCTGAAACAATTCACTATTTAAATCGAGATTTACGCAACTCAGCCTGAGAATTATCTCGTCCGCATCGTAGCAGAGAAAATATTTGACTGATTATCGTTCGTGATACGAACCTATTTGGTTCGTTCTCTCAAAAAGCATCTAACACTCTTCGAATGTCCTTGTGATGTGTCTGCTCCTAGTGTCATTGGAGTTCAACTGCCTTTTGGCCAATATATATATATATATATATATTTTTTTTTTTTTTTCCAAACACAATAGAAATATATAAACAAAAGGGAGCTGAACAGTTAACTTCTGTCAAGGTTTTGAATGGAGCTGGGACCCTAAGCGCAATGTTTGACTTCACAGCACTTAAGGGAAATTGAGGAACGTTCCTGGTGCGTTATCTAATGCCCGAAAGTGGATTAACTTCCGAATTGTTTCCAGCGCATTTTTTCTCCCAACTCCACGTGGAGAAAATCCCATTTAATGCCATATCCCCTCATAAATCAAGACTGCTTATGAAATGGAAGAGAGGTTACCGTTGCCGACAAAGTCAAACAGAGTGAGGTCAATTTCAAAAGCAAACGATAATTTGTCTACGTGCCAGAGCTTCTCGCCAGAGAATTATAAACAATTAACATTTCTTGGCCTTTGTTTGCCTTTTCTGAATAGCCTTGACGCTTCTTATCATTGTGAAGTGCGCCACAGGGATGCGAAATGCGTTTGAAGCCTTTTAGATTTTTTAGAATTAGACCGTTCTCTTGGGCCTTTGCATGGTCAGTGCATCCTTTGTTTCATCTGATCTAGTTCATCCGTCTTATCGCTTGGACAGCTCCGTAATGTGTGTGTGTGTGTGTGTGTGTGTGTGTGTGTGTGTTTTTGAAGCAAATCCCAATTTGGAAACTGACCAGGAGAGTCCATTGTTTATCCTTCCATCTTTCATTTCTCTCATTTTCATACACAAAAGCGAATATGAAACTCCGGTCCTGAGAGGCAGTGGCGTCTGCCTGATTTTTGTGGTTTTATTTTAATCAGACAGTTTGGGTCTTGGAGATAAGGTGCGTGGTGATGTGAAGTACCACTTGATTGTTGGAACACACCAACAATTAAAAACAGCAGATACTGCAGCCCAGCTGGAGTTTTACTGAAAATATGTTAAACACTGTGTTATGTTGCCAAACTTGCATAATTTTACCATTCTGCAATGGTGGCTCTCACACTGAACAGAAACTCCCCGTGACTGTCACCAGTGCCTACATTTCCCAGAGTGACAATCTTTCAAAAGGTC
Organism: Anguilla pacifica; assembly: GCA_039654925.1. Classification (NCBI taxonomy): domain Eukaryota; kingdom Metazoa; phylum Chordata; class Actinopteri; order Anguilliformes; family Anguillidae; genus Anguilla; species Anguilla pacifica. The sequence continues at coordinate 43,160,956 of CM077297.1, forward strand.
TCATTAGAAGAAAAAAAAAGATCTGTAATCCTATGCTTATGGTCTAATATGTAATGCCATTTAATGTGTTTGCAGGCACTAGCATGCATAGCCCTAACGTGTGCCATCATTGAACGATCTACTTTTAGGATGACTGCTCCGCCCCAGCTCACTGAAATGCAGATTTTTTTTTTTTTTTTTTTTTTCAGGAAACCCGGCCAAACTGTGGACGTAATAAACGTGAAAAGCGTTTAAAACCTCAGCTGCGTGCGATTGGTCAACAGATGATGCAAGGGGTTATTTAGATCAGGTCGGCCCCGGCAACAAAGCCGGCTGTGTTCCCAGGACCGGGGAGTTATCCCCCCCCCCCCCCCTTTTTAAAGGATATTAAGCACCGCCGCCCTCTTCGACCTGATTGGTTTGTTTCCCCATCGGCGAGCGCCGGCGCGTGTCTGTGCGTCGCGGCGTCGCGGGGTAAGCGATCGGGCGTCGGGCCCTCTCCCCGGGCGCCCGGCGACGGGCCGGTGTAATTAATTGGGCGGCGGACGTTAGCTCCGCGGCGTCCTTCTCGGGGCTCTGCGGCGTGGAGGCCGTCGCTTGGTAACAAGCTCGCCGGGTCGGTTCCCAATCAGAAGGCGGGTTGCCCTTTTTCAAACTCAATCAGCTCCTCGCTGCCCTTGGCTATAAACAGCAGAGTAATGGGGAGGGTGTGTGTGTGCCAACGCCAGTAATGCGCTCACAAAGGTTTATGAGATCGGTGGTGAATAGTGTCTGTGTGTGGCCGTCTGTCTGTTTGTCTGGCAGTATCTGGGGGTCTGTTTGTGTCTGACAGGGTGTGTGCGTGTGTCTGGCTGTCAGTATCTGTGTGTGTGTGTGTCAGTCTGGCAGTATCTGTGTCTGTGTGTGTCTGTCTGGCAGTATCTGTGTGTATGTGTGTGTGTGTCTGGCTGCCAGTATCTGTGTGTGTGCTCATGTGTGTATGTGTGTGCACACACGTGTGTTTGCATATGCATGTGTGTGTGTATACGATTGTGCGTGCGTGTGCATGTTTGTGTATGTGTACGTATGTGAATGTGTATATATTTGTGTGTGTGTTTTCAGGGCATGCAACCCAGGTCCTAACTCATTCCTCATTTTGCTTTGAGGTGTTTTGAACTGATGTATCAGGTAGCCTTTTGCAGGATGCTTTGTGTTTAGATTGAACACAGCCCTCAGAGCAGATTCTCTCCCGCCTCCTCCTGTCTGGAAGGCTTGATTAAGCTTTCGTTTCACATACGGGCCTGTGGAGCACAGTCCATTCCCATCCAATCAGAACGTCTGTCGATTTATCAAGCAGTCCCTCTGCCCAGACAAAGTTGTCTCCCGAGTTAATTTAAATCCACCGCACCACCTCCTCAAAAAATGCGACAATATTTAACGATAAATATTTTATTCGCAATCAGAATCGCGTAGCGTAAAGAGCGTAGCACTGCTGCCGTGTAATTATATTTTGGATAGCATTCGCCCCAAAGTACCATTAAATGACACGTCCTGATTGAAACCGAAAATGGAAGCGCACACATTATGGCCGAACACCCTGCCAGTTTCTAAACACGGCACAAGAAGTCATGTACCAAATTACCCATTTCAGTCACTCTCCGAATTTCCATCACATTAGCAAGCTGCTAGCGAAACAACAGTATTTGATCACAGATGGAAACAACACAACGGAAGTGGCTGGTTCTAAAAAGCGTAATGGGAGGTATATTAAAACAGTGGTTCTTATCGAAATAGGGAGCCCGACAAAAAAAAAAAAAAAAAAGAGCAATATGCCGAGACAGAAGAATTAATGATCAAGCAAATTACCAGCAATTGCTTTCAACGGCCAGATCTGGGCGGTGCGACGCGGCTTAATTGAAACACGCTTGCCGATGATCGCTCTCAATGCGAATTCCTCAAAGCTCGTAATTGTTCATTAGGAGAATGAATGGTTCCGGAACGTTCTGAAGAGGGTGAGGGAGGGAGCCGGGCTGGGGGGTTGCGGAAATTACAGCTCAGTAAAAAAGAACAGAGATTGGAGATTCCATTTTTACCGCGCGATAGCTTTAATTAATAATGGGGGGGGGGGGGGGGGGGGGGCGTGGCTGTCCCTCAGAGATTTGAATTATTAAACTGAAAATTTTGAGTCAAGAGCCAGCTTATGAGACACAGGCACTGGTACACACAAGGTCAGCCTGCTACCATGGCGACAGCAAGCGAAACCAAAAAAAATAGTGGGTTTACGTGCCAGGTCCGTTTATCCTTTACAGGAAAGTGCTTCTCGTGGTTCCGACCCGAACAACAACCGCTGGGGTGATCTGCAAAGCAGGGGAACAGAATTGGGGAAACTGATGTGATGTTTGCATCTTTTTGTGCTTCTTGCTTTCATAAGACTTGTTAAAAAAAAAAAAAAAAAAAAAAAGGTCAAGATTTTGGAACTGAGTTCACTGCTGAAAATCCCATACTAGAAACTGACCGAATCTGGTGGCCACCCAGGATGTTAAATTCTGCTTCTGGATTTTATTAGCCGATACATCTCACAGGATGAAATAGGTGTTCCAAAACAGAGGACCGAGCTGGAAAAGTATTCCCTCAGACTTTTCAGGCAGAAATGAAACAGCCGTGACTGAAATATGGAATCTTTACTTGTATTTTCTGAGCTAGTGTTCTGGTCCTGGCGATCCCTCACCGTGCGCGTTGTCGTGGGCGTCGTCCGCAGCCAGACGGTCTCAATCCCTCACGCGGTCACTTTGACGATCCCTGGGTGTCGGCGAAGACGGACAGCGCAGCGGCGGCTCATTCATCCCACGCCAGCCCTGGCGCGTCAAACACACCTCCCCCCCCCGGCCCCGGCGGGGCGGCCTGCCGGAGGCGCGCCGCGTCTACGGCGGTGGTGTACGGCGACCGCGCCGGCGCGGCCGAGGCTCATCCGCCCGCGTAGCGTCGCGCGTCGGGCCGACGCGGAAACAGAGCTTCCGCTTCCTCGCGCGGGTTTCACACCGCGGCGCCGTTTCCTCCCCGTCGCCGGTCGCCCGTACAGCGTGGTCGCCGCTCTGCGTCGTTCTCGAAACGAACTCGGCCCTCCGGCCCTCTCCGCCAAACACTTCTGCAGCCGAAGCAAAAAAAAAAAAAAAAAAAAAAGCCACTAAGAAATTTTGATTTCACAGATTCAAGGTAAAGGACAGGTGAGTCAGACAGAATAAACGTGGCATCCAATGGCTATCGATTGTTGCCATGCAGAAAAAACTCGATTTTGACCACCACATAATCCCATAATCGCTCGTCACTGGCAGTTTTCTGTATTTTTCATGTTTCTTGGTATTTCAAGGTAGCCTCACCAGCGAAACCCTGCCTATACATACATATTTGCAATGTGGCTCCATTTTATCCAAGGAGACTCGTAGGGATGACACTTTATCCAACTTCACGGAAGCTATGAGAGCTAAATATTAAAGTTAAGTGCTTTCAGAAGCCTGTACAGTTGTGGTACTAATGCTTGGTACTGTGACGCATCCCACAGTACACAATTCAATTGAATTACAAAAGGGGTATAAATAAAGAAGAAAAAAAAAATGTTTTCTGGTCCAAAGTCTACAAAAGAAATGAGCCTTCAGGCTTCAGGTTCCAACTCCAGTTTCTTAGCAACTACCCGCGACCAGACAGAGTATAGAATAATCCGACATGACTATGCGTGTAATGAGTCAGGGAAAAATGGACTTTGGTTGCATTGTAGTGGCGAACAATTCTTGCGAGTAAAATAAATCAAACTGTCAAAGGCTGCATAACAGAGAGATAAAAATCAGTTTGAAAGGAGTCACACCTTTCGTTTTGAATGTCAACACGTAAACGGCTTAGAGTTAGAGCTTAGAATTTAACTTTAACTTTCTTTAAAAAAAAAAAAAAAAGATGAATCCTGTTAGATTCGATGAGCTCATGATTTAAAAAAAAAAAAAAAAAAAGGTTAAATTTATGAACGGGCGAATAATAGGGTTCTCTTGTCTCTAAGCCGTTATATGAATGCATAGACCCATTCAGGATATTGCTTTAATCAATAATCAGGTTGGATCTGTGCTATTGCTGGCCATCTGTTTGAGTCCGCCCCTTCATAATCGCCTCGCTATGTGATTTCCTAGCACCAATTGATCTACATGGAATCCAGTAATTATCTGAAAACCTACCCTAACCCAGCTTGTCTGAATTTTATTCTGAATTTTAAAATGGATTTTGTGATTAACCCAGGGTCCATCTGTGCAAGGACATGCAATAATACATTACCAATGGAGGATATAAATATTGGCCTGAATATTTTAATACTTCACTTTGTGTGTGTGTTTCCAAGTTTTCTTTTTTTTTCAAGAATCGAATACAGCCCATTTGGATATAATTTTCCACATAGTATTTTGTCATACGCGCTTTTGACATTCTATTGCTTTATAATGAATCCTGTTTGTTGTGAAATATATTCAGCATTCGTTAATTGAATCCTGAAAGATGAAGATAAGCCCGGTGTTCTTTGTTTCCATCCAAATTGTGCATTTCTCTCCTTTATGGATCCATTATTTTAGTATTATGCAAAAAGCTTTTGTGTTAGTCTTAATGCAATAGTTACCCTCCGGGTTTGTGTGTCAGTACTGTAACCCTCTGAACTCAAAGTCGGTTATGCCCATAACGTTTGCAGTGTTGACAACTGGAGGAAAAAAAAGTATCTTGCTGTTCCTCAGAATTCAATTTCAGAGATACAGGGTTTATTTTTATTTATTTATTCTTCTTTCTTTTTTGTCAAACCGGTGCTAAGCAACACATCTGCCATGGAAATCAACATCTGCCGGCCTCCATATCGTTTCGGATATACAGCAGGCGAGGGCTAGCGGGGACCCCTTGCGCCGTCCGTTCCGAAGATTTAGAGGCCTCGGCTCACCTGTGGCCCGTTCGCAGGCTGTTAGCACCCGAGTGAAACATGCGTGAGTCCTCCGGTCACGCAAACGTAAGCGGAGCGGCTGGCCCCTTGCGTATTTTACTGGGGGGGGGGTGGGGGGGGGTGAAGGACACGCAACCACGCGGGCTTTCGTCATGTGAAAACAGGAGAGCAGACAATTTCATGGACAATGAGTGCAAAATAATGGGCAAATAAATCACACTTCTGAGGTGAACAACAGATATATTTATGAGGAGGCATGAATGTTCCACTCCCTTTATTCAGACACTGGAAAAAAGAAGAAAGTGCTGGTTATCAATGCCATCGGTAGCATTTCCAAATCTAAAACGCTTCGACCACAATGCATGAGGTAATCAACCCGGCAAATGGCTTGTTCTAGACAGAGATACCGTGTGTATAAGTGAACAATTCACATAGTCACACTTTCTCCTTAATCTTCTAGCTTTCTGCAGAATTGTCTTTTCACTCTAGGGTTTACACGTACACACCTGAATTATTATTATTTTTTTACAGATATACTGAATTAATTATACTGAAGATTTGGGCAGCAAATAACCACCACCAAATCATAACTATATACACACACACACGCAAATTCCAAGGAGAATGAAAGACATTTGTGATTCTTGGGTGATCCTTGGGCGTTTCATCTACTAATCAGGAAAGTGACATTTCAGCTGATTGTCGAACCCCCTAGTTTACCCGACTGCAGCCGTCACCAACATTCAATTTCTCTGGATTTATCACCATGCCTGACAGCGCTACTGCTGCAATGGTGATTTGTCTTCTATCTGTAAGAACACCAAGGCCTGGATTCAATCAACTCTCCTCCTCAGTTTCTCACAATCAAAAGAAAATTATTTTTTTTCTTCATGCAGTCTGGCAAGTTCAAGGTGTTTAAAAAGGGGAAATTCCACTGCCAAACGGCATTAACCTCATTTCATGGATCAAGGAGCACTGTAACTGATCGAGGCTCTCATATTGGCTGGCCTAAGCAATCTCTGAACAGGAACATCAGCAGCAAAAGGTACAAATTTGGTAGAGGTACACATCATCATGACATAATGACGTACACCTCCACCTTCTCTGCTTTTGAAAAAGTACAATGGGCGGGTGATTTGAATTTTGAGATACAGCTCCCCCGCCATCCCCCTACCCCGGTCACCAATACTAGACAGAGGGGGAACTGACCACTCTTCAGTCATGGAGCAAACAGACGGTTGCTGGCTCTGTTCAGTATTCTTGCCCGAATCTTCTAAAAAATCTGGGTGAAAGTGGCTGCAACACACTTGTACATTCTTTAGCTGTCTCTCAGATGTATCTACAGGATATCTAACATTCCCAATTGCAGTCGGCCATTGATTTCTGTTACCCATATCTTTCAGTAGCCGGTGGAAATAAATGCCTTCCTTTGCTGGTATTAAACACTTGCAGTTTGCCACATTCCAGTAAAGGGACAGTTTCTTTTCAGGAGAATTAGCTTTGTCTGATGCCTGCCCATAGACTGTAAGCGTTGGCCACAGTGTAGTCTCAGTGAAGTTGTTACCTTGAGTATGCACAGTAGTTTGGGGCATATCACTACAGGAAGAGAGTTGGCCGAGAGCTCACTTTAAATCAGGAGGACAATTACTCTTCTAGAAATAAAAGCAAAACCTCAAGGTGGAATTCTCCTTTTAGAAGGAAACAAAAAATAAAATTAAAGCTAAATAAATGCACACATTTTGTAAGTTCTTTATATGTATCATTTTCTGTGTCGCCTCGGTGCGCCTACTGTACACAGGGTGTCTGTTTGGAGTCCAGCCAGGAAGAAGCCTAAATTGAGTAAATGCTAAATGCTCGTCGGAGGTGCAGACGCGTGTTTATCTCCAGGGTGACCTTCTCCAGGCCCGCTCAGCTTTTATCAGCGCGCTCGCTGGCTATTGACCAAGATCTGTCATTACTGTGATGTGCCAAGCCAGGGGACAGGACACGGCTGCCCGAATCCCACCGGAACCAGAGGTTAGCCGTGTTCAAATCAGTCGTGCTCCCAGCACTGCACCCCCCCCCCCCCCCCTTTTTTTTTCTTCATCCCACAATGACTCAAGTCCTCAGTCCCCCCAACTTCACCCCAGCCCATAACCTTGTATGATTGACAAGTTGCCCAGCAAGTTGCTGACTGCGAACTTAATTTAAATTGAATCTTTTTAATTAATTATGAATCATGAATGTGTGTTTGGTTTATGATTTATAGACTAATTGATTGGATTTATTTGTCGATACTGCAAGCTTACAGGGATTTGCTTTGTCACTCCCTAAGCTCACTGATTAGACAGAGCCAGTGATTGGGAAGGGCCATGAATAAATCCAGGTCTGTTCTTGTATCTCCCCAGTCAGTTTGATCTCTGATCAGTGGCTCAATGGCTGACATCAGCACCACGGACAGCAGCAGGCTCAGTAAGAGACTGACTTCAGAACCATGGACAGCACCCAACCCAGTAACATCCGATATCAGCACAATGGGCAGCACCCGGCTCAGTAAGAGACTGACTTCAGCACCATGGACAGCACCCAACCCAGTAACATCTGATATCAGCACCATGGACAGCACCAAGCTCAGGAAGAGACTGACTTCAGCACAACGGACAGCATCAGTCCCAGTAAAAAGGCTGACTTCAGCACCATGGACAGCACTGCTCTTCATCAAAAGGCATGACATGCTCCAGCCAGCATTCCATTTCCTCTGACCAGCCAGTGAACTGTTTTTCTTGGCAAAATTCTCATTTCTTTGCTTTCACGTGGTTGTGATATTTGTTTCTCCTCCTCCAACTACACCTTTTATTTCTCATTGTTCAACAGAAAGTCATTAAACACAGAACCTTCTTCTTATGGTCTTCATGTCTTAGAGACCAGTTCTGCTCTCACTGCCTTCAAGCAGTGGTGTTTTTTCCACAGTTTGGTTTTCATCATGCATTAGTTCATTAAACTTACATTTCTGATATGTTTTGTCATTGCCCTCTTATAAATGGCTGGCAATGGACTCATTGCTTGCTGTTTTGGCCCTAAACCAGGGGTGCACAACAACGGCCAATCCATTTCAGGATTTTGTGCCAACATTTAGTGAATTGGCCCAATCATATCTTGAGCTGACGTGTGTATAAGCACCAGCTAGAGTCACAGTCTGCAAGTGTATCCTAGAGATTTCACTGTGCTTAAGCACAGGAATGAAGCAGCATAGTTTATAGAGCTGTAAGAAATGGTAATCAGATGGAACAAAAACCAGCCTGCACATCGGCCCTCCAGGACCGGAGTTGTACACCCCTGCCCTAAACAGAGGCCCCGTGGATTCTTGCGGTGATCACACATGCAGCCCTGCAATAGAACAAGAGGGACAGGTATGCATTCAGTCCTTCAGAGAAAAAACTGCTAAAACCTCTGCTATCATCCATAAGGTTAATAATAATGTTTTCTTGGGGGCAAAAAATGTCCTTATTATCATCATATTCAGAAATTGAGCATCCAAAACTAAAAGAATCCCAGGATTTGATCAAAACCATCGAGTCGCCTCAGGGGGAGCTCCCCTTCGATCAAAAAGCATAAACCTCCCGAGATTAATCTGGTGCCGTATTATATTAAAGTGACTTGAGTTCAAAGCCTTAAAATTACATTAAGGAAAAATGTCGAGCGGGGGAAAAAAAATGACTTCTTACCTCGATGTGAATTGATCTTTTTTTAAGCAGCACCTGATTACTCTGGGATCTTTTTATCATTTCATTGACTACTTTTCCTTAAGGTGACTTACAGTCTTCGAGACCCGAAAATGGCGTGAGCAAAATTCAGAATTATTTCATTCGCACAGCAGAATACTCCCAGAGGTAAACATTCAGTTTCATTTAAAATATTTTGGGTCCATCTCCTTTCTCCGGATAGGCATTTGCATATAATGAGGCAGGTGCTGTAAACTGTATTTTTCAGAAGGAAAGATGAAAAATACTCCCGCGACGGATCGATTCCCAGGCGAGCACGCCCTTGCGACTCGCGTCTGTATTTGGTATCCGTGACCTGGCGGATGACGTCATAGCCCGCGCGGCGGGAATTCTTCGCCGTGGCTCAAGAAACTAATTTCGGAGCGGCTGGCTGCGTCGCGCCGATGTTCGTCTCGAAACATCAAGGGCCGCGACCCTCGAAACAGAGACAGAAGTAACCCAGACGCGCGAATGAATAACCGCTGGGCTGAATTACCGCAGGCTCGCAATCGCATTCTCGCATTTTTTCAATTTTGTTACTGTCACTTCTCCTCTGGTCTTAACATCTCTGGCAATATGCATGCGCTGCTGAGCCTGCAGTTTAGCCCACCAAGTTTTTATCTTCTGCGTGAAAACGATTTTTATTTTATTTTTTTTACAAGGGGGAAACAAAAAGATTTACTTATTTCATCTTATTCAAGTCAATTACCTGGTGAGACTGGCTATCAAATGTTCGATTTTCCTAGCTTCCTATCCGAACCGGAGTACCATATTCAAAATGCCCAGATGGTGTGTCGTGTATGGCAGATTTATGCGGTAAATAACACAAAATGAAGATCAGCCATCCTCCTCAGTTACTGAACCACCTATGGTTCATTAGTCACGCATTGCCGTAGCGAGAATCATGTTTTTTTTTTTCTTTGCTTTTCCATGTTTATGGTTTAATATGTTAGCTGAAATATGTTCGCATAAAATATTCATGAAGGCAATGTGTGTGGGCGGGGCTCAGATGGCGTTTAAAGACCTACCCACTATGTCTGTCACAGACATACGGAGGAATGCGCTGATAATGTGCCCAGTGAAATGCAGGATGTGACTGTGGGTGTGGGAGGAGGGGGTGTTGAAAGGATCAGCCAGGGAGGATGGTGAGGACATAAGGGGATTACCAATACTTTATTTGTAGGAATAATTGAGGATATGAGTCAGCAACATCATCGTTGTCATCCTCATCACCACCACCATCGCTACCACCGCCACATGGTGGCCACCGGCATCACCACTGCAGTGTTTAATGCAATGTTCTCCTTCACCGTGATATCAAACTCCCGATGGTGCGGTCGGCTCACATGACCACTGCACTGTTCTGGTTAACGTTACCCTCCATTAAGGTGTGCGATAAGAGTCTGTTCCACGATAGCACAAACCCACGGCTAGAGTAACACTGCATGCTTCTAGCTTCCTACTGACCTCCCTATGCAATGCTACTGACACTTGGTCTGTTCCAGAAAGGCTCAAACCCATGGATACAGTAACACTGCATGCTTCTAGCTTCCTACTGACCTCCCTAGGCATTGCTACTGACACTTGGTCTGTTCCAGGAAAGCTCAAACCCATGGATACAGTCACACTGCATGCTTCTAGCTTCTTACTGACCTCCATAAGCAATGCTACTGACACTTGGTCTGTTCCAGGAAAGCTCAAACCCGTGGCTACAGTAACACTGCATGCTTCTAGCTTCCTACTGACCTCCCTAGGCAATGCTACTGACATTCGGTCTGTTCCAGGACAGCTCAAACCCATGGCTACAGTAACACTGCATGCTTCTAGCTTCTCACTGACCTCACTCGACAATGCCACGGACACTCGGTCTGTTCTGAAACGACGAGGCGCTCGTCTTCTCATTTGAAGCACCCCTCCGTGATGTGGCCTGGGACACGCACCAGCCTGCAAATTATACATCATCTCGCTACAAAAAAAAAAAAAACCCGTAAATATTAATAAGGAGGATCATAAATTTCAAATGAGAACATTGCACGAACAGTCAAGGATAAGAACTCTTGCGAGGAGTAAGTGGAACACCCACTGTGAGCTAGTCATCTGCACATAATTGAGGGTAAAATGCCAATTCGAGTCTCGGAATTATCTTCAGCGTGTAGTATTTCAACTTGGCATTATTTTATCATAATTAGCATTAGCATAGCCTAAAGACTTCATAATATGAGTTCAATAACACTTACTTCAAAGGCGTCTTATAGCAACACAGAAAAATATATATATTTTTAATTAGTAGCCTCATCTTTTGCACAACTTAGGTTCTTGTATGTCTAAGAACATTCTCGTCCTTTATCAGTACAGGAATATATCAGCCTGTGAGCTTGACGGCAAGTTCACGTCCACCTCAAGTGAAGTGCTCTTCTGTACTGAAACGTTCAAATATGACCGACAATGAAGGAGCTCATTTAAATCCTTATGAATGCGATTGTTCCATAAAAGGCCGCACAGGAAAATAGACTAAACGCATCAGGGACATAAACATAGTTTTTAAAATCTGGCTACTCGCTTTCATTCGGTGTCCTCAGCGTCAGAATGAAAATACATAAACAAGCCCAGGAAGCGTTTGACAGATTTGTACGGGAAGGAGTTTTCCATCGCTTCAGAAAAATAAAAGAAGCACGCGGTCAGACATCTCTCTAATCAGTTCATTTCCAATTCCCTCGCTGCTCCAGCGGACACAGCCAGTACCCGATTGAGGTGATATTTTCTAAACAGCATAAACAGAGCAGGCATGCTGTTATTTAAGTCTGCTTGTATCCCTGGAGACAGGGTTCTAGATTATAACAAACAGGCCTGGAAACGGTTCTGGAATATTTAAACAGGGCTGGAAACAGAGCTCTAGAATATAACAAACAGGCCTGGAAACAGAGATCTAGAATATAACAAACAGGCCTGGAAACAGAGCTCTAGAATATAACAAACAGGCCTGGAAACAGAGCTCTAGAATATAACAAACAGGCTTGGAAACAGAGCTCTAGAATATAACAAACAGGCCTGGAAACAGAGCTCTAGAATATAACAAACAGGCCTGGAAACAGAGCTCTAGAATATAACAAACAGGCCTGGAAACAGTCCTGGAATATATAGCAAGCAAACCTGTAAACCATTCTGGAACATACGTTCAAAAAGGTTTGGAAACTGAGATCTGGAATATAATTAACCAATACCTCATGACAGACAGTGGTATATAGTGATTAGATTAGAGCCAAGGCCCAACGTGTAGCTGTGTGATAATCGCATTATACCATGGCCAGGAGTGAGTTATTGCTTTTATAACATGGGTACCAAATATGATAATAGATATTATAGATACAATCCAATTAAAACAGTTTTGGTAATTTCATTTCAAGAATAATTCACAAGAAAGCAGTTCCTGGCTGTCTACACACAGTGCCAGGTGGTTGCTGTGCAACTTTAGGAATCTCTTTTGTTCCATCAAACTAGCTAGCAAGAAAGCTAGCATTAGCGAGCTAACTAGAGTTTTTGCCTTACTGATGCTTATTTGTATATGTCGTTTGATAGTGCAACCACTGAAAAAGCCGTCCAAAATCAGTGGGATCCCATTGCGTAGGTCTGCTCATTTAGGTGGAAGAGGTGCATTGCTTGGAGTGGCAAATATTCTGGCGCGGCACCAATAGCTCTGGAGAGAGCTTGTTCCCGCTTACGAACATAATATCTCTCTCCTCAAGACCCGCATCGAATCAGATTCAAGCATTTCCATTTTGTGACCGAGGATGATTGTGACATGTAGCGGTTTTTTTTCTTTTGACTTGAATGACTGCTTAGACGCAAAGTGATAATTGAAATAGAACTTAGCTATTAGCATAAGAAGTCATTGCCGTGGTCTATGGTTACTATACCACGGCTATTAACCAATCAGATTCGCCCGACTCGTTTTATAACATCAACCCACTAATTGCTTTGTGCCATTCTTCTGAGGATCGTACGGTTTCACAGCCATTCATCATGACGAGAATTCCTCTCCTTACTTAAACTTCAACCTTCAAGACACATTGCATGCTTTCCGTCAATTGTCCATTTATTTTCCCATTACAAAAGGCCCGGTTTGCAGCCACAGTACATTCCAAACCATAGATGAAGAATTATAGATTTAAGAATGACTCTTCTTTTGTTTTATTTCAATAGAACTTGATTTTTGTCAGGAAACTCAATGGAAAACAGTTGTGCAAGCAGCCCTCAAACTTTAAATGTAGTACTCCAGACTGGGACACTTCATGCCCTGCAGCCCCTCACACACGCACACATACACACACACACACATACACACACACACACACACACACACACACACACACACAAACAGGCCGAAGGAGTCCGGTTTGCGCGCGCGGTACCGCATTTCCAATCTTATGCATAAAACAAACACGGGAAACAAAGAAAGAGAGAGAGGAAGAGAAGGCCGTTTCCTCATCATTAGATAAGCACCGCCGGATCGCAGAGCGGCGATATTTCACCCAAACGCGCACGGGGATCTTTCAGCCGACCCTTTTCCGTCAGGAGCACGGCTTCCGGGGCCCCGTCATTATTTACCCGCCGTCTGGCGGTGCGGACAAGTAATTAGGGGAGTAAACACGGAGCGAGGGCCCGGGTGATGGAAAACTGTTTGCAGATTGAATCTGGCCCGAGTCCATTCGGCTGGGGTCAGCCCGAGTGCGAACGGCAGCCGGTAATGCGAGAGCGGAGGGCCGGGCCGAGCCGGGATATCTACGGCCCCAGATATGATGACTTTGGAGAAAAACCCGGCGCGCTTTTTCAGCCGGAGACCGTTTAATCACTCCCCAGAACCCCCCTCCCACCGCCCCCACCACCACTGCCCCACCATTCCCCTCCCTCCCTCCCCACTCACCCCCCCCACCTCCCCACCGTTCTCCTCCCTCCTCCCTCACCCCCCCTCCCACCTCCCCCACCACCACCACCACCGCCCCACCATTCTCCTCCCTCCCCACTCACCCCCCCCACCTCCCCCCACCACCCCCCCACCACCACCCTTCTCCTCCCTCCCCCCTCACCCCCCCTCCCACCTCCCCCACCACCACCACCACCGCCCCACCATTCTCCTCCCTCCCCACTCACCCCCCCCACCTCCCCCCACCACCCCCCCACCACCACCCTTCTCCTCCCTCCCCCCTCACCCCCCCCCCACCCCCCACCACCCCCCCACCACCACTACCGCCCCACCGTTCTCCTCCCTCCCCCTAACAGAAGAGACAAAATAAGGAAAAGAAAGAAGAAAAAAAAACAAGCATTGAAGTCCCAAGGCCAGGGGTGTGATGCATGCCTGTGTGCGGACACTGAGCAGTTTCAGCGGCGCTAGCTTTGGCTTTTATATTAGCTATCGTCCTTGGGTTCGTTTATGTGGTGGGGTGGGGGGGGCTTCCGGAATGCTTTGGCCTCGGAATGCCCTCGGAAAGCCGCTGTCCTGGACAGAAAGGGGGACGGGACACGCCAGTCACAGCTCACGCCCCTCGCCCGTCCCGAAAGTTGGGTTCTCTTTTTTTTGTGAAGCTGTGGAACCAGTATGACCGTATGACCGATATACAGCATGAGGCCGCTCTCCTCAATCCGTGGAGACGGCACCTTTCCCACACTGTAACCGTCCACTTACTGCTTCAAAACCGTGAAGAATTATCAACATTCCTTTAATGGCAATGGTGATGATGACCACTATAATAATGCAGATCAATTTACAATAACAATAATGATAATTATTATTAATATTGTTATTACATTAAAAATATAATTTTTATGCATTTGTCTTTTTGTAGCACTTCAGCATTAGATGGAGAAAGGGCAAACTGCTGTGAGATTTAGCTGTCCAAGCAGTTGCATTTCAGAATGCATCAACACAACGCAACATGATGCATAATACTGCAGACGTTTTCCACATGGTCCTTTATCAGAAGCGCTTCCCTATACTCCGCATTCTGGGTAGACACGGTGCATTCTGGGTAGACACGGTGCAGCGCTGTGCACAGTGTTTGGAGAGGGGAGCGTTAATCATCGCCCTCCCCCCCTCCCCCCCCCAGCTGGGCTCCGGGCGATTCGACGGGACTCGGGAGTTGGGAGGTGACCCGGCGGGGTCCCACCGCGGCTGAACGCCGGCAGGACCGCGCCGGAAACGGCGAGCCGCCAGCCGCCGCGCGGAGGGGCGGGAGGAGCGCCCGTCCGGTCACCTTGCGGGGTCGGACGCGCCCGCCGCGCCGGGCCCTAATTGGCGCCGGGACCCCGGCGTGTCCCGAACCAGCCGAGCGAGGGAGAGCTCGACCCGGGACGGCGTCCCGCAAGGTCGAGGCGCCCTCTCTCTCCCCCCCCCCGCCGCCCCCATCACCGCGCTCGCCCCATGCATCACGGGGGGGTGCGACAGGCTGGAAATTAATGCGACCGGGATCCGGAACGTCCTCGGTCGCGTCCCCCGTCGCGTCCCGGAGGCGCTACCCCTTTTTTCGTGGGGCTCGTCCGGGACGCCGGGGCGGGCGGGGACGGCCGGCGAGGGTCGGGGAGCGGGGCGACTTGGCGCTGACCCCAGTGGGTTGTGGGGTCACCCCCCTCCACCCACTTCTCAAAGTGCAAAAGATCGTGGACTTTCCCTTGAAGGCTTATTTTGACATCATGGCTGGTTTTCTCTTGGATGGCGGTTGCATGTTATCAGGTTCCAATTTCATCACTTTTTTCCCCGAGAAAAAGAAAAACAGAAGGAGAGAGGCTGGAGAGGCTATTAGAATACTTCTGGCCACTGTGTATAGAAACTAATCAGGGTGTTTGCCCTTGAAAGTGACCCTTCTCCAGCTGTAAAGCCGGGTGCTAAAGAAGGGACTCTAATTCTTTGCTTGAGTGAGAGGGATCATTAGATTTCATTATCCCCACCATCAAGTTCAGTTCTTTAGGTTTTGAAATATGGGCAGCTTGTTAACTATAGATACCGGCGTGCGGTGCATTTAAAATGTACTTTTGGCTTTAATTGAGTGTTAAAATGAATTGACCTAGCCATTCGGCCCCCTTCTCCTGATACTCCCTTCTCCTATACCCTCCTATTAGCATAAGCGAACACAAGAATCACATTGTGACACCTTATATCATAGACAAAAGCCAGGGTTAAGTGGCAGGCAAAGGAGCATTTTCCTTATCCGAGGACCAGGGGGACACTGGGATAGGTTTACTCCTGCAGGAGGAGTACAGCACCCTCCCACTGGAATGTTCAACACTACACTGAAATTCAGAGAACACCTAACAGAATACAGTGGGTCCATACGCCCATTTGCAAAAACTCTATTGGGTACCATTTAATAGTGCATGAATAATTATTAGACGGCTTTTGTGTGTTCATTTGAAACTCCTGTTGGGGTAACATCGCTTTTGACTGGTTTAGGACCTTCAGCCCTTTTATGGAAAGCACTGGGAGCAGGAGGACGAAGGTCTGGAATGCGGCCAGCCCAGGTACCACCATCTTGTTGTACCAAACACATTACATTACATTACATTACATTTATTTCGCAGACGCTTTTATCCAAAGCGACGTACAAAAAGTGCATATCATGGTCATAGGCAACTGCTGAAGACAAGTTCAGAAAGGTATAATACTTATTTTGTACAGCTATTTCTAGCCAAGAACACAGTTCACACAGTGAACACTATTCTAACCTAACCTCTGCAAAGCCAACTAGGCAGAAGAATAAGCTACAGTATTAGGACAAATACAAAATACCAAAAGGTGCTGGGATGGGGCAACATGTAACAAGTGACATGAAAAGGGGTTTTTCCATCGGGGGGGTACATCGCCGGGGGGGTATATCGCCATGGTTCCCTGCCTGCAACTTTCCAAACTCCAAACTCCAAATTGCATTTCCCCACCCAGAAGGCACATTAGAAAAATACAATTTTTTCAGTAGTTCATTTGTGTCCAAAGTAGAAACAGGCCTCGACTTTTGTAATGAAGGCTCTCTAAAGTGCTCACCCGAGAATTACAAGAGAAAGCCATTTCTTTTTGTCCCTGATAACATTTGTCTTGATGCATTTGCCTGATGGTACGAGTACCATAAACGTCTAAAAAGGTACAAATGCTTGTCGCTGAGGTTGCGCCCGATAGGTGCATAAAATTTTATGCCTAGCCAAACAACACGTCATTTATTTTTGCCTTATTTGCTTGTAAAAGGTGCTTATTAGCATAATAGAACATTAATCTGCTTTCGGGGTACATTTGGGAAATTTGTTCCTTAAAGAGCAAAAAAAGCCTCCGTACCTTTATTTGTGAGACTGAATTAGTACCTGTTGTGGCCAGTATGCAGCGATAGTTTGCATAATACTATTTTCATACTGTGTTGTGCTGGAAAAGAGAGGGGCTTTGTCAGCTAGCGCAGCAGATAATGTTGCCAGACCAGCAATAAGGACAGGAGCCAGGTTTGAGTAAAGAGAGGAGTCTACTCATTACCCGCCGTCACCTCGTTCTCAGCAGCCTGCGAGCGTCCAATCAAATCGCCCCCCTGATCCGCGAGGAGAATATCCCGCTTGCTGACGGGGCAGGCGACTCGCCGCGGTGCCTTGCGTTTAAGACGCGGACGGCTGCGGGGTTTTACCTCTCCGATATACCGCCAGGAGAGCCGAAACTTGGCGTCACGCGTACAAGTGATCTAGCGTCAGGGAAACCTGCCTGTGTAAAATGGGCGAGGACGTGGGGATGTGGAGATCTTTGGCACGCTTAAAAATAGAACTGAAAGCCAGACAGAAAAATGTTATTCATAGCGCAAAACCGGTTAAAGTTTGAATCAGTTTGTATCCAAATAAAATTTTATTTGATGTGTCGACAAACTATCGACTGGTTGAATTAAAAAGTTATGATTACTGATAGGTAAGTCAGCCAGTCGTCAGAAAAATTACAATTTAAGATTCAACAGCGTAAACCGTCAGAATCTAGGAGCCAATCACTGCTGGGGATATTGGTTTGTAGCAAAGTGCCCCCCCCCCCCCCGTATCTGAGGCCCTGTCACATGACCCACTGCCCCAGGGACCAGTGTTCCTGCCCTTAGCTTGGCAAGAATGCCAAGAAATGCAGCCCAATTACCCAGCATCAATCATGCGTTTTACTTCACCCAATACCCTCGCAGTTTATGAATTATTTAATATGCAACATATGCATGTTTATAAGCTTGAGATATTTGCGAGCGATGAATTGTGTCGCTTTGTCTAATGGTCATGTATCATACATGAGCTTATCCAAGTTTGTTAAACATAATTTGAAAGAGTATTAAATTAAGGCTAATGGAAGCAAGTTTGGTGATTATCCTTCAAAGCTCTGCCGATCAAAAATAATTCAGCAAATATGCATACCGTTAAATAAATTAAATGTGAGATTTATGACAACGCAGGTGACCAGGTTTAAATCGCCCAACCACACTCCAGGGCAGAGGTGGGCAACGAGGGCCGTATCGGTTTCTGGTTTCCATGCCAACTTCCGGCCTTAACTACCCCAAACATCTGGCATTTTAGCTGCATTGCTAGATAGGCGCATGAATGGCAGCTGAAGACTGCTGCTGTGTCTGTACGCGAAACATTTTGCTGTGATCTAATCTACGGGTGAACCAGAGTTGGCAGCATGCAGCCAATTTGCTCGTTTAGCCAGAGCAATTGGTGGAAACAAAAACCTGCAGACTACACCGGCCCTCCAGGACTGGAAGTGCCCGCCCCTGCTCCAGGGCGTTGGAACGTTTCACGAATTCTCAGTGGGCCGCTCTCACAGGAAACCTCATTTTGGGCAGACGCACAAGCTAAAGCTGATTACTGCGTGCCCGCATTGTAGACTTGTAAATATTCATTTCACGTTTTCTCTGGACAGCTGCGTGTATTAAGGGTTGTTAGAAACAGCCAGAAAACAATCAAAAAGAGATGAAATCGTGTCGAGGTGTGAATAATGCGCTGGCTTCCCGTTCATTTCAACCGCTTGCGGAGAAGGCGAACCCCGATTTGCATCGCGCACAAACGGGCATTGATCGCGGCATCAGCATCACAATGGCCGCACCTGGGCCGAGCCTCTGCTCAAACACAGGTGCGCGGCGGTCGCGCCGGGGAGAGACCCAATTACCATCCGGCGCGGCGCGGCGCGGCGTGACACGAGACGATCGAACGAGGCGAGGAGAGGCTCTCCCTCAGCGCCCAGGAGACAACGGGCGCCATGGTGAAGCAGAGAGCAGGAAGGGGCTGACTCAGCGGCCATTTTGAGCTCCCTCAGTCCCTGGTTTACTCACTCATTATGGTTAGTGTTATATTTTGTACATGGGGGGGGGGGGGGGGGGGGGAGGAATGAAGTTCCATATTTGATAATTCCCCAAAAAGACGGAATGACTAATTATTCAATAAGATACAAACTGGTACCGGCAAATAGGCAAAACGGTTTATATTAGCCATGTAGCGGGTAAGCAAGAATTTTTAAGGATACTGGAAACTCTTTTATTTTATTTTATTTT
Organism: Anguilla pacifica; assembly: GCA_039654925.1. Taxonomy (NCBI): domain Eukaryota; kingdom Metazoa; phylum Chordata; class Actinopteri; order Anguilliformes; family Anguillidae; genus Anguilla; species Anguilla pacifica. Next base: position 43,180,140 of record CM077297.1, read on the forward strand.
TTTTAACAAACTGTGTCCTCAAAGTCTTTATCAGCTTTGAATAACGACCCCAACCCTCGGCCTAAGCACTCATGAAAATTATGATGGGCTGATAACCAATAACATCAGGATTGTATGGGATAGGAATTCACTTTCATCTGCTTTATTAAGCATTGCTATCGGACACGGCGCACTCTTCGCCCAGTTACTCATTATGCACTTTGGAACGGCAGGAGGCAGAATAAGCTCCCGTTTGACTGTCAAACGCGAGAAATAATAAGTCACTCTTCTGCGGCTGTCTGCGATGCTGGAGCCATAAGACAGGGTGTCTCAGGGCTCCAGCTGGAATTTCAGAACGGCGTTCCGGAGTCACCATGGAAACCGACTGAAGGACTTGACAAGGATCAAGAGCGCTGTTGATCTTGAAGGCATTGACAATCTTGACATGACCTTTTGCTCAAGTTGAATATTTGTAAATGGAGTTTTTTTTTTCTTTTTTTTTTTTTAAAGCGTGTGCGTGTGTGTGTCTAAGTATGTGTGTGTGTGTGTGCGCGTGTGAGCGAACATACCTACGTGTATGTGCGTGTGTGTGTGTGTGTGCGTGTGTGTGTGAGAGAGAGAGAAAGTGAGAGAGAGAAATGGAGAATGGGCAGAAATCCAGACAGGGTAACCTTGATGACACCCTTCATTACACAGTAAATCCACTCAGTGCAGCTGAGCAGCAGATGGGGGTGGGGGTGGATGGGGTGGGGGGGTGGGGGGGGCGTGGCACCGCCGCATGTCCTTTAGAGCGGCTGGGAGAGAGGGCGGCGTGTGGCCCGCCCGCCCTGCCCCGTCCCGTCCCACTGCCCGCGTGGAGCCCCCTTCCCCCCCCCCGTCCTTCTCAAAGCGGTCTGACAGGAGGCCTCAACCTGGCCCGGCCTTGTGACGGGATGGAGGGCAGGGGCCGATGGGGGGGGTGGGGCAGGAAGTTCTGAGAGAGGAAACCGGAGAGACCAGAAACCTGAGAAACGTCAGCAACTGCTATGGACAGCAACATGGGGAATGCAGGCCATCGTTTACACCTCACACGTACACACACACGCATCGCCAAAGTAACAGTTTTTGCTGACATACAGCCAAGACTTAAACGGTCTGGTCTTGAATCAGAACCACCGATTTCTCCGATATATGGAGTCTTCCATGTTTTTTCCCCTCCCCTCCTTCCCCCAGGATGTTGATATAGTGTAATTCTGTAAGTGAACGGGACTACATCAAACTGTCGTTAATAGTTAAAAAGTAAGTTTGACAAATTGTGTGTGGAGCATCAGCGAGGCGGCAGATCAGGCTTTCACCGAGTCCCAGTAATGGCATCTCTCTGATCAGAAGTGGCATTTCCATCAAAGAGCTCTAAAGACATTAGCAGTCCGCGTAGACTCCCTCTTTCCTTGGCTTCCCGGCAAAGTTTAATGAAACCCTCTTGGGTTATTTCCTTTTGCTCACGGAAATGTGCAGTGGTTAAGATTTTGATCGGGAAAGACGAAGAGGAACATCAAGAGGAGCGGGGGATACACGGCGCCACCACCTTAACGCTACAGTGGCTGGCTTTAACAGGGTTTTTACCCACGCAAACCCATCGCCCCCTTTCCCCCCTAAATAAATACCAAAAATAAACAAAATTCATTCAAAATGCTTTGGGGGACTTCACAAAGTACATGTATTAAAAGCGTAAGTTTTCAATGCATAAAAATTCAGCTTGTCCTGGAAATCTATGTCATCACATGCCCGGCCTCTGCAATAATTGCATTTGATGAAAGTTGTAGCGACAGAGTCAAATAGTGTATAATGTATATATAGGCCACATTACAGTATGCTTAATTATTTCCAGAACTAAAAAGGAGAATTCTTGTGGGGGGAAAAAGAGAGCTTCATTGGACACTCTGTGGCGAAGGCAGGCAGTTAAAGGGGGGAGGGGTGTTGCATTTGAATTACTTTCAAAATGAGATACTTTTGAAAATGGTGAAAAAAGAAAAAAAAAGGCAAGATAAAAGAAACACTCATGAAGAAACTTGAGAAATAAATTATTCATTTCATAGCCATCTGCAAAGAGCAGACAATTTGGGAAGTAGAACAAAAATGGGAGGGCAGCAAGAGAAAAACTGAAGTGGAATAGGAAAACTTAAATAACAAGATACGGAGGCATGAGGTCTGCTGTGGCTAAATAATGACAACACGCTGGGATACGAAAATAAATTTCAGCATTGAAGTGGAGGCTGCCGTCAGTTGAAATTTGAAAATTTGACAGTTGATCGTTACCATCTGACCAGCTGACATTTGTGGCTGTCTGAAAGATTGCCTTTCGCTTCAGTGTCGGTACCCAGAAAGTGATAAGCCCAAATGCTGAGTTCAAAAAGTCAATATTCTTAAAAAAGGCTCAGTTACTTGAAGGAGGGCACACAGACAAGTCACAATATCAACCGAGGCCCGCGTACTGTACGAATGCTTTAACACCACTTTATGCTGGGGAATGGTGTAGCAGAACTAGGCTTGCAGCTCTAGTGTTGCAGCTTCGATTGCTGGAATGTGCGATGCCATTGTACCCTCGACCAACGTACTTACCCTTGGATACGGCTTAAATCCCCAAGCTGTATGAATTGACTGTAAGCATAAAGCCCTGTAAAGTCGCTCTGGATAAAAGCATCTTAGCTCCTAAAACTTTAAATGTAATGCTCTGTTTCCAGGCTCTTCTGAGGTAAGGAAGCCTCGATGTCAGAAACATGGTTTTAACCTCACACAGCACCTTTTAAGAATTTAAAAGGAAAAAGGAAAAAACTGAAAAAGCAAATACGCTGGAAAACTGGGCCTCGCATTGAAGAGCAAGTGAACCCAAAAATCTAACTACCCATGCGAAAGGACCACATCCTAGATTACTCATCTTTCCTACTTTTAACTTGCTTTTCTTCACTGGTCCTGTCTGACATTTTTTGACTACTAAACTCAAAGCAATTTGTCAAAAAAAAAAAAAAATTCATGAATAAATTTGCTTTTAATTGGAGGTCAACGTTGAGGGTAAGTGTTGAGTGCTGATTGTGTTCAGGCCACTTGGAGTCCCATCCTGTGCCTGGAAATCTGACTGTCATCTGTTCCATGGCACGGTGGCAAGAACCTCTCCTGGCAAAAGATTTGACATCAGCCCTAGCCTTTCAGGTGCGATTGGTCTCTGATCAGTGATACTCCTCTATTCCATTGTCAGAGACGCAGTGAACCTGCAGTTAAATTTCTTACATGACAGTACATTACAGGCATTTCGCACATGCTCTTATCCAGAGCACCTTACACAACTTTTTACACAGCATTTTACACTGTATCCATTTATACAGCTGGATATATACTAATGCAATGCGGGTCAAGTAACTCGCCCAAGGGTACAACGGCAGTGTCCTACCTGGGAATCGAACCTGCGACCTTTATGTTGCAAGACCAGCTCCTTACCCATTATACTGCACTTCCGCCCCAAATCCCTTCATTTCTGTGTTTCAGGGCATCGCAACCGTTTCAGGAGGAACATCTTCACACCTTCACCGGTTCTCAGTGAGACACGATTTCGGTTTACCTGCAATTTGTTTACACGAGAGGGACGTCAACCACTTTCAGAAGGAGCGGGAGAGCACATACACAAGCAGAAGAAATCCAGGTGGCAGATGTGACCCAAGAAATCCGATTAAAATCGTATTCAGGATTCAAATTAATTCAGCCGCGTTTCACCCCATTACCACAGGATGGAGTTAAGCAGTTCAGCACTTTTGAAGTCGGGTAGGCGGCGGATGAAATAATCCTTTCAAATCGAGGCTCAAATTCTCCTCGAGATCACATGTTAAAAGACAGAAAAGGTTTACAAACGCATGCTATGACACTGTTGCACGTAAGCCTTGGCATTTAAATATGACGTCACAGCAACTGTGTGCTGCAGTTCGTCCGTGCACCTGTCAATCATGATCCATGTGGAGTTAGGTCGTGGGGGCGGTACTCTGCTCTAGGGGTGCTCAGCTCTGCACAGCAGGCATAAAAAACTTATTCTGCAAGCAAGGCAGACTGTAATGAAGGACACATCTGAAAGGGCGAAAAATAAAGCTGTAACTTTTTAATTTACCCACGTTGCAAAGTCCTCAAACTGATCTTGAAGTGGCTACTGTGCAATTTTTTTTTTGGGGGGGGGGGGGGGCGGGGGCCAACAAAATTGATATCAAAACAACCTTGATCCCACCCCAGCATTTCATGATCAGCTAATGGCACACAAAGGCCAACCAGGCTAGCTCTCACACACACAAAGACCAATGAGGCTAGCTCACGTGCGCACACAAAGACCAACGAGGCTAGCTCTCACACACACAAAGACCAACCAGGCTAGCTCACACACACAAAGACCAATGAGGCTAGCTCACACACACAAAGACCAATGAGGCTAGCTCACGTGCGCACACAAAGACCAACCAGGCTAGCTCTCACACACACAAAGACCAACCAGGCTAGCTCACACACACAAAGACCAACCAGGCTGGCTCTCACACACAAAGACCAACCAGGCTAGCTCACGCGTGCACGCAAAGACCAACCGGGCTAGCTCACACACACAAAGACCAACCAGGCTACCTCTCACACACACAAAGACCAACCAGGCTAGCTCACGCATGCACGCAAAGACCAACCAGGCTAGCTAACACACACACACACACACACACACACACACACAAAGACCAACCAGGCTAGCTCACGCATGCACGCAAAGACCAACCAGGCTAGCTCACACACACACACACACACACACACACACACACAAAGACCAACCAGGCTAGCTCTCACACACACACACACACACACACACACACACACAAAGGTGCTAACGGGGCAAAAAGGCTAACAGGGTCCACAGACACTCAACACTGGCGTGCGCACACGCCCCACCAGTCCAGCCCTGCGCAGGCTGACAAACCGCGCGCGCCTGGACACCCACGGCTCAAAAGCCCCGCTAAGAGGCAGGCCTGTCAGCCTCGTCCCGCCGAGCAGCACAGGGGACCCAGGCGGCCGTTTGATTGACTCTAATGGCGAATTTGGAGAGTTAGCACCCACAGGAAGCCGCCGGGATGCTGTCAGTCTAAAGCTAGCGCTGGGAGCGGCGTGACCTGGAAGCTCAGCGGGGGGGGACAGAATGTCAGCGAAAGGGGCTGTAGAAGCCTTTTTGCCTCCACTTAAATACCCCTCCCGACCACTCTGCTGCCTTCTCTCCAGCAACGGGAGCACTTTTATGGAGCCCGCCCGCAATGGCCTTGTTCTGTCGTCACAACCAATCAGATCTCTCCCGCGTGTGACCGAGGCTCACCGGCGACCCCCTCGAGGGCCGAGGACTTTGCTCTCCACCCAAAATTAATCAGAGCGCTACGGTTGGTTCAAATCAGCGAGCGAGTCGTCCGATTCAAAACTGTAGCCCACCTGTTTAGAATGGGGCGTGAGACTGTTTACACCACACACACACACACACACACACACACACACTTAACACACCTCTTCGTCCAAGAGGCCCAACATCCTGGTGGAACAGGAAACGCAAAGGAAGAGACGCGTAATACTTTGAACCTTCCATGGAGCAGCAGCCTAATCAGTCAGCTTCCATGGAGCAGCAGCCTAATCCAGTCACTCGAACAGTCAGCTTGCATGGAGCAGCAGCCTAATCCAGTCACTCGAACAGTCAGCTTGCATGGAGCAGCAGCCTAATCCAGTCACTCGAACAGTCAGCTTGCATGGAGCAGCAGCCTAATCCAGTCACTCGAACAGTCAGCTTCCATGGAGCAGCAGCCTAATCCAGTCACTCGAACAGTCAGCTTCCCTGGCTGATGCATTAGTTGCCTTAAATCCATCATTACCCGAAATGACCTCCACAGCTTGGACATCACCACCGCACCGAACCGCCCCCTCCCCCTCCCCCTCCCCCTAACCTTCCCACCCACCCACGCAAACAGAGCTAAGCCTTGATGTGTAGTCACCCTCTGAGAATTTGTTTAAGGTCAGATAACTCATACGCACGCACGCACGCACAATAAAAATTCTCATTCTCAATTCTTTCAAAACACAGAAAATTAAGTCTTGTGAAAAGGTTCCCCAAAATGTCAAAACGCACACCGCCATAATGGCATTTGCTCGTCTGGTAGGTGCATTTTAGTTAAAAGGAAGCTGCTCGTAAGAAAAAAACGGATTCACTTTTATTGAAATGAAACGTTTCAGCCGACCTTTGGATTACTGGTTATCTGCAAAGGCCAGTTTTGCAGAAATTTAGAAAGCACATTAAGTTTTTATCACAAGTCATCATCAATGAATAAAACTGTTTGTACACATTTTTATAAGCCCAAACAGAGACAATCTTCATAAGCACGAGGACACAAAGGGGTTTTACTCCATGTTTACTAATGTTTGTACTAAATAAAACGCATCAATTTCAGAATTTTTTTTTACAAGGACTGTAGCGAATGGTAGATCACCGTTTTTTGGGTTAGAAGGAAATAAATGCACCATCAGTTTAAAAAAAAACAAAAAAAAAACACTTTGGAATGGCCACCGAATGACCAATTAGAAGCCACGGAAACGATCAACGACCTGCCTGAAGACAAGAAATTGTTATTGTTATTATAAAAATTTAAAAAAATGCTCTCCCAACAGTCACCCTGCACCCGGCTTTGGAAACGCACGACGATTCAAAAGTAAAGACGAGCAAGCGCACTCAACATTCACTGTTTGGACGCGCAGAAGAGAGACTAGTGCTATTGAGCGAGCGAAAAAAAAAAACAAAAAAAAAAAAAGGCCCAAAAAAACCCAAAGCCTTAGGGAGGGGAAAAAGTGGCACTGCCTGTCTGCACGCCGGACGAAAATAAACAGAAGCGCCATGACAAGATGGAGGCTGATTGCGCACGGCCCCTCCTTGGAGACCGACCGAAACGGAAAACACAGCCGTCAATTCCAGAGAGGTCAGCGCAGAGCAACTCTTGCCTGTTTAAACAAAAAAAAACAAAAAAAGTGAAGAAGAATGCAGAAGTAGCAAGATATTTTTATTCAGCAAAAATAAAACTCTTCAAAAAAAATGTATTTTAAACAAATAAATAAAAAATAAAAACCCGGATGTCCCAGGTGCAGAAAGTAGCAGATGTCCGGGGCAAAGGAGAGTATTACTGCCAGCTTCCACAGTGTGGTGACTGGAAACAGTTACCAAGATGAAAACGGCATTGCGAATTAGCCTAAATAAAAATACCTTGCCAAGTTGAAAGAGATTGATTTTTTTATTATTCATTTTTTAAAAGTGTAATTTACTTAGTTGGTAATATTGCTTACGTCTTCCATTTAAAGAAGACAACTTCATTTCGTTTGTTCGTTCCATTTTACGGACGCAAGTATGTGGACTCTTTAAGCCAGTGAGCCTAATTGGATGGAACTGAATTGAGACAGAGGGAATGAAAGGGAGAGAAGGCAGCAGAAATGGACTTAATACATTTATTCATCTTTATACGAGGCAAAGAATAACAATTATTAAACACTAGGTATAGCAGCAGTGCACTAGCAGCAGTAGTTTTGCATTAATATATCAGCCATTTTAATCAAGTGGAGCTGAAATTAATTCAAACCGGTACAGGGACCACACACACACGAAAGTTGATTTATTTATTTATTATTTATTTTCTTTTTAAAAATACCATTTACGTATGATTGGACTCTGCAGGACTTAATGAACTAGCCGAGCCACAGGTAATTACTTAGGCCTGATGTCAAATGCAAATTTCCATTTCGCAACAAGTAGACAAGGGAAAATATGAAACGAGCCACTTACTGGGTCTGCTCATATGTTAAGGGAGTCCAGTAGTTGGACTTTTAAGATGCAAGTACTGTTCGTGCACAGACGTCACTGTGGTGACAAACCGGAACACTGGCGGTGGTTTGGATCCAATCGTTATTCCTCTTCAAGTTTGAGGTTTGGCGCACAGTTATTATAAAAATATAGAAATAAACTTGTTTTAACTGAAGGTCTAGAGAGATGTCAGCTGGGAGAAAACGGAGGTGAGCGATGGCACACCTGGAGGAAATCCCTCTGAGGCTGCTGGCCTCTTAATTGAATTAATTACAAGCGGCATCGGGGAGCTTTTAATCATTTTCTCAAGATGTTCGATGGCCACTGGGGTTAATTGAGCCCCATGCTCTTGAGGAGCTTTTCTGTGGCCCACAGACTCCGGGAGCCCTGGAACGGTGAGAGAGAGAGCCCCTCGCCGGTGAGTAACGCGGCAACCCTCTGTCTCCGGTCACCTGTGCCCGCTCACCTGCGCGCGGTCACCTGACCCGGGTTTCGTGCGCGCTCGGACGGGCAGATGGGACAGAGGCACGCAGGAGCGCGACCGCGCGGTCGCCGCGGTAATCCACGCCGACGGCGGCTTCCCGAGAGACCCGGGGGGGAAGGCTACGCTCCGCGGCGAAGTCGCGGGTCTCCGCAGCCCGCCGTGGCCACAAGGGGGCTGTCTGGCCAGACCCTGCACCCCACCCCCCCCACCCCTCCACCAACCCATAACCCAGTCAGAGAGAGCTTTAGAAGTACAGTGCTAGACACCATCTAGTCTGTAGGCACTCAGAGCACTAGTCAGGAACATGGCAAGCATTGTTGGGCTGAATGGCCTGTTCTTGTTGTTATGTTTTACATTACAAACCCCCGCCCCCCCCAGGTTTACCAGCGGTGGCAGTTAATAGGACGCCCCAAGGCGAAATTTAAAGAGCTGCTGTTTCCCCCCCCGCTAGTCAAGGACGTGCGAGCATACACATGAGGTGAAGGAGAGCCGCTCCGGTCTCCCCCCCCCCCCTTCTGTCAGAATCAGGGGTCCGGACGGGGGGGGGGGCAGCGAGCGCTATCAGATTTAGCGGCAGCCCCCGCGCACCATCTGCTGACACAGTTACAAGACCGGAGATCGGACGCATTCCGAGCGCGCGTGACTTTCCCCGGACGCGGAGACGCGTTCGCCGCCGTCGTGGGCATTTCTGCCTCCTTCCTTCTGTTCATTCCATGGTTACGGTACAGCGAAGCTTCCGGCCTTCTTTCAACTGACAGAACGGACACGTACGTGCATGCATAAAATTTACAGAAAGGGAAATTTTATATTGATCATTTCTGACGTGTAGCTGCGATCGAGTCTCCCATACACCGGTAACTGAAAGAAAGAGGTTATTGGTTTTATTTTACAACAGTTCGACATTTAACATGAATCTATCCAGAGAGGCTTAGAATGGCAGTTTATAAACACACAATCCATTTACGAAGGTGACTTTTTACTGAAATAATTGAGTACCTTGCGTAAGGGTACAACAGTTTCACCTCAGCAGGGAATCGAACCCGCACGAACCCCTTTGAGTTACAAGCCCACTCGTATTGCACGTCTGGTTTAAAATCCCAACAGACACATAACACTCATGATGTTACTGTCATGTAGTGGCAATGTTATAACATTGGCAAAACATTCCAGTGGCATTGTGAGAACATTTTGTATTAGCTGGGATGCTACCACTCTGCACTTTGGTCCTGAAATTGGTATTTTCAATCGCTGTTTTCAAGGCACTTAAACAGTGACCTTGACTTCCCTTGTGAAACATTTACAAATAGGAAAAGAAACATTTTAAGGTCATATGAATAGATCCCTACCACAACTAGAGACTAGAGGAAATTTCCAGAAAAAGAAACACACATTTTAAATGGGAATATTGTTTGGAAACCAGTGTTTGTTAACTGGAATTGTGTATGCAACACACCATTCCTTGCATGAGGAAAAACCTGCTTAATTAAATCCTATGTCCCCACAGCTATCAATCTCCGTCATCTACCATTAATGGAAGTTAGTTTTTAATTGAAAAAGCTTCCTTTTAATGGTGCCGTTAATCATCTTTATTGATGCTCAGTCGATATAATATCTGGTAATTTCTTAAATCTTTAGATGATTAAGATAGTTTGAGATGTTCTTCCTTTACCTGAGGAAGCAGGGTGTATGGTATTCTGTGAAAGTTTGATTCTTATCTTGATTTAAGTTCAGACACGGTAAAAACTTTTTGCTTTCACCTGAAATTCCCTCTGGGTATGCTGCTTTGTGCATGTAGAGAATGTGCACAAAGCACCTTTTCCAACATTAGAGAACGTAGTCCTGTAAATAATTATACATCTATATGTACACTGCTGTACCCTCCCATCACAACTATTCTGGATTCATTCAGAAACGAAGACAAAATAAATATCAAACCAACCTTCTAAATAAACATCAAACCAAATGGAAATCAAAATTCAAATAAATGCACATTATATAAGATGGAGTATATGTATCCACCAAAAGTTTTCCAGGATTTGAAAGAATGAAAAAAAAAAAAAAATATCGAAAACATCCTACAAACTTCCCCGATGCATGTGATTTTCATTTCCTTATGTAGAGCAGAAAGAAATGGCAAATTTCTCTCATCACATCAGTATACTGTAAGTACATACATTTATTGCACACATAATTATAGCACTTGAGTATATTTGCCTTAAGGTGGATTCTCAGGCAACATTTTTATGAACATTCCTGGTTTGAAAAGTAAGCTTTTGAAAAGTTAGGGTAAAACATCTTTTTTTTTCTTCTTCTTCAGTAGTAAAACAAGCACGCGTTTCGCTTGATTAATCACGTACATCTGGGTCCTCGGTGACAACATTTGAGGATTTAGTCATTTCCTGAGCTAATATCTATTAGTACTTCCCTAATTGTTCACACCTGTTGTAATCAAAACAGGCACCAGATGTCCTTTTCAGGGATCAATCTCTTCATTCGTTCTACAGCACTGTAATGGAAGCTAAGACTAGCTTTTTTTCGCCCCACTGGACTTTTGCTATTAAATATTTTTTCTCCAGACTCCCTGAATTTCAGTTTTTTTTAATGTTTGAGTGAGCACGTTTGATGTGCACTTTTTTATTTTTAAAGGAATGTTGAGTTGAAAAGTACTGAAATGGAATTCAGAACATACCATGTTCAAGACCTATCAAAGCTATTTTTTCATCAATAAATAACCATCTGAGACTTGTTTCCAGCAAGTTTGCATGCAGCATACCTGGGGCCTAGATCACAAATCGGGATTAAATTGGCTGGATAACTGTGCTGAGCAAAACCCAGAACAGATCTTTTTACTTCAGCCCATGTTCAAGATTTGGCGGGCTGCGGGTTTTACTCAGTAATCCTGCTTTGTGAAGCAGGGCCTTGCAGAGTGACACAGGAATCTGTCATTGAAAGAAATAGTTTGGGACAATAAAACCCTACAAGGCTGTTTGAACGAGCCATTACAACCAAATTGGAATCCAACTAGAATGTTCCAAATTTAGATGAAAAGATTTTGGCTCGCTTTATATATTTTTCCCCCGTACAAAACCTTCCTTGCACAGAAAGAACCCTGGACGCCATTTTAGAGTGGCCTCGAGTCTGCTCCTGTAAAAGTTTCCGCCACAGGAACTAACGAAAGTTTTTTGCAAAGGCGCACGAGTTCCGCACAGCCTGAAATGTACCAAAATAAAAATAAGAATAAATAAGCAGCTGTGGGAAGAAGAGTGGGCAGCGTGCGGTTATGTTTGGCAGTGATTTATGTTTCTTCCCGACTGTGTGGCATTTTAAAATGGGCCTGCCCGCCCGCTCGCGGATTCACAGGTGCTAACGAATGCGCTTTGCTGACAAAAGTGCCCGGGTCTCCTTTTGGAAATCAGAGGATTGCTTTTACATTAAGGCCGCATCGGAGATCTGAACTCGGTCGTAGCAAATCGTAAAAAAAAAAAAAAAAAAAACGTGGGTACGTTAAAAATCCTCCTCGAAGGTTTCATCGTTTCGACGATGTTCCGCGTTTAATCCGAGAATTAAGCGCGCGGTCTTGTTTCGCTAAGCGGGTCACTGAAGGACTTCCACGCCGCGCTTCCTGAAGTGACTTTGCAATCGCTCAGGGCAGCCATTCATTCGCCGAGTGAAGAAAGGATCGTGGGGGAAAATGCCGCTAGACGTGACATTTGACTTAGCAAAATGGAGAAATCGATATTTCTGTCATTTTTATGAAATATTTGTTGTGACAGGAGAAAGTTCATAGTGATCTGAAAAACTCAACTGTCTATACAGACCAGTCAAAAACTGAAGAATTGGAGCTATTTATTTTTTACTCTTAAAAAAAAAAAAAAAACGAATTGCATCAAAGAGTGCAATGATTTATTTAACATATTACATATGATAATTTGACACAATGAAAGGTATATGAACAAGGAAGTCAGCATGATATTGACAGGACTGTTGAGTGGCAATATTCTGCAGTATATCTATTTTTAAAATCTGCTTTTGAATAGATATGGGGGGGGGGGGGGGACCACACCCCACAGCTGTGGTCTCCGTGGAGATTTTAAAAAAAACACGAAAGCCAGAGGGATTAGACCTGAAAGCCAGAATGACCGGTCCTGCGCTGGTCTGGGGGACGCCAACCGGAAGCAATGTAACCCGCATATAAACATGACACTATACATAACTCCGGTTAATTTTAAATTAAGGTGGCAGCTTGAATTACGAGCAGGGTTAATTGCCTGTGACTGAGAACAAGGGGGCGGGGGGAGAGAGGGAAATATGGCGTAAAACATTGTTGACTGTCTTTGCATAGGTATAGCTAGCGAGGCACCATCAATTAGACTGAAGCGACGTCAAAACGCCCAGACGAAGACCGTTTCGGAGTCCTTACTTTTGGTTTGAATTTGCACCGGTTCCTAACGATATTGGGAATATCACACTCCCAATTTTGGGAATGTCACACTCCCAAGCAGGAATTTTTTCCCCCCCCCCACTTCACATGAAAATGAACGAAGGCCCCGACAAGGACATCTTTCGCCAAAACGTTGGTTAAAAAAAAAACAGTTCGGAGGAACGACCGTGCAACTTTCTGATTTTTCCCCATCCGCTTGGCAAGAACGCGAGGGACGGGATTTTGAAAAGACTAAGAGCTCTTTTGTAGAGATAATGTCTGGGTAATTTGAGAAAGCAGGAGACTGTTGACAAAGGGATTAGAGGCTTCTCTTTGACGGAAAAAGGTACAATATCGTCGCACAGAGAGGCATCATGACCCACCATGAAAGAAGAATAAAAGACATTTTTCATTGCAGTTCCCTCAGACATGAGACAAACAATTTGGAAAAGTTCACCAATGGCCACATGTGGTGTGCTTGTCAATCAAGCGAGAGAAGGTCATTTGAGACCAAGGACAATTTGAGGACAGGTTTTCAGCCCCTCCCATTTCAAGGTTCAAAACATGCCGGACATCAGACGGACATCTTGCTCAATATGGTATAAAGGAGGAGAACATCATGCATGGAAAAGGCAAAATGCTAAATGAGTTTCAGGATCTCTTGCGGTGAGCACAGCTTTCAAGAGCAGGACGCCCAGCCTGGTCAAAATCATTAGCAAAGCATTCGCTGGTCGCTCAGCGTAGACGAGCGTCATCACAGAGACCGCCACGGGCCGGGGGTTCCGGAAGATTCCACACATTTGCGGTTTGACTGATTGCTGCGGTTTCTGTGAAATGAGGCTTGTGCATTCAATAAATGCTGCACTGGTCATCATACACAGACAAGAGCTGCACATTACCAGCAACAAGGGGGTATGTAGCGCTCATTACGTCCGTGATATTATCTTATGAATAACATGAAGAAAACAGGTTTAAATAAAGTTGCATTCCATTTTCCACCATTGAAATACTCTCCAAATGTTATTTGCTAGTGCGGGCATCTTTAGACAACTCGACAATATAACGAGTACAAAATATAAATTTAAGCTACGGCAATTTGAATGTAGAGAAATTAAATACTGATTATTGTATATGAAGAAATTGCATTTGAAATATTAAATTCTTCAGTTTTAAGTCAAGTACCAGAGGGCCCATAGGTGCCTTGATTTTTCACTCCTTCAGCTAGCAGAACACAGGTGTTAATAGACAGGAGCTTAGTAATTCTTCAAAGAGCTTCTTACGGAGAAGCAGGGAATATGCTTTGACCTTTCAACCTCACTAATGCTCTTCTGGCTGAATGGAAGCAAATCACTGCAGCAATGCTCCAACATTTAGTATAAAGTCTTCCCAGAAGTGTGGAGGTTGTTATAGCAACAAAGGGTAGAACAACTCCATTATCAATGCCCATAATTTTGGATGTGATGTTTGATGTCAGGTGTCCACATACTTTTGGCCATGTAGTGTATAAAGCTCATCTGTATTAAAAACAATTACCCAGCAATGCCTTCCCAACCTACAACGCACAACACAAGGGTAACTTCAGAACACTCTACTGAAACATCGCTCTTCGAGAGAACAGAAAACGACCCGCGACCAAAGGGAAATTATTTTAGGAGGCGACGACCTTCGACCTTCGACCTTCGACCGCCGAAGTGATTTTGAAGTAATCCCGTTAAGAGCCGGCCGCACGGCGCACCAATTATTTCCCCGCCCCGCCGGGACGGGTCCTCCGCCTGTGACGTCGCCGGGTGACATTGGGCCAGGACGCCGCCGGGGGGACGCGCGCCAGAATTAGATCCCAAGGATAACGTCGAGTCACAGGCGGCAGGCGGGCTTCGCGACCCCGCCGGGTGAGACGGAAAATTCCGGAGAGGAATGCGCTTTGCGATCCTCTGGCGGTTTCGCGGACGACTCTGCTCCAGCTGAGCTGCGGAAGCACATTTTGCTCTCAGTGCCGCAAGACTAAATTAAAAAATATATATATATTTTCAGTTTTAAATTCAATACGACTTCTCACAAGGAGTCTCTAGAAAACACAGAATTTAATGCATGAAAGGGTTTACGTTAGTTAGTAAAAAAAAAAAAGTGGTGTCCCTGTAATTTATAGATACATTATAGAATTAAACGTGCCTTGCAGTTGCATTAAAGTGCCTGTTGTCCTAGCATACATGTCTACACTAAGCAAGCGCTGCATCACCACATGTAGAAAATTAATACAAGTACAGTAGAAGTGTGGTTTTGTTCTTTCACTCACGATAAAGCTTCACTCGCTCATGACCGTGAGCCTGACTAGCTTCTCTCAAACGTGGCAAAGCTCCACTAACTTTCAGGCACAGCGTGTGCTAATAAACCAACGGTCTGTTACTACATCTGATGAATCACCGTCCTTCTGTAGGCGAGGTTCCAATCGCAGGCAATGACTCAAGGTCCGGAACGTTCTCTGGTGGTGCTTGAGTAAAAACGAAGTTGACGCCAGGTACACTTGTCAGGCTAATAACTATCCGGCGGCCCTAATATGAGATGCACCCAAAAAAAGCAAAACGCTTGTTCTTCATTTCACATGAGACAAGTCTTCAGTGATCCAAAAATCCTAAGCTTGCTTTTTTTAAGCCGCTGAGCAGGACCGATAAAGAAAGCGGGCACATGACCAAAGCAATGGCGGCTCTCTCTGAGCACTGTCGGGGAATTCTCGGATGAACACTGCAAACTCCAGGCTCGATAGATTATGCTTCCCCTCCCCCCCATAACCTCGGGCAGGGCAGATAAGGTGTCAGTTTGAATTGACAGTTTTCAAACAAAAGGCACCGAAGTGGCTTCACAGCAGGTTTGCAGTACATATTGGAATGTTTTCGTAACTGCCATGGGTCGGTTTGTAAACAATGTGTTTACCAGGAATCTCTTTGGTCGGTCGGCTGGGGGTGGGGGGGACTGAAAACCAGAGGCTGGAAGCATATTTGCATACGGGCCTGTTTAGGCTCCTGCTCGTGAAGTGGAGGCAAAAAGCTAGCTCTCAAAGTGCTGATTGACCTTAAACCCTCCGATTCTTCTTCTTGATTAACAAGTGTTTCTCTTCCTCCCGTTCAGGGCCTTCATCAGCGTAAAAATCCCATTTTGCTTGATTGCCCATTAAGGGTCAGCATTACCTTCTCGGCACTTCATGAAATAACCGTAATTATAGCGAGGATATTGGGTCACGTTAAATATTTCTTGATGATACGAAAGGCTGGTTATAATGTTATAACTCGGTCGTGATTATTATTTTTTTTTATACGTAATGCAAAAAAAGGTTGCAGAGGTATCGAGACGCAATTAAGTGAAAAAGACTTAATGTAGATGGGTGATGTTCATTTAAACCAAAACTGCTTGCTAATCACAAAATATCCAAATCACAAGGTAAGAAACGTTAACAGTTTCAAGTTAATTCGCCATCTTTAAGCCTACAAGTGTCCCACACAGGTTGATAGACCCCGTCGCAGATCAGGTGTCTGCTGATGCAGAGGAAATGAGATCAGTTTATGGTCCAAGCATTTTCGAACCCATAGCATTCACATACCGGAGTAACAAGGCTTCCCCCACCCCAGAAGACTCACAATGAAAACGCTGTACTCCACCAAAGAGTACTCTGGAAAGGTCAACGTTCACACAAAACTGTCACTTTTGAAGTGTAATAGCCAGTTTGACCGCCAACAAGGCCTCATGCCCTTCTCAAAGACAGGCCGGCACTCAACCGGTGATTCAGCGGAAGGCGACCTGGTCTCTTCATCGGCGACCGGTCTGCAGTGGCTCGCTGCACTCGCATCCCATTCACAACTAGTGCCTTGTTACAGGACACAAAATTATAACCACGTTTAAAACACGTTCAGATCGTTCGTCTGAACGTGTTTTAAAGGACGGAGTGGAAAGGACGTTTTTTTATGTGTTTTAAAGGACGGAGACGGAAAGGACGGAGTGTGGCACAGTGGGTAAGGAACTGGGCTTGTAACCGAAAGGTCGCAGGTTCCATTCCCGGGTAGGGCACTGCCGTTGTACCCTTGAGCAAGGTACTTAACCGAAATTGCTTCAGTATATATCCAGCTGTATAAAATGGATACAATGTAAAATGCTATGTAAAAGTTGTGTAAGTCGCTCTGGATAAGATAATGTAATGTAATGTCATCTGCTGTCTGTGTGGTTTATATCGGTGGGCCAACCAGAGCTTTTACCATTTCTGCAGAAGCTTTTGGATGCAGTGGATGGCTCTCGTCACTGTTGTTAGTACGAAGGCCTAGTTCGTGGATGTCAGGCCTGAGGAGGTGAGCTGACTCTCCCCCCCCCCCCCCATCTACCTGTGCACTGGCTGAAACCCCCCCATTGAGAACTTTTCAGACAAAACTGCGAACAAGGTGTTTGAGCAGGATCCTGAGACCCCAAAAATAGCTCTGAACTGCGGTGAACTCAGAGATGCTGAGGCAAGAATGCCTACAGGCCAAGGATGACAGCTCCAAAGTGGCAAGAAGACAAAAATGTTACAAGACATTAAATGAGTTCTCCACTAAGCAGTGCACTTGCCACTATAATAGTGTTCCATTATGAGAAGTTTGCAGGTAAGAATTTAAACTTCAGGCGTATGTGAGAATCTATTAAAATATCAAAGGGTGTGGGTGTGTGTGTGTCTATATGCGTGTGTGTTTCTGCTGAATGCTAGATTTCACAGCCCAAACATCGCACGCTGTGAATTCGGTATGTTACGTCGGGTCCGATCAGTAAAACTGACGGGAGGAGCGAGGAGGGGAATTTCGCGAAACGTCTATTTACGTCTATTTTTCCGCCGAACCCCAACACTGGCTGCGCAATGTACTCTAAGTGATTTTGAATAAAATCTCCAGATCTTCTGCCCCTTGGTGGGTTCACGCGCTCCGCCTGGCATTAACAATCAGAGGCACTTTAATGCGAGGATTAGCGCCCCCCCTCCTCCGGTCTCGCTCCCTGAGGCAGAGGAGTTGAACACCGCATCCGATCACTTACTGCTGGATCCTATTAAATTAGCATCAAAACCACAGCAGCCTCCATCTGCAGCCCTCCCTGTGCGGACTGTACTGTGAGCCTGTGCGGACTGTACTGTAGGCCTGTGCGGACTGTACCGTGAGCCTGTGCTGACTGTACCGTGAGCCTGTGCGGACTGTACTGTGAGCCTGTGCGGACTGTACTGTGAGCCTGTGCTGACTGTACCGTAGGCCTGTGCTGACTGTACTGTAGGCCTGTGCAGACTGTACTGTGAGCCTGTGCAGACTGTACTGTGAGCCTGTGCGGACTGTACCGAAAGCCTGTGTAGGCAAACTTACTCCTCATTCATCCTCCCGTTTCAATGGAGAGAGGAACGGAAACAGCAGCTGCTAAAAAAAAAAAAAAAAAAAAAAAAAAAAAAAAAAACCATGGAATACAATGTTGATCCCGCGCATTTCAGTTTTGTCCCCTTTCAATTGCATTTGTCGTTGTTTTCTTTTTTCCTGTGCTTATTGATGTACATTTCAAAATCTATGAAATATGTCCAACCAAGATATTGAAGGGAAGCATATGGCGGGGGGGGGACAAAATAATTTGATTCTCATTTTGAAATTAAAAACAAGTCGCAAAACAATGCCATTGGGTAAGTTTCAGCACCACCACAGAGAAACAGAAGTGCGCTTCCTCCATTGACAAACCCGCCACTGCTGCTCACGGCCAAAAGGCTCGATTACCGTCTCAGGCTACAGCTCCCAGTTCCAATCCCCGATTTCGAGTTCCAGTGCCTTTCAGCCAACTCCAGACGCTCGATTCTGCCAATTGCCCTCGATACAGGCTCTCTGGCAACACTTCCAAAGAGCCATTTTGGCACGGCGGCGGCATGTGGTGATGCATTTGGAGAACGTGTCCCAAATTTCGTCAAATCTGAAAGCGTGGGGCGCGACTATTCTTGGCCTCGTTTTCTCTGCGCATGGGGGCAAGAAGCAGCCTCCCCCGCCTCGTGAAAAATCACCGAACCTGTCGAGTCGAGAGTTCTTCCCCCACGATGATGCAGGTACATGGATACAAGTTCTCATTTTCAGTGAACTGGTGACCCATGGAAGGCTACACTTCAGTTTCTTAAGACTGAAATTAAAACTTCAAAGCAACACGTTAATGCAAATGTCTTCGTTTAGGATTGCAAATCATCGTAATCTTTTTTTAAAAGAGGAAAAATGAACTTGCTGAATATCGAAGACAATACTACAAGCATTAAACACCCTCTTAAAGCAATAACCCATTGCATCATTTCATTTTTACACAGCCCTCTTTGATCTCGATGAAGACATGATACCACCTGGATGATATCATATTGGTATCTCCAATGTCTGTCATCACAATTAAAAATAACATTTGGCAGGTCATTTGCACTTTAAATTATGATCACAGACCTTGTACACATGACCTCGGTGATATCATATTGGTTCAAGGCTAAAGGATGTAATTCCATTTACCTCTCATGTGTAGTACTTTTACCATTTGCGCTAAATCCTGTCATTAACTTTAATGTGACTATGGAGAGCCTTGTGATGCTCAACGCGCTTTCTGTGCGTCTACTTATCCATATAACCAGAGGAGCAGCCATTTTACCGCTATGTGCGAAGTACCCTTAGAATTCAATCTTCAGTTCCTGGGCAATGTTGTTGTCAGTTATGATGCCATTATTATAAGATTTCCCTGCTGCAATATAACCGATATGATTAGATCTAGACTTTGGTACCCATCATTGGTTGAGTGTACGTGCACACTAATACTCCAATCTTCGCCAAATTATGGAAATACTCTGATTATCGAAATGGACGTGTAAACGCATTATCGTTGCAAGGCCATAACTGGCATATTAAAAAAACTGATTAAGACTCCCAATCTTTCAATATTTTGGTGCATGTGCATGTCTTACTCAAATTTCTCGTGGCTTTTTGAAACCGTGCATGTCAAACAGAAGTAGGATATCCCATATGAAAACAAACATGGCTGCTGCGTACACCATCTGTTGAGCATATGGCAATTATGGAAAGAATCATGTGAATGCTACTATTGGAGTAATCAGATTATTGCGTATGCATGGATATA
The DNA here is from genome assembly GCA_039654925.1 of Anguilla pacifica. NCBI lineage: Eukaryota > Metazoa > Chordata > Actinopteri > Anguilliformes > Anguillidae > Anguilla > Anguilla pacifica. The sequence continues at coordinate 43,200,021 of CM077297.1, forward strand.
AGTAATCTAAATACTGGCATAAACTGATTACTCCCAATAACTGGGGAATTGATGTGCATATAAAAGGTAATCGCTATTCTGAGTTGTTCAGCTGGATACACAAGTTATATTTTTCCCCCATTGTATTTTAAATAGTTCCTTTTTATTTTTAATTGCCCTGTGGGTAACTACCAAAATGATACAAAAGTGTGTCATTTGAAGTGTTGGGGGTTGGGGGCGGGGGGGCAGAATTCTAAGAAACAAGGTCTCCCTGGTAGAAGTATTCAGGGGGAAAAGAGAAGAGAGTAGAGCAAAAAAACAGCTCTTAAATTAGAAAAGAAAGAAAACAAAGAATCTTCCATTTTGGTTTAACTAAAAAACCTTGAGCTTGTTGCATCAACTTTTGTGTGTGTGTGTTTCTAAATGTGATTTTTCCTTATTTTAAGCTCCCAAACTACCAGGCAACATACATCCACCACCAGCAAAGCTTCCCCATGCAAATGCACTCTCAGCCAAACAAGCAAACAGACAGTCTGGCTTTTAAGGCCTCTGACTGATTAGACTCAGCTGACCCAAATCAAACCAGCTCCACCCAATCAGCATCCAGCAGCAAGGCAGAGGCTCCTCCCACCAGCCTCAGACTTCGGGAAGATTGCTGGCTTCGGGAAAAACAGCCACGAGAAGGGGGAAAAAAAAAAAAACATCTCATGTTCTGGGTATCCACAGCCACTCATAACACTGTTTCATTATTTATGTGTTACTCTTTACATCAAAATTTAACTTACCTTTTAAGGCAAGATGACAATGATTCAAGTGACAGGCAAATCTACATCTATCACATAGTCAGTCTGTGTCTTAATGTGAAAGTTTTTACGCACTCTTATTCAGTCCATTAGAACTGCTGATAAAGGTTAAAATGGCCGCTCCAGCAGAGGCAACTGTTCCGATAAGAAGCAGTGAAAAGCCATTACATTAGAGGTGAAAGCCTACTTGGGAGTGATTGGTTGCAAGCCGGAATCTGCGGTTGGTTGCAGCTACGACTAGATAGGATCTCAAATTACAAGGAGACGATAATTTAATAAGAGGTGAAATTAAAAGCACGGGTATTTAAATTTACCATCATGCAGCAAAGCAGTTTTTTTTTTTTTTTTTTTTCACGGGTGGGGGGAGAGGGCACAAGAGTTTTGATTATGAGGATTTAATAAAATACAACATGCCTTTGGGTTTAAGTCAGTTTTGAGCAGCTAGATTATAACTATTTTATTTACAATAATAATCATAAAAATAATAATAAATTAGGCATCAGACCCTTGGTCAGAAATGTAACCCCTATTATAGAACCTGGTATTTATAATAAACAACCTGGAACATTCTGTTGCCCCTGTCCTTTTGAACTTTATAATAAACAGCCCGGAACATTCTGTTGCCCCTGTCTGTTAGAACTTTATGATAAACAACCCAGAACATTCTTTTTTTTCTGGGGGGAAAGAAGGCATGGAGATGCCCTTTGCTTTGTCTCTTTGTCTACCTGGTGATACGCTGTTGATTATGTGATTAAGAACATGACCTATGTGAGAATAAATGCATCTTATATTAATTAAACATTTTAAGCCATTTTCCAATCAGCCAGTTTCCTTAATTTGTCTTGCTGCTAAAAAAACAGATGAGACTCTTTTAAATTGGATTAACCCATCGTTTCCAAACTTAATAATCAGCAGTCAAACAGGGATTTTCTTTTTTAATTTTTTACATTTTTTTATGTTTCTCTACAAAACATGATAATCAAAGTGCTGCATATATTAACTCATTAGAAAACGATGTTGATATTTCAAGACAAATTTTGGCACGGGTTCATTCAACAACTTTTTAAGATAGGATCGTACACCACTGCCTCACACTAATTAGCACTGCATGCTAAAATGCGACAAAAAAAAAAAAACTGGCGATGAGCTGTAGATCATCACACTCTCATTCCTCCTTGTTTGCTCCTCCCTGATGGATACAATGAAAGAACTAAAACCTGAAAATCCTTCTCATGTCTAAAACAAGGTAACTATTTATACATATACATGCGCGTGCGTGTGTGTGCGTGTGTACTCTGTATGTGTGCGTGTGTGACCGCACGCAGTCAGTCACGTAGGTGAGGTTGGAAATAGTTCTACAAAGGTATGCTAAGAATATCGCAGCGAAGCGTGGTTCTCTTCCCCCTCACTGCGTGGGCTGGGGGGTGGGGGGGTCAGTGTAGAATAGATTATGTGAAGGCTGGCACGACACTTAGCTGTAACCTGAAAAAGCTTCCCCTTTCATTTTGTCAGATTAGAAGACCAAAATCCTTGGACTCGCCTAATATTTCTCCCCCAGGATTATAGTAGAGAGAGAGAGAGAGAGAGAGAGAGAGAGAGAGAGAGAGAGAGAGAGAGAGAGAGAGAGAGAGAGAGAGAGAGAGAGAGAGAGAGAGAGAGAGAGAGAGAGAGAGAGAGAGAGAAATCAGGATCTAATTGATATACTGAATCACAAAGCCAATATTTGTCGTGATAAATTAAATGGCCTTTCATTCATTAATTTCATTTATTTAAGTGTGCTATAGACATGTATTTGCAGTGAGTCAGCCTGCAGTGTAATGATAACCAATCAGCAGTATGGTAGTGGAGACACAACAGACATAAATCCACCAGTACAGTGTTAAAAACACAGGAGTCAAAAAAAAAAAAAACATTTACTGTGTTTAGAAAATGCAGCTGTTATGCAGTTTTGAGTAGAGATGTGAATTGATATGCAAAACCTGCTTATATTTGTAATATGTTTAGTGTCAAATCGATCAGAAATTTGGGAAAAAGATTCACACAAAATATATGGTGCTGCATATGTGCTGACTGAGGAGTTGAGCTGAAGTTGAGAGCTTTTTTGGGGTTTGAATATGAGCAAACAAAACAAGCATGTCCGATCTGATGAAAACCAAACGTCCGATCAGCACTGGGTAGGGTGAGCAAATATTGGATTTCAAAAAAACAGACAGGGAAGGTGTTATGAACGTAGCAATAGGCTATTCCTTTGTTTATACACGATCTATGGAACAAGCAGAACCTAACCGCCATTTTTAGGAAATATTCCAGTATTTTCTGTCCAAATATTGTCTTATGAATATGATTGCTAGGCTAGCTAGCGCGCTTTGTGAGACTTGATGTTTGACTATGGCGACTTGGCGGCTCAGCTGCGTGTCTCCAGGAAGTCAAAATGAAGGGTGCGCCCGGTATGTACAGCCGACGTTCCTGTACTTACGGTGCATTTCCACTGCAGTGTCGAAAGCAAGCGGCCAAAACCAGACTTAGTTTTTGAAGCTCATTTCCTGGTGTTGTAGTTCCTGGTTGCTCACTAGCGCCACTACGGATGGCTCCAGTATAGGTGTTTTCATATCCGGTTTCCATGTAAGTCTACGGTACAAATGCGATCAAAATACAAAGTCAATAATTTTTTCTCACAAGAACAAATAGTCATAATAGGTGTATTTTATTCGTCTTATGACTGTCCATGGGTCGATTTTATGATTTATTGCGTCATTTGGGCACAGTGCCAATATTTGTTCTGGACCAATGAGGTACAGCCTGCGTCACTTCCGGATTACTGCGGAGGACTGAGCTACAGGAGGGGCTACGGTCTATGGCCACTGGGGTGGGCGGTGGCGCCTCTTGGCCTTGACATTGCGGCTCCGGCCACGGTCCGCCTGTGCTAAGTCTGAAAATGCAGGCATCCCATTTCGTAGTGATTTCATTATGGCGTGTGCTATTTACAGCTGCACTAGACGACCATAAAATAATCCTCCTCTTAAGTTTTTCGGTAGCCTACTTAACCAAATAATTAGTTGGCAGAAAGCGTAATCAGCTTGCTATATTTGGTAGTCCAGCAGTAGCCTATGCTAAAACAGTTCGCAACTTCGGCTACCAAGCCATTTGACTAGCTAGCTAACCTTAACCGGCAAACATTCAATCTGTCAGACGTGTTTGACGGCTTGTCAGTCGTGTACATTCCGTAAGTGTCTACCTGGGCCATGCTTCACGCATGTGACAAAGCTACTATAATCCCGATTTTGGGATAAACACTTTTTCAGTTTCACGAAGCAAATTAAGAGTTTCAAGGTTCATTTGCTGAATAACATACAACACACGATGAAACCACACATACAGAATTTAACGAAATTAACCATCTTGGCATTTAGAAAGGAACATGTTTTTAGCATTTAATATAGCAGACCGACAAGCTAGGCATTTAAGACAGTGGTTCTCAGAATCGGTCCTGGGGGCTCCTTGCGTATATTGGCTTTTCACCATTGGTTTTGATGATTTACAAGAAAAAAATAATAGCCTAATAATAATTAGAAATTCAATGTAGGCTACATTTTTTTGTCTTCATGCACCAGGTGGAAAACTTGCTGTACAAAGTGCGTTGTCATATTTACACGCCTGCAGATCAGTTATTAAAATACTTGGTAGATTTGTTAATCACCGCTGACAGTGTTAATTTTTATTCGGTAGAAAGTGATTTGCGAACGATCTGTCAGCTAGCGTCACCCAGCAAGTGAACACCACAAACGGCGATGGAGTAGCTAGTAGCAGTTACGGGCTCATTAACTGACTGTGGCGAAAACCTACGATGATAACTTTCTCGGTTAACAGCAGGTCTACCAGACAGTTATACGAAAATTAGCCTAGTCAAATCACCAGTAGCCTACACATCTCTGATTGATTGACCATTAGTGTAGTCGATGTTCTTCCCCTGTGGTTCATATTGCTAATGCGTGAGCTAACCACGGATAGCCTACCTAGCTCACTGGCAAACTGATATGCTAGCTAAGCATATTCGTTTTGCTGAGAAACATAAATTGAAGATAACTGAACATAGCCTAATTGTATTTTTAATGTCATACATATAACGTGATTACATGACACAGTACAGTCACGGATAGAAATTAAACTCCGTAAACATCAGATAATATATTGTAAAACATAACGGCAGACAGTCAGCTAGCCTCAAGTTCGTTCTGCACTCGTTCGTTCAGGTTGATGGGCTTTTCCGCACCGGACTGTCAATCAAATTGTAAAAATCACAAGACCGCTTAACTCTATGGTTTTGGCTCCAAATCGACAAAATGGCCGCGCCCGCCATTGAGCTTCAAAACGTGTTTTAGAGACCCACGGAGAGTCAATGGGTGACGTCACAGTAGCTTTGTCCATATTTTTTACAGTCTCTGGTCGAAAGCAACGCGGTTTGACGCCTCCCATTCATTTCCTACGGGACAACCGTCAATCTGCCCCGCAATGCTTTCTGGTAGCGGCGCACTGAAGCGACGGGTAGCAGCGCGACAAAAAAGTTGAGCAGAGCTGAACTTTATGCAAATGAATCCGTCGAGCGCGTTCCGTTGGGCCAATCAGGTGAAGGCTGCGCTGCTGTTTCTTCAGCCGGCTAGCCAAAATCTTGTTCGGTAAAAACAGTTCAGGCGCATTTTGAGGATGGAGGAGAAACTGATCATTTCTGTAGCTGCATTCCCGGTGTTATACGAGTTAGAGAGCGGCTATTACTAGCTTCTTGTTGCGGTCCATGGCGGGTTTGAGATATATTGTGATGTTATCTGGATTTAAAATCGGCGGCGAATTATCCGGTTTGATATACGATAGACAGCTAGCTTGTTAACTTGGCACTAACTCCGCTAGCCCTAACCCAAAAACTTAATTTAAACAAATTAAGTCAGTTAAACTTGGAGAGTAATGTTAATTTTATTCTGGCTATCCCACTCCCTTGCAAGCTTATTAGACGAAGCATATTGTGATGCTCCTGTATTTATACACGTAGCATGAGCGGGAACACGTTTTCAGCAGGACTTCGTAACACCCACCAGCGCCCACCGCGTAGTTTTTCGACACGCCCCCAAGCGGCCAGGCGACGTGAAGCGACGTTTGACGCTTCGCCGTTACAATCCATTTACGCGGCTGGATTTCCGCCGAAGCGATTCGGGTTAAGTGCCTCGCTCAAGGGTACGCCGGCAGCACCCCTCTTCTGGGAGCTGAACCTGCCACTTTCGGGTTACGGGCTATTCCCCGATCGTTTCACTGCACGGTCGCCAATAACCAGGAATGCATATTCAGAGGCGCAGATTGACAAATTGACGATAATGCTTACATGGTAGGTGAGGAAAGGTCATTGTTAGACGATCTTCTTCTTCAGCGAGTGCTTCAGCGGTTTAAAAATAACCAGTGTGGAGTGCATTCAAGGCACTGATTGCACTGTAATAACAAATTCATATTCAGAGAGGTGTTTGCGTTTAATATCTGAAATCTGATGTGTATCTCTCATTTTTTTGCTGGGAGTAAATTTGTGCACTTTGACGCGATGAATCCTTTGGGTTCAATCAGTAACGAAACATCTTGAATCCCCCTGACACAGCCTGTGTGTGGGCTAAAATAATCAAATCCAAATCCAAAACAAATTTCAGAGCCAATGTATAAGATAAAAACACTGTGTGGCTATGTCAGTCTGTGGCAATGCGAGCCTATTTGCTTTGTGGTCTAACAAGTGCTTCTTGCAATCAAATATGAAAGTGAATTTGCGTAACTCGATACAGTCTGAGTCCATGATTTAATCCAATTTTACTCTGCAAATCAGATTGGGCATAGGAGACTGCAGAGCGTGCATATTTAGCTGGTTGGAGAGCGCTCATTAAGAGAAGCAAGCTTGCTTATCTTCGCTCTGCTGAGACGAAGCATAGATGTTTACCATGCCAGAAAGATGATTTCCCCTCGCAGCAGAGAGAAGTTTCAACATCCTCTCTTAATGAACATCTCATTGTTAGGGGGAAAAAAAAACAACATTCTAGCTTGCAAAGATAAACACTCTGTTCATTAATCTAATCAAACTGAAAGCTACACTTTGTGTTTTTTTTCTGGATGTGACTGTGTTCAGAAGTAGATAAAGGTATAAAGATAATAGTTTTAATTAATAGCTTCCTCTCAAAGTTCAACAAAGGCAAGGTAGATTGTTGTACTTGAAGTACAGTACCTGAGACTGACGTCTTTTTTAATTCCCAAATATGTAGGTTAGGTTTTGCTTGTCCTTTCTCTTATTTAGAAATCCAATATACAATATGCCAATCTTAACAAAGAAAAATAAACTCCAGTTTATTACTGCACCTACAGACACACACACACACACACAGAGTATACTTGTTTTCATCACATTGTGAGGACACGCGCGCATACACACACAGTCACCTTGTGTGTGCTATATTGACTAAATTGTCATGGATTTTGCGTAAAATATTGCCCATGGCCTCGCTGTAACCCCCCCCCCCCAAAAAAAAAACATAAAAATAAATAAGAACACCTACTGAAGAAAATTCATGTTCAGGTAACCTGGGGGTCATTTAAACACCACGAGGTGATGGTCAAGAACTCAGAAATGAAAATTTCATCCTTTATTTACTCTGGGAGTCCTCTTCAGCCCCATGTCTCTTTTACATGAGAGCCCTGATTATTTAATGATTACAGGTCCCACAAAATAATTCAGCTGAGCTGTTCATCTTTACTTAGAGACAACGGTTTCGCCTCTTACACACTGCAACGCATCGTGACTTATTTTCTCAGTTGACATTTAAACTGTACATATATATATATATATGATGTGTGGGAACACACATATGTGTTTGCATGTGCATGTGCATATGCAGTATGTATTTTATACAATATGTATGTAGAGTATATGCGCACACACACACTAATAATCTCTCCCTGTTAACATCAGAGAGACGCACTCAAGCAGACACTCTGTTTCCAGTGAAGCGCTCGTCCCGTTAGCGCACGTCCGTAACGGCTCCTCCCCCTTCTCATCTCCCAAACGCTCGGCCGCCCCCCCGCGGGCGTCCGGCCCCGCCTCTCCCCCGGCAGACCTGCGAACGGGGCCGCGAGGGATTCGCTCGGGGTTCCCGCTCGAGGGGCGAGAGTTTTTACGCTAACGAGCGCGACCGCGCGCGGCCCCCCGCGGGAAGGCCTCGGAGGAGGAAGGAGAGCGCGCTCAGAGGGAGCGCTCTCTCCGCGCCTCCGCCCGCTTACCCGCCAAAACCAATCCCGTCTCCCTTTGCCTTCGGCGCCGTCGTGTTGACTTAGGCCTCCTCCCGTGGTTTTATTTTATTTTATTTTATCTTTTTTTTTTCCTAGCGCGTTAGCGTAAGTAGCAGTAGCGCTGCCTCTGGGGGAATTTCCTCAGCTCTAATGTGAACGCGGATGAGATGGGAGCGCTAGCCTGATGTGCGGCGCGGCGGTTAAGGGCCTCGACCTTAGGATCGAGAGGTTGCGGGCTTAAATCCCCGATGGGCATTGCGCGCTTGAGCGATATGTTTGCACCTGGATGACCTCAGTAAAATATCCAGGTCTACAAATGGATAATTATGCAGGTATTTAGAAATAAATGCTGTTGCAGCACACAGTCCTTGTACTTTCAATTAATGGAGCGACAAGTTTATTTTCCAGTCAATAGATTGTTGGCTATGAAATACCGTGAATAAATCTGGACTTGCAATATGTGTTAAAAAAGGTTTAAACTTTAGCCCTCATTCACGCAACATGCGTACGATCATATTTGATCGTAAACTGTGCGTAAGAACGTTTCCAGAAACATTTCAGCATTCATCTTTTTTTCTTATCTGTATTTGTTCATGGCTGTCTCCTTATGCTAATCACATGAACATGACTGCGTATAAAATTTACAAACAGTCAGCATTCATCATCTCACACACCTGGGATACGCACAAAAACAAAGGTCTGCATGTGTCATGAATCTCATATTGGTTTTTCATAGGAATATTTTTAAGAATAAAAGTAAGAATAATTTAAGAAAAGGTTTTGCGAATGAGGCCCATTGACGTTAGAATGTAACTCGTCTGAGTTGCTCAGGATAGGCGGAATCTGCAAAGCAAATATGTAAATACCAAAAGACCAGGCAATGCTAACAGGTGGGGGATTCAGAAGAATTTTATCTGCATACATCAGGAGGCTCAGTGCAGCTTCCTGGCTTTGGAATCATATAATAACTATTAACACTTACATAATTTATTATATTCCGCAAGGAAAGATCGCGCTGACAACATTCGCAATTATGTTATCGATTTATCTTTCTTAACGCATTAGACCTTTATCCTTTATTCAGCTGGATGTTTTGCGAAGCAATTCGGGTGAAGTAACCAGATTGAGAAAAACTGCCGTAGCTGAACTTCATCCACTGTGTCTTCAACAACCACAATAAGGCCTTTAGCTCGGGCATTCCAAATACAGACCAGGAAGAATTAAATCTGAGGGTGCGGGTGCCCTAAAATATAACTGAAATTATACATGCATAGAAACAGGTATAGGAATAGTTTCTGAATGTATTTAAAGTCAGGCAAGTGTCAATCACAGCGCGCAGAAATCATACAATCGTTAGTTTCCGCCACTTTAGCGATTAGCTCACGTTACATCAGACCAGAACGAGCGTGATTTATTGGAGGGTGGTAATTACACTCCCGGGCAGCGCCTCCCTCCCTCTCCGCGGCGAAGGGGTCAGGCGTGGGCAACGCAGCGGGCATGGTGGTACACAGAGACCCGCTCGCCTCATTAACACGGGGAAAGGCCCGGAGCGTTAATCAGCGTCGCCCGCCCTCCCACGCGAGCGACCCCCGGGGAGGGGACGGCGAGGAAGCTCGGCCGCGCTCGGAGAGTGCCGGGCGTCGCCTCGGAGGGAACAGAACACCCGTCTCGAATTCCGTTTTTCTAACACGGATGGAATTCAGGCAAAAAGGAATTCAGTCTCCTTTTGCTAATTGGCCCCACGTGTACAACAAATAAACATTTTGTTTTCCCTTAATAAAAAGAGAGAGAGGTTTTGGTGGGGTTTTTTTTGTTTTTCTTTTTCCTTTTTTGGTCTCTGTCATCTTAAAAAAAACAAACAAGCAAAAATAATAATTCACACTTTGAACTCGGAAACGAGGATGGCTGAGCTACTGGCAAGCGTAGCCCGTGTCACAGCTGGTAGCCATTAGCCTAGCGAGACGGGCATTTCCCCGCTAATCGCATTCCCTGGCTTTCAACGGGGAGGGACAAGAGAACGCAGCGCCCCTGCAAATGGGGCTGCGGAGAGAGCCCGAGCGCCCCTGGCGCTTTGTCATTTGCGTCAGAAAAAAAAAAAAACGTCGGAAAATCTGATCGGAGACATTTCGCCCTCCGTGGACAAAAAAAAAAACGGTCACTCGAGCCTCACTGAAAGATTACATTTTTATTTCATTTTTTTATCTCAACTGGCCACCAGAATTATGTTTGGCAAAAAAACACTCTCATACAAACAGCTGAATGTTTATCTTGTGTTTTGTTTCACCCTTTCTGTGTTCGTAGTTTTTATTTTATTTTTGAGGGATGACATTTGGAGTTACGGCTTTTTAAAAAGGTGTGAGACTCAGGATGATATGCTGCATTATTCCAGACATTTCTCAGTACTGCATTTACAAGCTTCTCATAGGACTTGTGCTCTTATTGAAATTGAAAACGGATAATATAAAAGATGGAATGTTACATCTAAATGGATTCTTTTCATGTCTTTGTGTGTGCTTGCGTGAGTGTGTGTGCGTGCGTGCCTGCATGCGAGTGTATGTGTGTGTCAGTGCATGCATGCATGTGTGTGTACAGTATGTGTTCTTCCAATGATACACAATGATACAGACCATATCAAGTAAGTGCATAGTGAAAACATCTGAATTTTTCCTTCCTTGGAAAATGGCCCCTGCAGAACTCTACCAGTCGCTTGGGGGCATCAAATAAAACCATCATCCTCAGGAAAGATTATTCTTCTTCTTCTCTGTCCTTTTCAGTTAAGGCTAATGCATTTTAAAGTGTGAGCCTCTTCTGACCAGCCTTTTAGCGCTGAAATGCGAAAAAAAAGAGGAAAAAAATAACAACATAAAAAAGTGAAAGATTGCTAGAGAAAGAATGTCTCTACCCCTGGTCCTTCAGTACGTATATTCAGATTCGTCTCATCGTTGACTCTTGGTTTTTCTCTGAAGCGGGGCGACTTGTCACGCAGACAGTAAAAGCAGCCATATCCCGCAGAAATTTGCAGCAAAGTGGCCGACTCTCGGCAAATTTATGCCCAGAAGCAAATTGGTTACAGGTGCGAGAGTATTTTTCTCCCTCTCCTCTTATCGTGAGCATCCATTTTAGACAACGCGGAAGTGCAAGCAGACAATGTGCTCTGTCTGGCTGTCTGTCTCCTAGTGCTTAAGTCCAAGTGACGGATGGGGGTGCTCACGGGACGCTCTGAAGGTCGACGCTCGGGGCGTAAAACGAGACGACCGTGTGACTGAAGCGCACGCAAATCAACGTTTTAAATTTGCTTTATTGCCTTTTTTTTTTTTTTTTTTAACTCTGAGGAGATGTTGAAAAAGCAGTAGAAAAACGGATAAGCAGAACAAGCTCTATGTCACAAAAGCTCCTGTAGGTGCTCCATTGAGGACACCCGCAGGGGGTGGGTGGGTGGATAAGGGGAACCTGAGCCCTAAAATATTGGGGGGGGGGGGGGGGGGCTTCTGGTTTTCTCACACTAGACTTGTGTTCCCCTGCTGCACATCCAGCCCTGCAGCCCCTGAGTCTGGTCCGTTTGCCCTGGAGTGTGTGTTCCTGCTCACAATCTTTACGAGATTGTGAGCTGTGAAATTATGAGCCGTACTCACGCCTCCGGATGGGGCCTCGATTTTCCCTGGCCCGTCGCATGACGTCGACGACCTGGATGGAATTTAATTACGAACTAACAGTAGGAGTGATGCATGCTGGGTACCCATGTTTCCCTCCGCCATCAGTACGGGTCGCTGGCCTGGGCACCAGCATGACTTATTCTGAACAGGGAACAGTAGATTGTTGTATCAGAACCGGACACCTATGCAATCTACCACAGAAGAAGGGGACACCTACGAAATCTACCACAGAAGAAGGGGACGCCTACGAAATCTACCACAGAAGAAGGGGACACCTACGAAATCTACCACAGAAGAAGGGGACACCTATGCAAACTACCACAGAAGAAGATCCAAATCCTATTTGCCCTGTGTGTATACAGCTGAGCCAAGCTTTCATTTACTGCTCCACTTTTCCCCTCTGGGAATTGTGGGGGAAAGAACGTAACTTTAGCCTCAAAGGTGGGGATCAGGCCTCCTGTGGTGTAGGCACTAGCCGTGTGAGGTAGGCCAGAAGCCGGGCTGACTTATTACAGCAGACACACGGTTGTATCAATGGATTAGATTCAAGTGAGGAATCTGTCATAATCCACGCCCCCTGGGGGCGGTCCCGGAGAAAGCACTCGCCACGTCGAGCGGCTTTCACGTTCCGTCGCCTCCGAGCGTTAAGTCACGGCAGTTTTAAATATGAATGAGCGTCTCTGATCCGCGCAACCGGCTCCGCGGCGTCAAAGCGAATCGCCGCGGTAAACAAATCATTAAAGCTAATGAACAGAGACGTCCTGATTGGCTAAACATTCGGCGCCTTCGCCGCGGAAAGCCGAACGAGGCCCGCGGCTTTTTCCCGGAGTCGCGGCGGTTCCTCGCGGCTGTTTCGTCTTCGCCCGAGGCCTCGGTTTAGAGACGCGACCCGATCTAGGCGGTGATTGGGCGGTGCGCTACGCCTTCTGTCTGCACGTTTTTAATGACCGCTTTGACCGTGCTCTCTGGGACGTACGTACCGATCTCCTCCTCGCCGCCTTTCAATCACTTTGTCCCCTGATAGACCTCACTTTTATTTCGCCTTTATTTCGCCAGGCAAGTCATTAAGAACAAATTCTTATTTGCAGAGACAGATGCGTTTTGTTTCACGCCACTCATTTTCCTTAAATCGTACCGCCACTACGGTGCAAAGGCAGAAGGTCTTTCCGTCAAACGCAGATCTGTAATATGTTTTTATTTGCACCTGACACGATTCAGGTTTGGCACAGCACACGGGCCGAGTGCACACGCAAGCAAGACATCTCCACTTCTTTTGAGTCAGTTATTCGTTTACTTTTTAATTTTCCACTTGTTTGGCTTTGACAGTTCGGAACAGGAAGCGTAGACCCAAATTAGTCTGTATTTGTCATAATTCAGAGCTCTCAAGAACAACAAATCTTAGATACTCTTCAAAGGGGATAAACAACGTGAAATGTCTTATTCAATGATTAGAAAGTTCTATCCTCAGACAAATGTCATTTCTTTTGTAGTTTTTTTGCCATTGTAGTTTTAATAAGTTCAGCAACACAAATTCCCCTGTGAGTGGTTCTCCTTGCCGCTGGGTTAAAAATGAAATTTTAACTAGACCCAACACAAAATAATGCAGCGTTGCTCTGGTGGAGAGCATTTCAGTCGGCAGTGAACAGTCTGCTCATTGTGCAACAGTGACACCTCTGGTCATGTGGGGAACTGCCGTGTGATTGCACCAGATAACTCAGCTAACGCAAAATGTTCTCGCAATGTTGCTGGAATGTTTTGTCAATGTAATAACATTGCCACTACATGGCAGCAACACCGTGAGAATGTTTTGTGTTCCCTGGGATGCACCACAAGTAATCTTCCAGCGCAGGGAATGGCCTACTCATCGTGCAACAGCGACCCCCACTGGTCATGAGGGGACCTGCGCTCTACTTGCACCAGATAAGCACTCATCTTCCAGCACAGCGACTGCGCAGCTCGGCTAGCGGATGGAGGGGGGCAGAGACGCTGCGGCGGACGTCCGCTGGTCTGCAATCTCTCCGCATTTATAGAGGACTTCACAGTAATGGGCACAGCCAAAGTGTGACCAGGAATTTCCAGTTAAGAGACAAGAGAACAAAAGGCAATACAGAGTGTGTGTGTGTGTGAACTTGTAATACTGTCTTTGTGGGAACCAAATGTCCCCTCAGGATAGAAAGATGAGGAAAATGTATTTTTTTGGGGACCTTTTGCTGGTCCCCACAAGGTCAAGAGGCTATTTTAGGGTTCGGACTTAGGGTTAGGGTTAGGGTTACAATTAGGTTAAGGTTAGGGTTAAGGTCAGGCATGTAGTGGTTAGGGTTAGGGTTAGAGGTTACGGAATGAATGTAGTCAATGGGAAGTCCTCATAAGGACAGCAGTACGGGACTATGTGTGTGTGTGTGTGTGTGTGTAAGGGAAAACAGCATCCTCAGACTCTTGTGAAATCACAGCCTTGTATGATTAGAGCTGAACAGGGTATGTGGCCTCTGTATCAGACAGAAACATTAAAACCTCAAAGTCCACTCAAATCACTTTCCCTCCCACCTCCCCCCTTCCCTGCTCTAAACTTCAACGCGGCACACACACACATAAGATTTTTCTTAGTAAATATAGCCTTTTAATGTGAAATTGATTGATTATTATATCACACATTCATTTGAAGAAAGCTACGATAATGGATTCAGCAGAACAGCAAAAGAAAATGACACAAACAGAAGTACCAGTTGCCATAGCATCAGCTGAATGTATCCAAGTGTGTGTGTGTGTGTGTGTGTGTGTGTGTGTGTATTTGGGTGTTTGTGTGGACAGCGTACAAAATGTTGTGGTCAAAAATGATTGGTTTTATGTGTACTTTATAGTTCATGTACATGCTTACAACCTAGGCCTATTCAGTCTAAATACAATACGATTTGTCCTTAACCTTGAGGAATTTGCTTAATTGCATGTTGCCTTTGTTGATTTGTACACACCAATGTGAGTTCTGCAATCATAGGAAGGAAAGGCTAACTCATCCAAAATGGACATTTGAATTGGAGTCCATTCTCCCTGTGAAAGACACGCAAAAGGCCTTAATGGCAACTTAGAGAATTTCCAATACAGTTCAGGGAGAAGCACAACCGTAAATGACGTGACGACACCAAAAAAAAAAAACTGCACAAAACCTGAATTTTGTATGGCGATAATCTCACTCCGAAAACTGAGTGAAATGCAAACAATGCAGTACTCTTGTAACTGAAAATCCGTAGGAGCCTTATCCAAATGTTTGTTTCCATTTATTTTTAATTTAAATCCATTTCTAAAACAGGGGTTCGCAAAACTATGGGCTGTGGACCACTAGCGATCACTAAATTTGAAGAAAATGAAATCAGTCATATGTAGCTAGCTGGTGCTGGTCTTTTTCAGAATGTATTCAAACAAATGGCATTCACATCCCATTGATAACTAAAAGTAAGGGCTTGTGCATTTAGAATATGCAATCTTACGGTTTTACATGGTACACTAAAACCTTCAGTCGATTCAGAGGTCCATAAAAACAAAGAACCACTGCTCTGAACCATAAAACAGCATGTTGAAACCCACAAATCAAATCAATTTTAATTAATAAACGGTGGTGTCCGATAGAGGAAAGAGATATTTGAGGAAAAAACGTTTTTATGTTTTTAAGTTTTTCCTTGTTTTAAGACTCTGCTTGGTAGGAAACTCAGCAAACAGGAAAGCAGAGTAAGTTCAAGACTCACAGGCATGGTTTAGAACACTAATCATGTAAAGTGTTTCAGTAGCTTATAAAAATAAAACAAATTCTGCATTTCATCATATAACATCTAATTTCTTGGGTTTGTCTCCCACATACAGAATATGTCCATATTGAAGACACCTGCATTTTAATAATAATAATCATAATAATCATAGTAATAATAATGATAATATGTTCCTCAGAGTTGAGAACAGAGAACACTACAGGTAAGGAGAACTGAAGACATAGGCGGTGTTCTAAATGCTCTTAGCCAATAAACCGAACAAAATAAAACTCAATAAAGCCGCGCAGCACGGAACTCCTAACACGGACAGGAAGTGGCCAGAGAGGCTAGCGCAATGTGCAAAAGGCCGCGTGGCACACTACAGGTGCTGTGCTAGAATACAGCCTCTCACATCCCAAACCGAATCCTGTCAACGAATCCCACTCTGCTCCTAGCCTAGCTTTCTTCCTCCATTCATAATACTTTTTTTAAGTACAGACGTTTTTATGGCGCAGGTACATCGAGACAACGTAACTTATTTACACACACAAATGTACATCAGGCGAAGTGACGCGTGCCGTCCGCGCCGTCGAGCGAAATGACGCGCTTCCTCTCCGTGCGTCGAGTCGCCGCCAGTCTCACGCTCGGCTCTTTCCAAACGGTTCCCTTTCGGACGCGCGGACGTGCGCGGTTCGGTTTCAGACCCCCCAGTCACACCCCCCCCCCCCCCACCCCTCCCCAGCTCGGACAGAAAACTATTTAGACACGGGGGGAGACGGTTTCCGGGGCGTTCTTTATTCTGAGGAACAAGAAAGACCTGGAGGAATAGACGGGGCCTCTGTGATCGAGCTTCTGTCTGGGTCAGCCGTGCGTACATCCTCAAACATTCAAGCCAATCTCCTGGAACTCTCCACAAAACAGCAGATTAAAGGGATAATCAACAGGCACTTAATCATATAATAATAATAATAATAATAATAATAATAATAATAACAATAATAATAATAATAATAATAATAATAATGTCACCACTGTTGGAATTTTTCAGAACTTCTGGATTTAGAAAGGATTTTAGGATGAGTTCCACTTCAGGATGAGTTCCCCTGACAGAAGAAGACTACAAAACCCACAAGCACGCCGTCGCGCCTGACTGCAGAACTCCCGAGTCCCAACGGCAGCCGAACCGCGCGCTAAGGCAACGTCGTTTCGAACCCGCGCGGGGCGGCCGCGAGCCAATCGGCACTTAAAGCTTCGCACGCGCGCCCGCCACAGGCGCGGGACCCCAGACGGAAGTCGTCCGAAAAACCCGGCACCTCGACGCGGGCGCGTGACATTCAGCGCACGCTCCCTCCGGGCCAATGGGACTGCGATGGCTTTTACGGTAGTATGTCTTAATCCTAAGCAAGGCAAGCATATGCCATTTCTTTACACTTTTTTTCCCTCCTCTCTCTCATCCATTATAGGTGCAAGTCGCAAAGTGAAAAAAGAAGAAGAAGAAGAAGGGAAAAAGCAGTCTCGTGTTCGATAAGTTCGGTCACAGGGCCGCGCTCTGTCGCTAAGCTGTACAAAATGGCGTCGACTGTTCGTCTCCGGACCGCGGCGGTGCGCCCGGCCATCGAAAAAAAATGCGGGCTGATGTTTTTTTCACTGTTTGTTTCGCCAGCTGTGGACTGGCGGTGACCCGCTCGCCGTGAAACCCGCCCGTTCGACCCGCGATTCGTCCGCAAAACAAACGCCGCTAATCAGCGAGCGAGTTAAAATAAAGGGGGGAAAAAAAGCGGAAGACTTCCGCGTTTTCAAAAAAAAAAAAACAAACAATGCCGCCCGCGCAGCTGGGCTGGCTCTTGTGTCCTGTTCCGTGAAAAGGAGAGAGTGGCTTTTGTGTTGAACTGTGTGCAACTGCGATGCTAATCGGCCTCTGCTCGAGACTGTGCTAGGAGAGGCTCCTTGCGCCAAGCCATGTAGATAAAGCAATACCGACTGGGACATTATTTATCCGTATATTCTTAATAAAACGTTTGTTTTAAACTATACATACATTTTTCACCCATTCTGCACACAGACAAAATGCCATTTTGTTAAAATAAAGGTCATTTAAAAATGTTTTTTTAAAGTTAAGAATGGCAGTTTTGATGTCCCATGGTTCCCTCAGAGTAAAGTCAAGGCCTCAGTCTCCAGATGTTTTTTTTTTCCTTTCTTTATGTTCTTTTAGGAAACGACAGACATGCTTTTGACAAATATGGTACAGTCTTGTTAAATGGTTTTTTTAAAGTTCATCTCCATCCTTCTCCAACTAAAACGCTCTTTCTTTTTCCCTTTAAGCTTTTTTTTTTCTCTGTTTAACAATTACATTTACAAAGTTTTCAATATTACATCAAAAAAGTAGAACAAAAAAAAAATGTCCAAAAGAAAGAAGAAATAAATACAAAGGAAAGTTTCTGTTTTTCTCCAAACGTTTTTCCGTTTCGTTTCATAGAATTTTAGATTTTTTTTGTTTGCTCGTTCATTCGTTTGTTTATTTTCATTTAGAGCGTTTCGTCTAGCGAGTCCTCAGCAGAGCTTGGTGGTCAGGTGGTCGGACTGCTTGAGGATCTCCGTGTTGTACATGTCCAGGGCGTGGTTGACGCGGATCATCTCGCTGTTGTTGAGCTTGAGCCGGTGCTTGAGCATGCAGGAGAAGAGGTCCAGCCGCGGCTTGCCGGGGGCCACGGGCGGGGCCAGGCGGTTTATCCGCTCCCGGATGTCCAGGAGGAGGAGCATGACCGAGGAGGAGGAGTAGAACTGCGTCCCCTGCGTGTACGACTGGTTGACCTGCTGCACGGCGCTCCGCAGGAGGTCGGCGTTGAAGCGGAGGCTGTAGCCGAACACCTGCACGTCCGAGATCTTGATGTAGATCTGCCGCTTGCTGGGGTCCGACAGGTCCACGGGGCCCTGGCCCGTGTCGTTGCGCAGGGTGCTGGGCACCTTGGCCCGGCTGCGCAGGTAGATGTGCACCGTCTCGAAGAAGGTCTTCCAGCGGTTCCCCAGCAGGAGGGTCCAGTTGAAGCACTGGGAGCTCTGCAGGCGGACCTTCTCCCAGCGGGGGTAGCCGTGCTCGCCGAAGGGCATGCTCCAGCCCTCCGAGTGGCTGCCGCTGAAGGGGTTGACGTAGACGAAGAACATGGGGTCCACGCTGCTGTTGCGCATCTGGCAGATCTTCATGGAGAGCCCGATGACCATGTGCAGGTAGTCCATGCGGTTCTTGTTGCTCTTGAGCGTCAGCGACATCCGCTTCCGCCAGCGGGGGTCGAAGAAGGTCTCCAGGCGGATCTCGTTGCTGATGAAGGTGGTGTGGACGTAGAGGCGGGAGTCCATCTTCTGCAGGAGGTACTTGAGCTCCAGGTCCTGGAAGTCCAGGTCGGTCTCGAAGCTGAGGAACTGCTCGCTGCGCTCCGAGTCCACGTTCTGCGGCTCGCACCGCCCCCGGTACAGCTTGAAGCCCTTGTTGCAGGAGCCGCACTGCGAGATGTTGGCCAGGCTGCACATGGCGCAGCTGTTGTTGCCGCCGATGACGCACGGCACGGGCCGCTGGCACAGGCTGACGCCCGTGTGGCACACGCACGTCCGCTGGCTCTCCAGGAAGGTGCCCCAGAACCCGTTCTCGTTGCAGTACAGGAAGGACTGGACCCGGTTCAGCCACTGCAGCACGGACCTGGACGAGAAGAGAAAGAAAAACACGCCGGAGACGCTGTTAGCGGCGGCGGGTTTGGCGACTCACGCGCCCCCGTAGTTCCGGGGGATCAGGCTAAACGACCGCGTCACGGCGCTTCTGTCGCAATCCGTTCCGCCGAATGAAAGATAATGCGACCCTGAGCCGTCGGCTTTCCACGGTACATTATCCTCCGCTCGAACCCATTAGACCCCGTCATCACTGCCTGCGCCCTCTCCTGTAAAGCTCGGCGGCCTGACGTTTGGTCAGCTGGGAGGGGGGTGGGACGGGTCGTGATCTTCCGAACCAGAGAGAGGATCGGCCGAGGCCGATCAGACACGGAACGCCAGCCGACTTCCTGTCGGCGAGATCGGAGCAGGATCAAGGGGCTACCAATCAACGCTCGATCAACTCCGGGAGCGGCTTGTTTTCCTGACAACCGAGACGCTGGCTTCAGACGGCCGTTGATTAAATACGGCCTTTCTACCTCGCTTCTCCGCTATGTTAAAGCTGTCAATCACGACGGAAAAACATCGCCTCCCCGCCACCCCTGCTCTGATCTAATTCTGCGGGCGTCATGGCAATTGTAGAATAATTCAGTTCAGAGTACTATTTACATCATTTGCGGTCGGGCAAGGCTGCGTTTCTGTTAATGTTAAAGTTTCTGTAATTTCAGCACATAACACTGTTAACACTGTTCAAAAGCAACATTTATCTTAGCCCCTAAATGCCAAGGCGGTTTTGGGGAAAACCTGTTTAACCACAAATACAGAACATTTCACTGCCCTGTATTAAATATTGCTTTACTTTCGTCCTTCCGCGTCGCACCCTGACACAAACAATGATTAAATGAGGTCATCGCTGCACTAAGCAAAGTCGTAAAACAGTGGGACAGAAAATATGGAAAGGAACAGGAATATTCCAGGGACTAAACAGATTTAGACAAAATAGGATCTGAATGCGGTGCTGTTTTCCATGTTAAATATCATAAAAGTGTATTTCACCATCTTTCAAACGTATTTGCTTTGACAAATGCTTCGACTACAATGGCCACTTTAGTAGGATGCCATTGAGTCAGGTTACTTCCTGAGAAGAAAATAAATCAGGTGGTTTTTTTTGTATCGTTTTAACACGTCCGCCACCTCTCCCTCAACTCATACCGGTGTTGTTTTATTTGATCCGCCAGACGTCGGTCTCCGGGAGGTTTTATCACGGAAACGACTTCCTCGGTGCGAGTCTGGAGAACAGTGCGTGACGCGACTAGCAGGTGCTTTGGTTTTCGAGCGTTTATTCCCCCCCCCCACCCCTACCCCCACCCCCAGAAAAACAAGCGTCTGCCTCTGTGTTCCGCCGGAGGGAATGAGATGGAAATGGGTGGAAATAAATGCTGTTTGTTTCGGCGAATCGGCGCGCGGTCCGCGGCTCAGCCCGCTGCAGATTTGCCGCCGCGCGCCGCCACCGTACGTCATCGCGAATAACCGTCCTTTCGGAAAAGGGGAATGTCGCCGTTCGAATCTCTAGCTCTGTCCACTGGCACGTCTGAGGGATTAATAAACGTAAGTGGTCGATGGCGGGACAGATTTATTTATTTATTTAGTACATACACATATTTCTTTTCCACTGTAATGCAATTTATGGCCTGAAAACACGAGAATCTATAACCGTTTTCGTTTTGAGAAGAGGAAATGGACTTCACTGCTAACGTGGACGTGATTACCGTTTCAGCGTAAACTACGGAGAACTCATATCCATCTTGGGACACAGTGACATCGCGCTCCTAATATGCAAACGAAGATGCCTGCTGTATCTGTTTCTCTGCCAGCTGGTGGCCCGACGATCGCGTTTACACTGAGCGGCTGACGTGGTTGAAACAAACGTTTTTTTTAGAAACTCCAAACAGCTCCGCTCACGGGTTAACACACCTCATGCCACCCGCCGTTCGCCGGTTGCTACTGTCGACCGATGAGCCCCGTTAAGTGTGTGGCTTAATTGCCACCAGCAGTCAGCTGCATGTTTTAATTCAAAGAGGTGGAGCACGGAGTCTTGGTTAGCGACTGGCGCAAATTCATTTCGTCCAAAACGCGATGAACCGCCTCCTCGACTTCCTTTCATAAGTACCGTTCAGGCCGGGTCATGACAGTGTAGTGGTGTGACGTCAGAGACTCTCTATACAGGGAGACTCTTACACATAGAGGACTACTGGCAAGTGTGTAAAACGCCAATCGTGTGTAATTTGTATGTATTCAGAATGCTTTAGCGATGCTGGATCTTGACTCTCGTTTTTAAATAGAGAATCTTTACAAGTCAGTCAACTGGCGCTATTTTTCACATTAATCGGGAGAATGTACTTTTACGTTTCACCGAAATTGCAAGACACTCTGAATAAGAGTGCCTGCTACTGAATAAAAATGCAATGCAAAGCAGTGAAGCGTTCTTGGTATACAAGAAGGCCACGCTGACAAATCATGTTTGCTGTACCTAGAGAACTGCAGAAGGTCGTGGGTTTGAACCTCGGCTTGGGGCCTTTCTGTGTGGAGTTTGCGTGTTCTCCCCGTGTCCGCGTGGGTTTCCTCCGGGTACTCCGGTTTCCTCCCACAGTCCAAAAACATGCAGGTAGGCTAACTGGAGACTCTAAATAGCCAACAGGTATGAGTGTATGAGGGAATGGTGTGTGTGCCCTGCGATAAGTGGGTATAGATAATGGATGGATGGACGGGGCATCATGATCTGGATATAACATAGCACACTGATGATTTGTGATATAGAGAGGAAAGAATGTCAGTGACTGCGCATGACTTATGATTTTGCAATCTTCCCCTTTGGCCACCGTTCAAATACTGAGCGTCTGGTCTCCCTACAATCTGCAGTAACTTCCTGCCGCTTTGCTGACATTGCTACCTTGCGGAAGACCTCCATGCAAATAAATGATAAAAAAACTATAATCTTCTAAAGATCTAGTCACTGAACTGACACTACGAAAGCGGTTTTTATTTTTTAATCTTGCTTATTTGACATTTGAGAATCAATAGCTTAAGAATGAAAAGTAAACACTGAAAGGGACTGGCTGCTTTTTGTTTTTCTGGGATGGAGGTTTTTCGGGGTAAATTCTGCATATTTTTCGTGTTGTCACCGGGCCTCGGGCTTCGTTTGCAGTGTTTGTGGTTTAATCCCGTTCTGAAATCGCTCCGCGTTCGGAAATGGAGATAAGCCGCGTTTATACTGCGACGCGCGGCTCCAACGACCGCACTCGTCTGTCTTCCGCGAAATAAAATCAAAACAACGTTTAGGTTTATTTAACACATGCCGTGTCTGGGAGGCCCGGGATCCGAAAGGTTTCTCTGGCTCACGCTAATCTCCTTCCCCCTCAGAACCGGGGACTTCATCCTTTTATCGTCGACCGCAAACGGTTTGGAACAGGAAACGAGAACCTCCGGCAGAACAGGAAGTACCGGCGGCTAGCTGTTAGCCATGCTGAGGGGAAGAGGCAAATTTAGATGCCGCCGAAGCATCTGAAAGCGCAGAATGCTGAGCCGCGCGCCCGTGAAATGGCTCCCCCGGCTATTTCCTGTCATTCAGGGCCAAATTATCGTTGACGTCTGCAGACTCGCGAACCCAAGTCTCCTTTTTTCGGGGTTTGGCAGCTTTTTCCTCCCTCCCTCTCTCTCTCTCTCCCTCCCTCTGTCTCTCCCTCCCTCCTCGCCTGAGAGCAAGTGCTCTTGACTAGCGGAGCGGCGGCGCCGTTAGCCCTGGATCGCGGCCGCTCAGCCCTCGATGCGAAGAGCTCCGGCGCGGAGGACGGGAAAGGAGAAGAGCGCCGCCTCGCTCGTTACAGTCAGAGCCGCGACGTCCTCCGCTGGCCGGCGGCCCCGGCTCTTCTCTCCGACAGAGCGCCGGCCGCGGTGGCGCCCGAGAGCCCCGCTAATGTAACACAATGTAATGTAACGCCATGTTGTGTAATGTAACATAATGTAACACAAGGTAATGTAACATAACGTAACGTAATGCAACACAATGTAATGTAACGCAATGTAATGTAATGTAACGTAATGCAACACAATGTAATGTAACGCCATGTTATGTAATGTAACATAATGTAACACAAGGTAATGTAATGTAATGTAATGCAACACAAGGTCATGTAATGTAATGTAATGTAATGTAATGCAACACAATGTAATGTGTGGAGGTGGGAGTGAGCGGCGGGGCCCCACCTCTCCCGGGGCATCTGGTGGTTGGGGTTGTGGTGGCAGCGGATGCTGAGGCCGAACAGCTTGCGGGCGGTGCGCTGCATCTTGAGCCGCTGGGCCTCCAGGGAGCTCTGGAGCAGCCGGTACCGGGCCTGCAGGTCCCAGTCCCCGCCCCACAGCAGGTGCACGCTGCTCACCGGCAGGAAGTGGGTGGAGGGCAGCCTCTTTAGGAACGACTTGAACTCATCTGAGGGAGGGGGAGGGAGGGGGAGAGGGGGAGGGAGGGGGGAAGGGAGGCGGAGAGAGGGGGAGAGAGGGAGGGGGGAGGGGGAAGTGAAGGGAGGGGGAGAGAGGGAGAGGGAGGGGGAAGGGAGGGGGAGAGGGGGAGGGAGGGTGGGGGAGAGGTGGGAGAGAGGGAGAGAAAGAGATGGGGAGAGAAGGAGAGAGAGGAAGAGATAGACAGAGACAGACAGAGGGGAAGGGAGATCGAGAGAGAAAAAGAGAGGTAAACAAAGAGAGAGAGAGACAGAGGAAGAAAGAAAGAGAGAGAAAGGGGGAGAGGGGGGAGACAGAGGGAGCGAAAACAGAGAGAGAGGGAGACTGTTTATAAGGTCACAGTTTTACTGGTCTACACTAGTGCTGTGTGCATCCTTGTATCCTAGGCCTCAGGTGGCTGAGGAAATAATCCCTGTCTGAATCACACCAAAGACCTGCAAAATATCTCTCACTTCCTCTCTGTCTGGCAACGGGCATAGCCCGTATCCATTTACAGAAATGGATTGTGGGTAATGGTGCTGTGACAGGGTGGCGGCAGGTCCGGGGGGTGGGGGGTGGGGAGTGGGGGGGGGGGGGGGGGGCGGTGGGTGTTCTTGTACATTAAGCCAAATGTGACACGGCTCAGTGTACCCGGGGGGGGCGGGATCCAAACCCGGGAAGTCGCCCCCAGGCACGAGTGCGCCGCATCCGTTAAGTCACGTGACCCGACCCGCGCGCGCGCTATTTCTGCGTTTCCTGCGACAGCTAACGCGGAGAGACGTGCCGCACGGGAAGTGTGAGAACAGAAAGCGGTACGCTAAGACTTACTATTCGAGCGTCGCTCCAGGGTAGCCAACGCTAACGAAAGTCAATGAAAGAAAACGAGCAAAGAGAGACAAATTGTGACCTATTTATTTATTTATTTATCTGTTTTTTTAAATGTATTTATTTATTTATTTATTTTTACTATTTTGTGTTTTCTCTGGTTCGTTCGCATGATTTATACCATGATTGTGGTGGTGCGACAAAAATGAAGGAATGGTCAGCTGGCTGACGAGTCAAAGAACTATCTAGAAAGACGATTAGCACGCCGATGACTCAATAGCAGGACACTGTGTAGTGAATATAGATGCGAAAACATTTTGACCAGTTATAAGTGT